>JAOXJK010000051.1:36137633-36168016 GCA_025774025.1 Xenus cinereus | reverse complement strand
TCTAATCTCATGCATCGGCATGAAAACTGATCACCTGGAGGACTCAGGCTGAGGGGTGATTGCCCTGTATGTACAGCATAACACAGCCACGTGTAACTTAAGAAGCTTTTGCCTGCAGACACAATGTACTTGAATAGGTGGAACAATAGTATGGCAAATCCTATGATCCTATGAAATGTTCAAAATAATTGATTTCTTTTCATTGCTCTTCTTTTTTTAAACGAAGTGGAGAGTGGGGAATTTAGCTGCTTGATTCCGATTAAAGCTAACCAAGAATGTTTCACTAATTGTAATGTTACAGGGATTTGTAATTGATTTGATTGAATTTAATTGATTTACTTCTTCTATGGGTAGGCTTTAAAAGGAATACCTGCATATGCCTTGGAAGCAAAGAAAATAACAAGGGGCTTTGTATAAATTGCTGGGTACTTTGCTGTAAAGCTAGATATGTTTTTCTTGAAGAAAAAAGGATTAGCTTTTATCTCTATTAATTAAATTTTACTAAAGATCATCTCATAATTAAAAAATATTAAGGGATTTTTGAATTTGATTTTTATATTGTCTTAATTAACATAGGAATTCTTAAAGAGATGCAGTAAAAATAGGAATTCATTTAAAATTTAAGCTGTGAAAACAAAACCCTGGGTCCTACAACCATGATTTTAAAACTTTATGTTCAAAGAACAGTTTAGTACCTTTTGAATATTTTCCCTTGTGCTTTAGGTTTTAGCAAATGCCATTAACAAAATCAGTGTTTAATGGCTTTAAGCTCCTTTAAATGACAAGTTGTAGAAAGAGATAGTACGATGTAATACAACATAACACGTTCTTTGAAAGAGAGGGATGTAAAGAAAAGAAGCAAAGAAATCTTTGTGGATAGTCCTATACACCATTTCGGTTTTGTGGCTTTCTGCATACCACGGGAAAACTACAAGTGTTGGAAAAGAAAATATTTAGTTTATGTAGTTGTGCATACCCCTGAAATTTACATTCTGTATCTGATTTTTAATCTTTGCCAGCTCATTTCATGAAGCAATTCATGAAAGAAGTTTAAACCCATAAACTTCTTAATTTCAACTCTTCTACCTACTGAAGTACATTGTAGTGTGACAGTAAAGAGAATCCTCACTGGAAAGTCTTTCCACCAGAGAGAAGCTCTCCTGGTGCACAGGTGGCCATAGCATCTCTAGCCTGCTGTCACAGCCAGCCTTACTCTGTCCTTCGGAAAGGTGGAATTGTTATCCACTTGCAGCTTCGAGCTGTGATGATATCCAGCAGAGGAGGTGGAACACAGTAGCACCCACCTTGCTGCCTGAACTCTCTACAGGCCCAGCAATGTTCATCCTGATCAAAGATAAACATCAACCTCAGCGTGGTCATGTCTTTAGAAACTGTTCATGCTGTTCAGATTCTTAATTAATTAAATGCACAGAGAGTATTCAGGTTAACACTGTCAGATTTAAGAGGTAAGACATTTTTGATAGAGACGTTGCATCTGTAAATTGCTTCTTCCCTTGACTAGATTTGTCTTTTAATTTGGTATATTTTTCCTGTGAAGAGTACCGAAATGCAGAATAGAATTGTATTTCTATCTGTATGATACCTAGCAAGTTTAAGTGAAACATAGGTTTCTTCTACTTGCTAGTAGTATACCAAGCAGCAGTCAGCTTGTTGTCTCATGTGAATAGGCACTTCTTTTTGAAATAATTGTACAATTCTTGTCGCTTTACGTCTAATCAATCTAAGTTGGGCAAAACTGCAATTATAATCAATGCTTATATTGACAGAGCAGTGTGATAATAGGGAACAGCAGATCAGTAACAAGCATGATTTGTTGTTCCTTTTAATGGCTTGCAGTAAAAGAGGATTAGTCCTATAGACTAACTTATAAGCTAAACCCCAAATTTGGGAGTGTCCCAATGGAAAAGGAACAAATTTTGTTACCCACGAAAGAATATTCAAGCTGGCTGAGTTAAGCAGAGTGTCTTTTAAACATTCTGCTGCTGTAGATGCCTTGATCTGATCCTGACAGTATGGTCAGTTTTAACATGAGTTGTGTTAGATGCTCATATCTCAGCACTGATAAAAATCAAGAGATCAGTTCACTACCAGGGAACAGGGAGTGCAAACGATGTCTGCCCTGTTTCTTTGACTGTCACAACAACTGAAGTGTTGTCAGGCTCTGTCCTCTCAGCTTCCCTTCTTATGTCAGAATTCATCCCTTTTTTGTTGCTTAATAATCTGCTTTTGAAAGGAGAGGCACAAGGTCACCCATACTCAGAGGTCTCAAGTCAAGCACCCAAAGAGCTCCCAACAAACTAAGGAAATCTTGGTTCTTGCCATGTCAAGCTGTTGGAGTATCTCATCTGCAAGACAGTGGTGTGCCTTCTTCGTTGAGTGTGGTGGCCGCTGGGCGATTATGGAAAAGGAGGACACTGTTCCCTCTGTTTCAGACAATGTTTTACAAAATGTGAGACAAGTTTAGTTAGAAATTGGTCTGCACAAGAGATTGTTGTGATGCTCGTGAATAAAGAAGTTACCTGTATACAGCTATGATTCAGACACCCAAACTCCAGTAAAGAGTGTGAAATCAGATGCAGCGTGTAAGAATATGAAAATCTTAGGTCCGTAAGTGTAGCACAGCATTATGTCTTTGACAGTTGTCTCTGCTATTTACTGAGGAAAAAGTTAGAAACTAGTGCGTGTGTATAGATAGTTCACAAGGTTACTCTCCCAGCTTATATGAGTTGGTGTCTCAGTAGCTTCCCAAGCCAAGAATGACATCTGTGTATTTGATAACCTTTGATGGAATTGTCTTCCCTAACTTTCCTGACTGTTGTTTTCAGCCCATATGAACATTTTTCATCTTCTTTACTCTGTGGCAAAGTGTTCTGGATGCCACCTACGCGCTGTGGGGCAAAGCGTGGACTTGGGTTTGTTCTGCACATGATCCTAATAGAAAAATACTATGGGGCAACACTCAGTTCATTGTCGGGTCTCTGTGCTAAATGTCCAGGACTTTTGGGTTGGTATTTATAAAATTTGCATTTCTATATTTAATGATACATGGACCATGGTGTTCTGAATTCATTAGAAAAGGGCTGACACTTTTCCTTTGAGTGGGACAGCTACGCTGGGGACACCATGTGGCTGCTTAGAGCTTGGGTTAGGGGTTTGGAGGGATGAAATAAAGTGGAATGGAAGGTCTCCTTTTCTGTTGAGATGGAGAAATCACCTCCTCCTAGCAGGATGCCTTAAACAAAGGACTCTTTAAGGAAGCGTTAATATAATAGCAGTCCCTATTCCAAGAATCGGTCTGTGAGACAGCCTGGAAGTACTGATCTCTTTGTCTAAATAAATTTTAGTTTAAACGTTATCGTTGTTAAATCTAGAAGCATTCTGCTCAGTAATTCTTTAAAATGCCATGTATCTGGTGCCATATAACTGATGTATTGGGTGATATTTTTGATTCAGTAGGAGACATATTTGAATCAGATGGTGGGTTTGATTTACTGTAGGAGATATCTGTTTTGATAGATGATGCATCTCATTTTGTATTGAATAAGCAGTGATTCAACAGGGATATGTCTGATTCGGTGAATGAAATATTGTATCTGATTTTGATCAATTTTTCCTGTAATACACACATTTATTTTAATAGTTGATACATTTATTTTAGCGTGAAGTATATCAAATTCTTCATGTAATGTTCTTTCTTCTGTTGGTGTGATTTATGGATTTTACAAGCAATAGATATATATTTCAATTAAAAGTAAAACATTCATTACTGTCTACCCTGTGTTCACAGTATTCTAGAATGTCTCAAATAGTGCTCATGGATGCATTGGTAGTGGTCAGATGTTAAAGTAAGGCTTCTGTAAGGTGTGAGCAAAACCATTTCTTTGACAGAACTAGTAGTGCATTAATATTTGAAGGTAAAATGTGTTTTTGAAAAAGAACAGATTCTGTTTATGCCCTGCCTAACACAAAGAGCTTCTATATGTGCCACAGACATATAAAAGTATTCATAATATGTGGGTGCTTCATCGTCAACCAGCGTCTTGTCCTGCATGCACATACTCAACGAGAGTTTTCTATTGGAATAAATAGGTACAGGACTTAGGGCCAAAGATTTTCACTGTTCGGGTATTAGGATTTTTTTTTTTTTTTCAGTAACTTTTCTCCCGTCCTGTCTAGGAACACAGTGATTTGTAGAGCTTGTGATGACCTCTGATCTGTACCTGATCAAGCAGCCACACAATGCAATTTGGTGCACCTTTTCAATAAAGGGCAAACTAAAATAGGTTTTGGCTGGCACCAAATTACCCTTGTTTTAAGTGTTTAAATTTTACAGGACTAAAGGTCATTTTCCTGTATGGTTCTTATTACATTTAGTACCATGCTATGAAAACAATCATATTAGGTTCAGCCTTGCCTGACCTTTTATACATTACTACTTCTATTTAATATAAAACAATTGCTACAAGAAAAAAACTGAGATAAAAAGATGAAATTTATTAACCACCCTCAGGCTGATACAAGATTATGTACAAGCATAGCAAACAGAAATGGAAAGCTGGAACAGGCTTGAAAGAGATAAACTGAAAGCGTAACCAGTAGTAAAACCTGGTGCTACCCAGCGGAGGCACTCCTTTGCCACAGCGTGAGGCTCGGCCCGCTGGTTTTACTCCCCTCACTCTCACAGTGGATGGAGGATTGTGCTTGGACTCTGGAGATCTGAGTTCTTCTGCTAATGCCTCTTGTGAGCCCTTGGCTACAGTGCTTCATGCCATAGGTCCCCAGTTTGTGCAATGTGGCAGATAATGCTGAGGTCTTTTTGGATCTTCTGATGACGAGAGTCAGGCTGTACTGTTTTAATGTAAAATAATTGTCTGAAGTAAGGGAATGAAGAGATCATTGCAGTGTGAGATACTCTTTACTACTTCAGAAGGATGGTGAGATCAGATAGCTGCCCTCACCTTAGCTGTGCCTGGCAGGATATGTAAAATAGTGATAAACTGGCTCATCTCCTCTGATACAGATGTAGCTTCAGGTTGAGTCAACTCTGCCTTCGAGGAACTATTTATGGATTCCCCCAGGAATATTCTGCATCTGAGCCCTGCTCTCTCCTGAGAAAGCTGCCTGCTTTGGAAAAGGGAAGAACTAAATGATGTAAAATAGGCTGTGAGTGACTTCAGGAAAAGTGCTACTACTTTTTTGGATATTCTTCCTTTTGTTTTATGCTTGCTTAGCACATGAACAGAATAGGTGCAGGGGCTGGAAGTCATTCCTGATGGCTGTAAGCCCAGCACTGAGACGTGCTGGCTGAAGGCAGGCTGAAACCTCACTTCCCTCCTCAATAAGGTTTCTCCTCAGTTGGAATTCGCTCTCTATAGTGAATGGGTTGGGAAAACATCTAGGGCCACGTTCTCCTCCAGGCTCCGGGCCCATCTGGGACAAGTACAAATTTTAAATAAACAAAATGTCATATGATGTTAAATAATAACAACTATCTATTCAACTTTTCATCAGAAAGATGGTCGACTTGATATTTAGCTTTTTGAGAAAGAAATTTTGTAGGTTTTCAGTGTTTGTGCATCCACAGCCATTTCATTTCCAGCTCTTATGCAGTGTTCAAACACTTGAACAGCTGTGAGTTTGGATACTTAAATGCTGCCAAACCATTTAAGGTTTTGTATTACATTTTATCAGAAGTTCATAAAAGCTACAAGCATTAGTTTCCCTAAAAGACAAAAAAAAAAGTCTACATATAGAGAGACACACCCACAGATAAACCAACAATAATACAACTTTCTAAACTTGTAAAAAGTTGTCATTTCACTTTCCTCTTGAGCAGCTGGGCTATTAAATTACTTGAGTTGTGTAATGGACAATACACAGTTAGGCTGTTGGGAATTAAGTATAAAAACATGTGGCCTTTTAAATTTTTTCTGACTTGTTACAGCGTGTAACGCTGCATTATGCCATATCACATTGGTATGATAGGCAAGTGAAACAAGACAGTTCATGCTAATGAACAGGAAAACACAGCAGTTTGCTAGTTACCAAATTCACTTAGAGTATTTCAGGGCATTTGGAAGTATTATGGGAGAGACAGTTATTGCTGAGAAGAGCTGAACTGTAATGAAATTAGGGAAGAGAAAACCATATGTTTGCCTCTGCTTTTACCAAAGCATGAAATGTTCTCTTACTGTAGATCTGTATCTTCTGCCTGCTTTAACAGAGGATGTGCTGCAAGACCATTTGACTAGGGTACAGGAAGCAGATCTAAATATTAATTGAAAATACATTTAATCTCAGCATAGTTTGTTTCAGACAGGTATCAGACTTTATGGCCTTTATACCCGAGGCACATTTGTGTCTTGTTTATGAATATAATGAGACAAAACTAACTGTAAATTTGTCCCAACCCTATCACAGTATAGCAGTTTGGAAATCACAAAGAAAAACAAATATTTGATAGTCCTAAATATTTCCTGGCTTACTGTTGCCAGTGAACTTCAGTTCATCTATTTGGCCAAGCATACAATGTGCAACGTGAACAGCTGCTGTATATTTTACTCTTTAACCTTTTGTCATTTCTAGATTGTTTCCTCTAACTTTTCAGGTGCACCCAAATTATGTAGGCCAAGGAGTATTCACTAGTTTTCATAAAATCGATCTTTGTTGTCTCAAAGTAGAAGCTGTTTCCAAACCATTCAATATAGCAAGGACAGCTGGAAGTGCCCTAAGGTCATATCTGTCTCGGCTGCGATCTGCCCTTCACCCATCAGTTCCTTGAAGTGGAACAGTTTTCACTGTGCAGTAGCTGAGCTGGTCAATTCAGGAGAGGGAAGGCAGTCGGCACCAGACAGAAACCAATTTTTACCTCCTATTAAACTCCAAACACGAAAGGCAAGAAGTGCAGACAGTCTTGTCATCTTCCTGTCTCACTCGCTTGCTACCCACCTGGCTACCTACAGGGGAGTTCAGGACTCCATTCAAACTATTTATTGCCCTGCTGTGCTTTTTTATTGTGGAACTTTATGAGGGCTGGGAATACTGCAGAGGATGGGTGAGGGAATTGAAGTGCAGGAACTGAAGTTGCCAGTGACTGAAAGGAAGCAGGATGGACAGTCTTCCTCTAAAAATATGGTGGGTACAGCAGAGTGTCTAACAGCTCTGAAAATAATGATAGCAAACTATCTTGTTCTTACGTGGGGACCCAAAAATATTGTCTGTGATTAATAAAGAAAAATATAAAACCCGGTTTTAGACCTGAATGAAAATGATCTTTCCAAACGCCTTTTCAAAATCCTGTGAGTTACTTGAGTTAGACATGGTATTTTCTATAGGGTTTTGAATTGCTTTTAAAATAAAATGCTCTGATTAACCTCGTACATAGAAGGCTATAAAACATGAACAGTGTCGTTTTCACGTCTTGAAAAATATTCTGTAGGAATGTGGTAAGGTTTTTGGCTTATGCAGTGGATGAAGAAGACTACCCCAATTACATTATTAAAAATGTCCGCCTTTCTAAAGTCATTTAGCATTTCTGAAATTATTTCAAGTATGCACCCAAGCAGTACAATGAATAACTTTCAGCCCGCATTTGGGCAGTATAAGATATTAGAAAGATTAACTAAGTTTCCTTAAGATAATTGCCTCAATAATCTGTCAAATTTGCAACAAACTTTGCAAAATTTCCTTTACTTCTCATTATATATATATATATTTTTTTTTTTTAAATTGAGAACTGTCTACATAATTGGAAAGATCTTTCTTCCTGATTTGGCATAAAGGTGTTACTATGTAGTCAAGGTGTCTACTTTCTTTCTGGTTATTTTCAAATTGTAAAAATACATCTTCTGGACTGTCGGGGAACGCAAGTCTTTCAATCACTGTTTCTTATTCTTGCTTGCTACTTAATACTTTGGACTAGCAGCATTTGAACTTATCTTTCTTCATTGACCTCGGAGTTTTATTTGGACCTTAAATATACTTATATTACAGCTGGGAACAATTGGCAGCTTTTAGTACTGCAGTTATTGTCACTTCGATGGAGAGTGGCAGCTCAAAGCATATAATACCACCCTCTGTCCTCTTCCTTTCCAAGGTGCGGTTGTCTACTTCTAAATCTCTAAGTTTCACTTCAGCTGGACTTCAGCTTCTTGAGGTTACTTTTTACACATGAAAAAACCTGTTCTTATTACTTTATATAAAGGTCTCTCCCTGCAGTGTTTTTATTGCCATAAGGTACAAACTCATTGTTAACCCCATTTCCTAACTGAAGAAAATAAGGCCGAGAGAATTTAAGAATATGGTTTTCAAATTCAGAAATGCACCAATTAAATGTGCGCAGTTACTGTAGCTGCACACACGTGCTCTATATTCTAAAAAAGAAAATTCAGTATATTAGATTCTGTTTGCATGTACATTTGAACATTTGACATAGGGATTTGTATAGTGTAAAAGCAGTTGTGGACTGCTGGGTAGAAACAGTCCCTGGTGAGTTCTACAAGGTCAGTCAGCAAATGAATATCAAACCTCAGCCTGGATCCCCGGCCTCTCAGCTGCTGTAGATCTTTTATTAAGTAGAAAATATACTGTTATAAGAAAGTTTCTCCAAGGTTATATTGCCTGTTGAGTTTAAACAGGTTTTCCAATCTCTTAGTGCCACTTTTCCTATTGTTCTGCTATGAAAAAGCTCGCTATGAGCTGTGCAGCAGTGTCATTTCTAAAAGATGGGTATGTACAGGAGTGGCACACATACTTTAATAATAAAAAACTTATTACTACAACAAAAATGTTGTTTCAGCTCTTTTTCTGTGCAGCAGAACAGTGGCACCCAGTGGCCATTCATGCAAAAATACTAGCCAATAAAATTTTACAAACTCAAATATCAGTGCAAAGAAAAATGAAAAGAAAAAGAAATTAGCACTTGCGTGTCGTTTGTTCTTGTATGCCTCTAAATATCCCTTAAAAACATGTAAGCCTCAGACAAATTTCAAGGACCTTTCATGTTCTCTGAAGCATAAATCTGTGTTAACCCCAGAATGTATATGTGTGCTTGTAGGTATGCATATAAGAATGAAATGTTATTTTACTTTTTTTAAAAAAGTAACTTTTTGCAGTTGTTTTTTCACTGGGGGGAAAGAGAGAAGGGCAACAGTATCCCTATATTCATGATTTCCCTGAAATATTTTTCATTGGTTTAATGCACTTCTTCTAAAGCTATAGCATACAATTACTACAGACACCCTCAGGAAAACATGAATGTTTCCCAAAAGAAAATAGGACCTCATCTTTTCCACGTGTTTCAAATGTATGTTGAATTTTAACGTGAGTAAAGGCATTTTTGCGTATATTTCATTTATCTCAAGTCTTGATTACTATAAGATTGGACTCTTATTGTGGAGTGAGTTTTTAGTCCTGTTGTCTCTCTGTCAGCAGTTCCATTTTAGAGCAAGGAAAAGTTTTCTATGAAAACTGGTTTAAATTTTCCTATGAAAAATCTAGGTTTTAACATTTAACACCCACACCAAACCCCCTGTTTTTTATCAGAAAATAACCAACCGTCTCAATGTGTAATTTCTTCCAGTTTATATGAGTCTAATATGCAATCCCTGTTAGTAAAAACTGTAAGTAACTTTCTATCTAAAGATTTTGTGGAGTCAGTCTGTTCCAGATCATGCAGAGACATGCATTTGGCCCTTATTTATAGTCAGAAAATCTAGTATCTATCTATTCTATGACCTGAACCTGAAATACATGGTAAGTAAAACATCTAAGTTTTACAGAAGTGAAAGAATTTCATGCAGTAAAGACAGAGCTATTCTTTCTAGGTTATAAAATATTTCTAGTTTAAAGAAAGTTTCACAAGTGAAGTTCACTTTTTTGCATATTGGAAGCAAAGTCAATTTGATGTTGAATTGGTAATGGCTTCTTAGCTGCAAAACTCATATCTTTCATTGAATTATTCTAAATCAGACAATAAAAATGATTTGAAGGAGAACTCAGAAATAAAAAATATAAAGTCTTTAAATAAGGCATGTTTAATGTCCCATGAGTCAACAAAATTACTTTGTGGTTTAGACTGATTTTATATTATTAATAGGACTGTACCACAATCTCCTACAAATCCCTTATTTCATTGGTAATACCTTTTTCCTACTGCAAACATAGAAAATATGCATATAGCAGAGGATGATAATAATTGTGAAATTAAGATCTAAAAACTCGAAAACCTCCAGGTATTCAGGTTTTGATTGGAATCTTCAGCTGCTGTGTGAGTAATTGCAGTTGAACATGCCTTCTCTGTGCAGTTTGTTCTTGACTTGGAATTTTTCTTCTTCCCTGAGAAGTAAAAAAGATTAAAAGTCTGAGGGATAAAAAAGTGGAATTGAGGCTTGTAAAGTCCAGTATCACAAGATGGATTAAAAAGAAATGCCACTAATAATCATTTTGCAGATGGGGGGAAAGCAAACTTAGACTTCCGCACCTTTGTTGAAAGCAGCGCTGAAGAGCAGAGGTCTGAAAGCTTTCTTGAGGTTGGGCAATTTAAACAGAGGATGTTGTCTTTGACTCTGCTTCGCAGAAGTTTTTTTGGACCAGTTGTTTTCTTGCAGGTGTCTCACGCTCCCAGTGCACTGAGTATTGAAGGCTTATGAAGTGATTTCAAGGCTTTGGAGGGCAAGGTGCAGGAAATCAAAAAGTGGGGAGAGAGGTTGGCATGTTGTGGTATGCACAGCAGTGTTTGTGTATGGGGAAACTGGGAGAAGGTTGTGCTTGTCCTTTCAAGAAAGTTACAGGTGACCGAAGACTTGTTCCTGCAGTGGCCAGGACCTCAGCCAGTGCCAGATGTACAGTGCAGAGGGACGAAAGAGGTGTGAATCTCTTTGCAGGTAGTAAAGAGGAGTGAGCAACCTCTTGGAGTGAGGACAGTTGGCTGTTGGATCTCAATAGTAAAATGAGGCTAGAAAACCTTGGGCTGAGGACTTTGGCCATAACACCTATGATAATGCGCTCTGGCAGTTGAGAGGCCAAGAGAATCCAAGCACAAGAAGGAGAATTGGACATTATGTGAAGAATAAATTATAGAATTTAATGTAGAGATGTTGGAGTATAAGCAGGAGTATGAGGGGAACAGAGAGTTAAATGAAAGTAGAATAGTTGAAAGATAGATGAGATGTTTAGCGCGTTGACAGAAAAGGGTAGGTGTGAAGTCCCTCAAGACTCCGGGATTCGCCTCAGAAGGAGAAGATTGACAGACCTTTAAGAAAGAACCTGAAAGAAGGGCTTGAACTTGTCCTTTGTTTTCTTGGAGGATGGCTACCTGGGAAGAGGATGTAGTTTTCAGTGTGTCTGGAGAACTGAACTAATTAATGAGGTGAGGCAAAGGTTCAAAGGTACTGAATGTACTGAGGAAGGGAGAAAGGCCTAAACTCCTGAGAAAACCTGGTCATGCCATCTATAAGGCACAAGTTCTCTGTAGACTATTACACGACTCCGAGATGCATTGAGAATTTTTTACAAGTACAACTGGATTTGCAAGCCTGAAAAAGAAAACATTATGACCAATAAAAAAGAAGGTACAGAAAACTTCTTTTCTGTATATATGCTTAAGCAAACACTGCTTGCACTATCAGAAACCACTGAGAAGGAGATGTGTATTTCTAAATACTCCCATTTTAGAAGTTGTAACTCTTCTTTAGCAGCTCAGAAATATGTTGCACACCCATGTGGAAACCCTTGTAGTTGATTTAGTAGACTGAGTACCATGGGTCTTTTGTTCTTATTTTTGTAAGCTGTAAGCCTTTATCTTCCCCATCCTTCTCAAAAAGTTAAAGTATCAAGTGAATTCATCTATGAATCCTTTAGGTCTTTACCTCCCATGAAGTGTAACAACTAAGCAGTTAACATTTGTAAAGCGTATAATACAAATTTTAAGAGCCTTCAGAATGCATACGCAGCTATGCTGAAGCTGTGTGCATGGAGTCGGGCTTTATTTGAAATATTTTTTGTTTGGTGCTTTTTAAAGTTGGCAGCAGTACAGTGATCTTATTCAGGCTGCTGGCTCCTCTCCTGTGGCAGCAAGAGAGTAGGAAAAACTGGAGAGGGCAGCAGCAGGAGATTACTTCTGGAAAGTTTATGATTAGACTTAAAATCTGTGTTTCAAAGTACTGGCTTGTGTGAACAAGGTCACTAAAATGAATGGCTCTTTCTTTTTTCTTTTTAAGTTCGGCTTTTCCTTTGTTAAGAAAAGAACAGGAAAAAGAACCTTAAGAACAAAGGTCCCGATATATTTGTTGGTTGCCACCAGGGATGATGGATCTGGGTATGGCTGACCGCAAGAAATGTCGTCAGGCTCACCGCAGGTTCCTGCAATGCACCCTGCAGTACTACTGGGATTCGCACCCCATCCCCATCCGCAGGTACCTCAGTGCCCAAGTCAGCTGCTTGGGCAGGGCAGGGGAGAACAAGCTGCCCCTGCCCTCTCTAAGGGGTGGGACACCTCCCTGCTACGCGCAGGAGAACTGGAGCAGCCCTGTGCTAGAGCTAACTCCTCTCCTTCGGACAGGCCGTGAACTAATCTGGGTTCGCAGGCAGAATCAATAGATGTCGATAGAAGGTTTTTTTTCTAAATCCTAAAGGTCAGCCCTGGGCAGTGTAGCGTGTTATCTTAAGGAAATAGCGAGTGAAAAATTTTCAACCGGAGAGACAGTTTACTGACTGTATGATTATCCAGAAGGTTTGGGGCTTGCATTTTCTTTTGTAATTGAAAGCTGAGAAAGATGCTTATTTAAATTTCTGCAGATTAAGAGAACAGTGCCTATACAAGGAGATTTTTTTTTACCACAGATGACTTGGAAGACACAATGTCTGCAGTGACTCTAAGCCTTAGTGTTGTCATTCATGGCATGTCCAATAAAAGTGATTTATTGTCTGGCTTCAAGTCAAGACACTTGATCATTATCATCATTTTTCCCCCCACATCAACCTTTTCCTATCTTATGCAAGTCCAGGCTAATTTAGATAAGGTCAAGATTTAGGCCACTCCTTGAAAGTTTTTAACATGGCTTTTCCTTTAGGTCCTTCCTTCATTCTTGAAACATCTTTTGTAGTATCCCCAAGGCAGAGCTGGAAGAGAAGGTTAGTGGATAATTCAGTAGTTAAGCTATCCTCCAATATTTGATATGCCTCCAAGGCATTAAATTTTCGCTTGTATCTGTTAAATTGCTGGGAGCTTTCTTCAGTGGTTAATTATCTTTGTGAAATATGTGGGGCTTGCAGTGATGCAAAACTTTGAAAAATTCTCCTCATATTATCACTCTAAAGGTGGACAAGTAGATATTATAGATTTATCTCCACAGTCTTTGGAATGTGTGTGTATATATAAATGTACATATACATATATGTATATGTGGAATAACAAAATAAATTAAAAGACTGTTTAACCCTTCTTACAAATGTGAAATAAACTTAAATCATCCCTTTCTGTCAATTAGCTATGAATGCAGGAATCCTCTCTGAATATTTCTTCTTGTGTCTAGTGTGAAAAGCAAAGCAGGAACAAGATTTTTAAAGGTTTTTTTCCCAAACCATCCCCGCAGACATTCTCTGAAAAGGATAATCCATCTTAAAACAGGTTGACTTGCAAATTCGTCATGCCTCTGGCAGACCTGAAGAATGCTGCAGCAACTAAAAAGCCACCAGATATAGTTCTTTCCTCCAGCAATATCCTGGGGAATTTTCTAGATAGAGTTGGTAGTGGGCTTTGTGGCAGGTTTTGACTGGCCAACTGAGTGCAGAGGACAGTGCAGGCGTAGCACGAGGGACAGAAACAACTGTCTGCACTTTACGGAACGATGAGGGAGGGAGGAATTAGAATGCATAACTTTTTCCATTAAGCCACAACTTGCAAGCAAGGTGAGTGTTCTTTGTGCATATTCCTGTCCTGAGTGCACTGAGACATCCCAGCTTTTTATAGTGGCTCAGCAGAGAATTATTTCTGTGTATTTATTGGGTTAAATTCTTTTTAAATGTATCAGTGAAAGTCTCTAAAAACCCCATCTATTTCTCCAGACTGATTTGAAATCTTTTTGTTGCAATTTCTGATGGTATCTTACAGAAAATGAAAGTATCTTATTCACACAGCCACTTAGCATTTTCCATTCCATTGTAAGAATGCTAACATTACTTACATCACCACTGTGACACAGAGTAAAATCAATATGATTTTAATTACTACTGGCCTGTGCTTCTGTTATCTAAGACTGCCATTGCACATATGGTGGACCTGAGGCAAATTTAGGTGCCACTGAATTAAGTTTGGTTTGTGTTTGTAACGAAGGTTTTCACATTCTAGTAAAAAGCAAGCTGTACTGTGTTCTGTAGAGCTCTTTGGAGGCTGCTGTGTCGATATATGACGTGAATGTTTTGATATTTTCTTTGAAATGGATCTGCACTGAAAGACTACATTGTAATGCATATGAAGAGGGGCAAGAAAAGGGACTATGTGCACTCCTAATTCTGGAACACACTGAGTCATGCCTGGTAGAAGTAACAAACAGCAGGCAGAGCCAGCATCTGAGACACTTGGGACCAGCATGCTGTTTCTCAGGAAGCAGGTGGCATTTTGTTTGTCTGTAACCATCTTAAATGATGTACTATTTTTTTCCTCTCTGACTCCTTAATTTCTGCAGTAGGGCTGGGCTGTGCTGCCAAGGCCGTCTGACTGAGGAGTGGGGGCTGTCAGCATTGCCGACCGAAGAATTCTCAGCCTAAAGCTTATAAGACAAAGATGGGCCACTAACAAGGGGACACAGTATTAGGCTTTCTGCTACTTTAACTCCACTCCTATAAATTGCAAATCTGAACAATAGCTGAGCAAGCAACATTATCTTTACTTCAGCTTGTTGGATGATGAGCATGTAGATATTCTACTCAGCACATTTGAGAATAGCTGAATTTCTACTCTTTACCATTTTGTAAATCTGCAGTGTCATACCCTAAATCCAGAGTTTGCCAAACGCTTTTCTTTTTAGTTCAAAGAACTACATCAAGTTAATTTGCTTTTCTCATGCTCCTCCTTTTCATGATCATTCACACGGTTCTGTTCTGCTACTCAGTTCCTCGGGGAAGAGCAGGGAAAGGAATACCCTTCAAAGTTTTATGAGGGTACACTCACAGAAGCTTATTATTAAATTTAGACTTGAAGATGTGCATGCCAGAATTGCTCTCCTTCATTTCTACTCTACTATGCAGCTCTCTAACTCTGGAGTATTCAACGTGCCATGAAAGTTCAGAACGTGGCTTAATTTTTAGGGAAACTCTGCCTAAAGAGGGAGTATACCTGAGGTTGTAATAAACTACTCAAGGATATTCTATGAGTAAAATAAAGTATGTCAGATGTGAATTATTTGCATTTGGCTGCCTAAATGAAAAAAATGCAACCAAACATGTTTGCATTAATTCTGAACTTTTTTCTATTTTCAATTTCAATATTTGTGTTATAAACTGCTAGGTGTTTTTGTGAGCAAACCTGTGAATGCAGCTTCCAAGCACAACCTCAACAGTGAAAATTATTTAGGAATTAAGTTAGAATGCTACCTATTGAAAGGAAAGAACAGTGTTATTTTCATCCTGAGACTGAAAGTGTCTCTCTAGCAACTGGAAATAGAGTTAAGCTTGCCAAGAGTTCCTTGTGAAGCAGATGGAGAGGCAACTAACAACCTTGCTGAAATCTTGTTGGCTAGGCCCTCTGAGTATCCACAGAGCTCCCAGAGTTACCTATCAAATTAACTCGATCGCTGCACTATATGAAAATATTCTTCAGTCTTTTAAATGATTGTTGCATTTTTGCACCCTTTCCCCTCCCCAAGTTCTGAACAGT
The DNA here is from genome assembly GCA_025774025.1 of Xenus cinereus. Classification (NCBI taxonomy): domain Eukaryota; kingdom Metazoa; phylum Chordata; class Aves; order Charadriiformes; family Scolopacidae; genus Xenus; species Xenus cinereus. The sequence goes on along the minus strand of JAOXJK010000051.1, from coordinate 36,152,121 downwards.
TAAACTCTCAATTACCTCTCCACGTGCTTAAGAGTGTGTCTGATTCCTGGAGAACTTCAATGGCCATGTGCGTCTAATTTTCTTATGAGCTTTACATTTTTTTACTGGTATTCAAAAGACACCCAAGAATGTGACTGCAGACTTTTAATGACTACACAAAATAGTATTATATTTGGCTGCATGCACTGAATGATAGAAAGGGCAATGTTTGATTGTTGTATAAGGCTTGTTTGCAGAATGCACAGAAAGAAGCAGCCACAGACTCTACCGGCATTCTCAGATGCACAACATGATCCAAAAGCTGATTGTAAGATGATGCTATCAGTCTGTCTTTTCTTGCTGCCTGTGGGTTCTGAATATAAATCACAAGCTGTGTGTGCTTCAGCTGATCCTCTTTGTTCCCACTGTGACCTTATAGTAAATGTATTGTTTTTTCATTTATATTTAAGAAGAAAGTATGTTGGGACTTGCTTCCCTATCCACACAAACTAAATCAATATTTCAGATACGTTCTGTGGTACCAATTAACTCTTCCTGATCAGAAATAACATCTGTTTTAGAAGTTACCACACCATCTATTCTCTCTGTTTCTTATTCCTGCAAGTGTGCAACCAACAAAAGTGGAATTAAAAGTTTATTTAATTGACATTTCTTCCTTTTTAGTTGCACAAAAACTGTGTCTATGCAGAAAGCACACTGTGAAGTCAGTAGATATGTAGGTATAAAGTCATTGATGTACTCCCTCTGCTTCCACGATACGGTGCTGAGTATTCAGACCTGTGTCTGTGTGTCAATTTAATTATTAAGAGCTTCTTAGTCCACAAAGCCAAATTATGGTCTTTGATATGCAAGGAACCCCTTCTCTGAAGCAAGAGAAACCATAGCTAGTCAGTTGTATGTAATGTGGCCTTCAAGGACTGCAACGTTCACAAGTGGCCAAGAATGAAGGAAGCCTGTATTTTGAGAGTGGGCAGGCTTTGAGAATTGCAAAGCAATGTGTTACCGCAGGAGGCCACAGTGACATTTCAAGCCTGTCTGGAGAACATAGGTGGCCAAGCCTTGCAGGAAGCTTTGAAAGGCAGAACCTCAAGCTCTGCGTATTGAGGAATTGATCAATACCGTGTTTGTTATAAACTATTGGCCAGTTTATAGCAAGTTGCAGGAAGGACAGATGGTGGAAGGAGCACCTTTTCTTCTGCTGAATGTGCAGAAAAGTTAGTCATGAATTGTTTGGACCAGAGAGAGAAAATGCAGCTGGTGTCTTGCAGATTGCTTATCTTGACATTGTTCTGAATTTTATTCTTCTGTGTTTAGGTTTTATAGATAATTCGCTTTATAGATAAATCACTGTCTTAAGGAAAAAAAGCAAGATGATATATTCTCGGTTAAGAAGAACATGAGCTAGAAACGAGAGCATGGACAGTGATATAGACATACAGGCAGTGGTCAAAAATTGAAAGTAATATTCTGCATTAACATAAATTCCAGACTTTTTTTGAACCAAAATGGCAATTTCTGTACTAAATCAAAATCGCTTGAGAAACACACATTTTATGGAAACTATTTTCAACAGGAAATGTATTTATTTTTAAAAGTCTATTTTTGACCCAAGCCCATTTGGCAGGGGACTACTCTGTGGACAGAAGTATTTCAGATCTGCATGAAAAGTAAAAATTGTTAATGGAAGGAAATATTATTAATTCCCTGAAAGGAGGTAAGAGATTTCTTCTCAACTTTAGATAGAAGGGGGGCTGGCTTGTTTATTTTCTTAAAAATTCAATCAAGATTAAATTATTAGTTAATGAAAGTTGGATTTGTTGGGTAGTTTCAGATTCATTAACAAAATGAAGAACAAGTCTATTTTGTTAAAAAACAAATTCATTAATTAATAAAAAAATAAGCAAATATGTAAAAGCAGGGCCTTTCTCCCTCCTCACCTCTAGAGGAGACCTGGGATAGCTGTATAGTTGATTGCAGTAGCACATACCTGTCCTTTTTTCTCAATATTTCCATATCTGTTACCTATGTAACTTTACATTTGCTCACATTCCTTTTCTGGCTTCGGGCTCCTATGTCAGTACAGCTTCAGTATAAGCAATACTTCTGCTGGAATTTCCCAAAAAGAATTTCTCTTTGAGGAACTCTCAAGTAGCAGAGAGGGAACAGGGCAAATCAATGCTGACAGTGTCAATGCTAATTTATCACAAAAGAGCTATGGACAGGTACGGGGATAACGTGCTGCTGTGTGGAACAGCCCAATCACAATCCTGAAGCCTCTGCCATTCTTTAGAGGCACTCTGTAATGGCACTGCTCTGGCCAGGTCTTGCTGTATATCATACAGTAATGTTTTGATCCTAGCTAGTTGTGTTTTGATCCTAGCTAGCTCACACCGAGTGTCTAAGGTGTGTGCACATCGTGACTCTTTTGTTTGAAGGCCGTGTGTCCTGTGCAAATCTGTTGGCAAAAGAAAATTCTTTCTCATCTCATGCTTATTCCTACAACTGCAACCGCAGAGAGGCATCATGCTATATGCAAGCAAATCGATCTCTCAGAATGAAGGCAATTTCCTGTTTTCAAGAACCTATAATGAGATTAGGAAAAAAAACCCCACACAAGTGTAGTAAATTCACTAAGGAGATTACTGAACTGAAGTCAGACAAGCTTGAAAGTGTATATCCTGTTTGTCCCACATTATAACTTTCCATTATTAGTTTGCCAGGGCTGGCCTGGTGGAAGTTTTTTGGCAGAAGGTCCTTGGCAGTTCCTTTTATAGGCCAAAGATACAAATACTGACAAATTGAAAGTCATATACAAATATACATACAGGTCAAATACGTTTTTTTCTCCTTGAGAAAACAAAACAATCTTACTCCAGGTACACCAGATCCCTTAGGTGATGTAAATTATCCTGAATTTGACCCAGCTCTTTGGTTTTACATTGTTGAACCACAGCTGTGGCTTTGGCTCTGGCATACAGGCAAAGAGTTTCCTACTGGAAGCCTGAAGCCTCCTAAGAAGCTGGGCTCCCCATATGAGAGGCATCTGTGGGGCTTGGATTTGAATTCTGAAAGGTTTCAAGGTTGTGATGGAGCAATTCTGTAGAGCGTAACCTCATTCCCACTTCTGAGAGACACGTAATTTTTTCTTAAAAAAATTTGTAGGCAACATTTTCAAACAACTGCGTCTTAAAGATATTCCATATTTGCAGTTACTTAATGTGAGCAGTGATAGTTTCAAAGATGAAGTTTTAAATAGCTAAATAAATAAAGACAGTTTGGAAATAAAGCATTTGTGTATGCTTAATAATATGTTAAGTGAAAAACGTCTTTCACTTCCATTTTTTCACAAAGTAAAATATAAAAACCCACACCACCATATATTGCACACAGTTTTTTCTCCTAAATATAACGTCCATTCTAGCATAAAAAATACTTAAAATTGTGCATGTGCTTATGCTTTTCTCCATGCTTCGGTCAGACCCAGCTTTGCCTGCAGCAGTTGGTGTACAGTGAATCCGTTCAGATATAGGAGCCTGTGGATAACGTGCCAGGTAATTTTTTACCTGACGTGTATCATGGGGTTCACATGACACTTAGCCTTACGTTCTTCACTCACTGTGTTTTGGTTTCCTAAGAAACTTGGAAGCGTTTCTTCTGACGGGGAGAGTTGAGAGGGCTTGGACCTTTCTACCTGAGATGACCCTACACTAGCTGTAGTCTACAGAAATGCTAAATTCCCTTGAGATAAAAGCAGGCTGCTCAGAAAATGCCTTCTTACAAATTTGTACTCAACTTCTACTTTCCTTCCTGAGGTACTTATAAGGCTTTTTGCACTTCTGCAACTGCAGTTGCAGAAGCTTTATGCTGTCTTGCTGGCAGGAATCTCAAAACAGCTGGTGCTTCCAGTGTGGGCTTTTCAGCATGTGCTGACCTCTGTGCTGCTCTGGTCCTGGGTTAGCTCTCTGAAACCCAGTTGAGAGCTAAATGTAAACCATAGAAGTAGATTTTAAATGCATCACATGCTTTCTAGCAAAGTTTCATTTGATTACAAGATGCTGCAAGTAAGATGAGCCTAGAGCCTAAATGGACTGGGAGACTTTCCTTCTGGCTTACTGTTTCTCTCCTGCAGTGTTTGAGGGTTCTCCTAAGATGCTGGATTGCTGACAACTCAACAGTGAATCCTAACTCTACAAAATTACCTCATAATTGGGGCATCTGTGGTTTGGGGTTTGTTTTGGTTTGGTTTTCTTTTTAATTTATTGACTCTGGAATAAGAGAAGCATTATATCTGTTCGGCAGATGTGAACTTTCCTCATCCTGTAGCTCTCATTTTCCACTGTCAATTTGCTATTCAAGTTATTCATCAAAAAAATTATACATTTCTTCCAGTTGCAAGATGCTAAAATCCCTTTAGTAGTAGGGATCCTGTATAAAATGGTGTTTCTTTAAAGATGGCTTGGTGAATCGGTGTTAAGCCTTGACTGTAAATACATCATTGGCCTCATTCTACCTAATTTCTCTCTCTCACAATATCCAGGAACCTGTGACGGATCAGAATAAGTGTTTAACACTGTCTTGAGGTTACACTGACTGGTGGGTAGCTGAGTCTAAAGAAAATTTTTTTCTGAACAATGTGAGAACAGAGGACTACTATTTCAGTTTTGTTTATGTACTCAGTTACTACCACAGAAAGTCGAAGTACTGTCAAGCCCCCACAAGGATACAGCTTGTGAGCTTGCCTGGTAGGTTTTCTGTCTGTCACACAACTGTCAGTGTGTGTGTTAGGCTTGTTTCAAAGAAATGGCTCTAAATGCAGAAAGAAAACCATGCCCCTGGACTCGTTCACTGTAAAAGGTTGGCTACACTTTCACTAGCTATCGGTTTCACTGCATTGCTGATCTATTTAGTTTCCAGAATATTTTTTCTAGTAGTAATTTTTAGTTAGCATTAATGCTGCGACTATCCTGCATGGGAATATGTATCAATGAAAAATGAATGTAGAAAATTGTTGGAATTTACATGAAAGGTACAGCATGCAGGAAAGTGATTCAATCAGGAAAATCTTTCATGGGCGGAGAATACCAAGTACCAATTGGTATTTCAAAGTTCAGGTTGAATTCAGATCACGATGGCAGTATATCAGTTGTAAGAAGATCAGTTGCAGCTCAGATGGTGATTGTGTCAGATAAACAGGCAGTATCTTGAAGGTTGCTTATAATTTTTTCAAGTATTTGTGGCTATATTTTATCATTAAAGGAAAGTCTGAACAGATATAGGTCCATCTCTACATACTGTGCTCCAGTACCTTCCTATACATTGTAAAGGATGTAACCAGACTGATTGGCAATAATGGCTGCTCTGTTCATGGGAAGCAAGGGAAACCTTGAAGATGAATGACTGAAAAAAAAAGCAAAAGTGGCATGCTGCTGTCTGTCCAGTTATTAGCAAATGTGTGCAGAGTTGCTCCGTTTAATTAACTTTTCTCTAAGAGGGAGTCCCTTCCAAGAAATAGCCCAAAACCTTCATATATAAACCCTTTTGGAACAGCTGCTCGGTCACAGCAGAGCACGATGCGACAGCCTCCCCTATTTACAAAGAACAGAGTCCTGCTAGACTCCAGTTTGCTCTGTGGTGAGCACTGACCTCAACACCCACTGGGAGAAGGGAATTTGAAACTCAGAGTTACTCAGCACTGCGTAGGATTAAAGGCTCCAGTCTATTTAAATGCATGTTCAAACTTTTTTTGGTACCTTGAATTAGATTTTCAAAATGGAATTAGAATTGAGAGCGCCGAAATTTAATGTGACATGGAACTCTTATTTTTTTGCCTGCCTCAGTTATGACAAAAGGACCCGTGTACCTTTTGTACTTTCATGGCAAGTGCCCAATGCGAAAAAAAAAGACTATAACAAAAATTAAGAGCTTCCCTTTGCTGGACTCCCTAGTAGTGCTCTTACTTTGAATAGATTGGTATCCACAGCTCCAGCTTCAGACCCTAAGAGAAAGTGGCTTTGTCTGATGGTTTTATTATATGTTTTTAAACTACATGCAATGAGAGAAGTGGTGATTTAGTGGTTCTGCAGTGCTTTACTGACTCAAGTTCAGATTATAACAGACTGCTAACCCCTTTTTCTCACCTGTAAATCCAACCTATAAATTACAAACATGCTGGCACAATCGTTATATTATTATTTTTTTATAGCTCTCAATTTACAACTTTGGCTGTCCTTGAGCTGGTTCTTTGTATTTGTAACAGTCTCCTGAGGGAGGATTCATTGACTAGTGGCTCCACATTTTAGCTCAGAGAAAATTCAGTCTCATTCTGGTGTCTTCAGTTTTTCACAAGACCTTACTGTTCCTCATTGATTATGTACTGAGGATTAATTATGCTGTCACTTAATGTATTTACATGCTTGGACAATGTATTGGCTCACTTATTCTAGTATGCTCAGCATTTTTCCCTGGTATGGGGCACGTTTGTTTTATTAAATGCTGGAGGAGCAACATGTTGCTGTTAGAATGAATGGAAGTGATCAGTTAGCAAAGTTGTATTTATTCCCTCAATAAATCTATGAAGATAATTTTCTCTTGCTACTCGGAGAACTGGGATGCCTACATCTTTTGCCTTGAAGGCATCAGAAAAATTGGTGTTTCATGAAAGAAGATTACTTTCTGGTAGGTTGTTTTGCACAGGCCAGTGCACTGTCCAGAGAAATGTGGTATTATCTAGGTCTGCTTTTTCAAATACATGACAAAAGAAGTGTGATCATATATGGAAAATATGTGATATGGATTCTTACTTTTAGTAGTGAGAAATGTCTATTCATTTATTTTGCAGAATTTTAAAAATGGAAAGATAAGTGGATGTTAAATATATAGTTTAACATTTTTTAGGGAAGAACTAGGCATTTTGGTACACTGAGATTACTGCTAGTTCCACTCCTCCAAGAAATCCACCCAAGAGCTAAAAGAGAGGACATCCCAGGAGATTTTCTCCATAAAATGTGCCTTTGGAGGGGACAGCTTTGTCATTGTAGTTTCCTCTGCGTCCTTCTCTGGAGGCTGTTTAGTATTAGCCCCGAAGTTGTTAGGAGAATGCTAGAAAGCCAGTGCTGTTCACAGAAAAGATTTCTGCTGTACTGTCAAGCCAGTTCTCCAGCAAAGTTTACCATCTCCATACACAGATGCATATACATCTTACTATTTATACATTATGCACCTTCTGTGAAAAACGGTTCCTGTCCATGATGTGAACCGTGGGGGAAGCACTGAGATGAAATGTCACTGAGATATTGGCTGACATTGTGATATATTGGCACCTAAAATTACACAGAGGCAACTGAGAGCCATATGGCCTCCAGGCTGAGTAGCAGAGTTGAGTTTGAACATTTGTCCCTCTCAGTCCTTCTAGCAGGTCCCCCTTTTGGATCTGTGGACTTTTGAGATCCCAGGAAAAGGGAATTCTGCTACATGAAAAATATGAACATGTGAGCAGATACCCCAGAAGTCTGTTCTCAAGGTCATCTTATTAATGATCATCATTTATTTAATGGTAACAAGTAAACATTGTATAGAGGTTGAACGTAGAGGTCAGGAGGAGGCACAGCTTTGCTTCTATTTCAAAAAAGGAGAAAATCCATCACTAATGGTTTTTTCCTGATCTGGATATGTAGTAGTTCCTTCTTGGGTGCTGTGGCAGATGGTTTTCATGTGTTTAAATCCATTGTAGCCATAAATCCCAGACTAACAGAATCCCTAATCCTCCTCCTGGGTTTACCTAGTAAAAGATGAAATTATTAGTATGAGAGCAGAAAGCACTCTGAATTACCAAAATAATCCTAAAAGCTTCTAGGTCTGTGACATGCAGAAACAGAAAGGGTTTGAACATTTTTCTTCCATGTTTTTTAAAAATGACTAAGGCAGGATTTTTAGCTGACTGCATTGTTTGTTTTCTTGATATGATGTTTCTTGTGTCAGATGCTGGTTGTGTTAGATGTTCTAATGTTACAGATGTAGTGTTTCACACAGCATCCCAGCCAGTAGGAGAAAATATGCAGGACTCCATTAAATACGAAATAACCCAGGTTATTTAAAATCTGTTCAGCTTCTCAAAACAATGCAGCTTACACTGGGTATGCTCAGAATTGCCTGGTGTAGTCATCTGTGCACTTATCTCACTTTTCATAAGAATCCGGTCTGAATGGCATACCTCTTCTCATCCCAAATTTCTTAAATACTTGTGTCATTCCAAGGCAGCATTTTACAATTATAAAATTACATTTGATCGGTAATGGTTTATATCAACTGACTTTCTCCCACCTGTGGTCAAATACCTGGCTGGGAGCCTTGGACAGTGTTCTGTGCAGTGAAATAAAGCATGAATCACGCTACGCTCACCCTTGCAGTGTTACGTTGGCTGTGGAGACCTCATGTAATGTATAGATCTCCATCACATCAACACTTTGTGTCAATGATGTGAACAGATCTCTCTCTTAGGCCCTTTCTGTGAACTGAGAGAGTTTTTCTGGGGTATAAGATTGATGTCAAGGCATATAGTGCCGGGCCAGAGCATTAATTAACATTAGCATAAATGTGGTATTCTTATGACACGTCTGTTAACAACTCAGTAGCTTTTATATGAAGATGTCATATCTGAGCCCCTCATACTGTGTTTGATACTGAACTTTCTGTGTGTCCCATAGCTCCTCAGCTTTAGCACAGTGGGTGGAGGTGAAGCTGTGAGCTCCATGGCACAGCAGTCCAACCTTCCCTTCCTTTCTGCATGTTCTTTTGTAGTCATTGACTTCATATCTAGGCCATAGCATACTATGATGCTACTGGCTGAACTTCTCTTGCATGATACTCTTATGCCAAGACAGATCTGAATGTTCAGAATCATTAAATTGCTGGGCTGATATGACAGCAGAAGTTTCCTGTGCCTTCTATTAGGATACATGCTTTTTTGACATCAAAGAATTCAGAATTCTATATTCAGGGTTTATGTCAAGCCACAGACCTTTATGAGATCACTGACTCTCTACTTTGTTGCGTGACTGCTGAGAACCATCGTACTTCTGAGGTCTCTGGTCTAGCAATCTTTCGTACTAACTTGGTATCAAGGTGCAAAGGCTCTTCTTGTTTTCATTTCCATATTAACTTTAGGATACCGGGATGATATTACACCACCAGTTCCAGTAAGAGTTACTGCAATGTCTCTTCCGTGACTGTGTGTATGCAAAGACAGATAACTCTGGCTCATCATCTAAGATAAGATGGGTTGGTGACACAGTGTGAGTACTACGCCAGTCTGTCTTCAGCACGTCCTGCCTGATTTAGACAAAAGCACAACTGGGTGTGTGGGTACAGTTTCAGCAAAAAATTAACTATGTGATGGTACTAGTCTTACATAAATCCTGGGCTAAACCTAGTCTGGGATCACACCAATGAGTTAAAGGAGAAATGACTGAAAAGGAGGATCCTGTATGAACTACATGAAGAAAATCTGTTTCGTCTTATTTCCAGTGATACCATCGTCACTGAATACGTAAGAATTCTGGTATGTGCACGTAGCTCTAAGGTAACAGTATCATCCTACCAGGAGCGATATAATCGAGTTAGAGTAGTTCAGAACAATATGGTACCTCAAGTATCCCACGTGACAAAGTGTTCAAGAGATAATGATTGATCTGAAAGGAGATATGTTTATTCACTAGAGAGACCTGAAAAAGGAGGAGGGGCAATCACTGTGAGTAAAAGAGAGAAAACCGAGGTACACTGGGTACCTTAGAAGTTTGGGAGAAAGGTGAGACTGGGAAGAGGATACAGATCTTTGTGTAGGAGAAGCAAAGGAGAACCGCAGGAAGACAGCTGTAGCATTCTGAAAGCTTATTCCACACAGTAGGATTAGCTCCATGCAGTTCACTGAACAAGAGCCACGCATTGACTGCATGACAAAAGCAGTCTGTGGTTATTCACTGTCTCATGTTTTTTATTCGTTCATTCTTTTTCTTTCTTTCTTTCTTTCTTTCTTTTTTTAATTTTCTTAGTACTTTTCCCCCCTTAGTGGCTCACATGATTTTACTTATCGTCTGTGTCCTAAGGGATTTTTAAGGAGGATTGAGAGCTGCGTTTGTGTCAGATGGAGCCTGAATGCTAATTACCAGCCTGACAGGGTATAATAACAATACAAGAGCATCAGTGAAGGAAAAAAAAATGAGCAGAATATACAATTATTTTATAAAAGAGTTTCTTTCCTTGAGGGAAAAATCTGCACATTTACCATCTGTGACAAAGGAGATGTTGAACTGTATAAGTGAATTACCCATAGCTCTGCGAACATGTGTGTATGGAACAGGATGAACTTGAAATGACATTAAGCAATTTTGTTATTGCAAGAAAAGACTAGAAAAGGTACTGAATTGCAAAGCCGCATTTCCCTCTCTTTCAAAGGCCTAATTCAGGTTGATAAATGAAACACGATGTAAAGCAGAAATACTATATAAAGTTCTATGGAAATGTTTAGTATACTGCACAAAGCTTTCATTTTTCTTTGTGCCATGTCCTAGAAAGAAATGTACAGTATGTTGAAAGAAGAATGTAGAAGTCCTAAGTTGTGTAAGTATTAATGGTATGTTTAGATGGAGTTTATTTGTGTCCAGCAAAGGACAGTTTAGCAGTAATAAGGGATGGCTGCTAGCAACAAATCCCTCTTACTCTAAAATAAGTATATTATTTAAAGTTCTTGTCTTAACTAAATTGATAGCATGTACTACTGTCTGGTTTTCAGTCTGGTTTTCAGTTTTCACTTAAGTAGCATCAGAAAATTAGGCCATGTAACATTGCACAAATTCTGGATTTCCTCAGTTACCTTTTTCCCATGCAAGGGAAGGCTTCTTACCTGTGTACGTCTTGTATATTTGATCAGAAGTAGTCCTTCACAAAACTCTTACCTCAAGTCCTGTATAATCATGTGTTATCAAATGACAGCTGAATCTGGACCTTCCACATGTGACCTTCTTCAGATTGCAAAAGAAGATAATACAATATGTTTAATGTCTAAAGTGAGTGTAAGGAGCTAGAGTACAGAAATACCTGGTATGGGCTCTGGAAAGTAGCAAAGGGTTAGGCTGTATGGTGTACGAGAAAAGAGTAACTTCCCTCATGAAGCTTCCAATGGGGGACCTGTCCTACAGTGTATTTCTATCACCTTTCCTCTTACTAATGTTCTCAGGCCATATCTAACAGTAGAGTCGTGACTGTAGTACTAAACACTGATTTGTTATCAAAGTAGATGAAGCAGCCAAAAAGGAGACTAATTTTAGAAGAAACCTGGAACATAGAGAAAAGAATTGAAGAGGAAGCTCTAGGCAGATGGTCTAACTGTCAGTCCTGTGAACAAACCATTTCGAAACACAGTGGAAGAGTTGTAGACAACCATATAGAAGAAGTAACAGATGCAGTTTCTGTGGATCGAATGAGGAGTGTGTGCACACTGCAGACTCAAGTACATATCTACAATATCTACATGTTACATATAGATAGAAATACATAAAATAGCGTATAGGCGTTCACTTGAATTATTGTGTTATTTTCTGTTCTTCCTCAAGAAGGACATCATCAGAATTTTCCTCTATTCCTTGGAATAATTTGGGCAGCTTGCAGACCTTAACCTTTAACAAGAGCCTTGATTGTTACAGGAATAGGAAAATGCTCTTATCCCCATTTCACCACAAAGCAGGGTCCACGCAAAAATATTTTGATTCTGACTGTAAGGAGCACCCAATTGCAGAGAATGTGGGAGTCAGTTACAACGTATTTGGCATTATGCAGCTTTCGTTTGGCCAACAGTTAGTTTTTCTCTCCTTATATAAGTGTTTATAAGTAAATTTTCTGTGTATGTTACTAGACCAGTGAGAATTTAAACTGAGTAAAAGAATAACAATCGTGAAAGGCCAGTCTTTGTACTGTAGCAGAAGTATATGCAGACAAAGCTGTTATGATACTAACTTACTGTATTCTTATTGCCATATTGAAGGAAAATTCTGTGACACCACTAGAAAGGCCAGTTGATAAAAGCCATGGAAGTTTAGTATGGGTCAGCCGTCATCATAACTATTTGAATACTGAGTCAAATATTTTAATAATACGTGTCAAATATTTTAATAATGTACTCTATTTTTTAGTGTCTATTTCCTTGCAGGGTTTTTTTGTCAGGGAAAATATAAGGCATGTTGTTTGTCTTCCTACATTTCATTCCACAGCCAAAGTTTGACAGTAACAGTACTTGCACAATTTAAATACTAAAAATGTAAATAATAAATGTACTTCCTACATTTGTGGCAGATATGTGACAAGCTGGCATACCATGAATGAAATACTTCAAATATTTTTGCCTAGAAAGGACAGGCATTAGATAGGCTATATACCCAGTTGTAGAGAGAACTGCTGAAATCCTGACTCTGTAAGTTGGCGGAAAAACTCTCATTGGCTGTACTGAATGCATTCCTTTACCCAATTATTTTAGAAATACACATAACCAGATTCCTTCTTTATCATGGAACAAACGAATCTATGCATTGTAGCATCAAGCCTCAGTGGTTAAATCCATCTTACACCATAACTTTTCCCTCCTCTTCAGTTTTTTAAAAAAATGATCCTTTCTAAATTGTAACTTCACTTTGTTGCTATCTTTCCCTTTCCAGGGGAAACTAAGAGCTATTTTTAACATTGCTCTTTCAACAAATAGATAACTCTTCAATTAGATATGCTCATATAATTAGAAAGCTGTTTTGCTTTAGCTTTATTTAACACTTTTATGTGTTCTACAAAGATGTGCATTTCATGCTGGTTGAGACATGACTATATATAACGATTTTGCAGGGATTTTTGATCACAGTGTGGGCCAAATTAGAGCAAAGTGCTAAGAAATCCATGCCTATACAAAGTTATTTGCAGCTAAATCTGAAAAAATACAAATGCTATGAACCAGACCGTGTATTAGTAACAAATACAAGCCATTCAGACAATAGTAAGCAAAGACAGAATTGTGCTTTCATTTATATGATTGCTCTGGGGTAGTTAAGAATTTAGAAGGATGATACAAGTTGGACTAAATAGATAGTTGATCTGATCAGTACTCAAAACCCTAAACCTGTATCAGTTTGAAATATATGTGATTTTTGAAAGTTGCTGTCACTATATCCTTGAAAAACAGTAATTCTTTTATGCATCCCAGCATAGCAACATGTTACAGCAGTGTAGGCTGTTTCTCTACTATTAGGCAACGATTCTATTGAAATGAGCATTAATTTCAGAAAATAAAGGGTAGCTCATAAATTCTGTCAGATTCCTTCAATGTAGAAGGTAGTTATCAAAGTACTGCCCTGACAAGCCAAATGGCTGAGCGTAGGCAAGAGCAGCCAGTTCTCGGTGTGAGTTTCCCAGTGGAAATGCCACTTTCCAGTTTTAGGGGTTCACATGTTCACATTAGAGAATCTAAGCTATCGAAATAGGTACCTTATCTCAAACATGCAAAGTTGACAATTGGCCATACCTTTTACAAGCAAATGTTTGGGCTTCAGCTTTCAAATTGCTCCATTATTTTTCTATTGTAGGTGACCTTGTAGATTTCCTGCTAAATGCCTCTTAGTAAGAAGCTCTTGCCCAAAGGTGCTTGCTCTTGATGGGAAAAAAAGGTCATTTAACAGTGTCCTCTGTTTGAAGATGTGATTGTCAGCACATAACTCATTATGGACAATGTTGTGAGGAATGTTTGGGATCAGCTCTTGCTGAAAAGGAGAGGTGTACCTGTACAGTCAGTGGTCTCCACTAATGGGAAATGATGATGGGTGTAGCATCTACTCAGCACTGAAAAGTGGCACACCAGCTGCTTTTATTGCAAAACTACACTGAGCAACTCGGGAGAAAGTTACTCTTTTCATCTTCTTCTCCCCAGCTTGTATAGATTTCCAAAGCAAAATGGGGGGGAGTCTTCTTGAAGGTTTGTGCTTGATGTTTTTTCACTTGTTTTTCAGCATTTTATGAATCTAATTGTTTTGTAGATGAAAGAGAGAAAAACCCCAAAAGTACAAATAATAACATTACCAATAGAATTAGTAATAAAAACAAAACACATTTTCTAGTATTCCAAATTTAATTTCTAGTATAGCAAATTTAAAATGTCTTCCATAATTAAAAGGCAAAATATTCTATCATCCTCAGCAAATTTAACTATCACATTTTTTTTTGCTACATTGCATTTCATACGCACATAAATAATATTTAAAGAAAATCATTTGGTTTGCAAAATCATGTAGTATAAGTTAGAAAGAGTCATAAAGGAAGTTGCTCATGCAAGTTAAGTTCACCTGTCCTGTACTTCCATGTTTACACAACCTTTAATTGCATACGAAATAGAATCACAGAATCATAGACTGGTTTGGGTTGGAAGGGACCTTGAGGGTCATGTCGTTCCAACCGCCCTGCTGTG
>JAOXJK010000051.1:36103265-36137533 GCA_025774025.1 Xenus cinereus | reverse complement strand
GGAAGGGACCTTGAGGGTCATGTCGTTCCAACCGCCCTGCTGTGGGCAGGGACACCTCCCACTAGAACAGGTTGCTCAGAGCCCCAGTCGTTTTCTGTACAGTCTCATACCGTGCTTGACAACACAGAACATAACTAAAGTAATACTTAGATATTGTAATATTGTAATAATTGTAGATATTAAATTAAAGCAATTTAATTTTTGGTGTCTTAAACAAGATACCTAAATTCAAACTTGAGATAATATTTTGCGAAACACACTATCTTCCCACCCTGAAGTTTGGGACTGGTCTCGCTTCATAGCTGTGCAAGTGGGCCTCAGACTTATGCCAAAGTTTTGGACTTAAAGACTTTTACCCTAGTTAAGGATTACTTCTTAATTTATTTTAAAAGCAGTGGCATTTAGCAGCACCCCAGTTTTCATGTCCCCATTGTATTGTGTCTGACAAAGAGCATAATGACACGTCGTGGTGTGGCAGAGCTTATGCCGTACAGCGGTGGAGTTGCTGGGGTTGAGCTTGTGGCAATGGTTGTGCGTGTGTGTAGTTCGACTCGTTCTCAAATTATCTGTCTACACTGTGGGAATAAAAGATCCGTGACACGTTTTGTAAGAGTGGTAGTTTGCTGTGCTCCATGTTGGGTGGCATGTTCACAAACTTCTCAGGGGGCTGTTACAGTCTAATATTGTTAAAAGCTTCAAAACCTCTCAAGCAGAACTCCCACTGGAGCCGCAGGGACTCCTTCATGCCCAGCATTTGCAGGATCATGCCTATGAATGTAGAGCATTTTAGGATTCCCTGGGAAGAAACCATAACCCTCACAAAAGAAATGCCTTTCCCATTACTGCAGTATTTGAACCTCTGTATCATTACAGTTTAGAAAATATTGCAGGGAAAATAAAAATGCAAAACTATTTTTCCGTCATTTTGTTTCGATTAGCTATACAATTAATACGCAAAATCTTTTCTGATCCTAGGCCCATCCTGTTAGCCTGTGCAACAGCAGGCAGAATGCCTAAGCTAG
Organism: Xenus cinereus; assembly: GCA_025774025.1. Lineage (NCBI taxonomy): Eukaryota > Metazoa > Chordata > Aves > Charadriiformes > Scolopacidae > Xenus > Xenus cinereus. Next base: position 36,136,511 of record JAOXJK010000051.1, on the reverse strand, counting down.
TGATGTGACGCTGAAGTAGATGACCAAGGTGGAGGCTGGTAAAGGCGACTCCTCATTCTCCTCCCTTCCCAGAAGAATAGCAGGTGCTTCGCAGCATGAAACTTTCCAGTCCAGATGCTGGTTAGTGACCAAAGATTAACAGCACATCTAAGGCAGGCAAAGACAATCTTGTTAAACTCTTTAGCCCCTTATTGGTCCTCAGCTGTGTGAGTGCTGAGCGTACCCCTTAGCAGAGCATACTATGCAAAGGTCTGTGGGCAGTGTAGAAATTAAGAAAAGAAGTAGGGCCACCCTGAGTGAGCACAGTTACTGTGTGTGATACCCACACATTCTCCACTTGCATTGTCAAACAGCCTGTGGCAGTAATTGAGGGAAGCCAGTTTGCCTTCTGGTATGATCAGCCTCACCTCTAAAATGTTTTGATAATACTTACCTTCTCTACAAGGGTGTTGTGAGAATTAATTGTGCCTTTAAGAAGCACTTTGGGAGTTTGAGATTACTCTAGCAGGATCTATAATCCACAAAATAATATAGCAGTGGAAGCTCATTTGGTATTTTTTCCTCATTTGTATTTGATTGCCATTTCTGTTTTTCAACTGGTAAATGAATTCCAAACTTACTAACATAAATCCCTGCAAATGTGTGCCATTTATGGTCATAAATACATGCGGAGCTTTGTCATCCCAGTGATAAATACTGCACTTGAAAAGGGAGCATCCCAATCACATTTGACCTGTTATATAGATAAAGTCAATAGTGTCTGCAATTACTCTGCTATCCAACAATTCAAACCAATCTGTTTTTAAAGACAAATCATGCATAAACTCAAGCTAAGTAGTGGTCTCCTATGATTCTGATTCATGCTGTGCTGACAAACCCTCATAAAAGCAGATAAGCTGTATCAAGAACTAATTAAGAACAGAGTGTTTTGTGCCTCCTTTGCATGAAATTAAATAATGGCATTCTGAGAAGAACTAAAGCAAAAAAATAAAAGCATATTTTTTCTTATTCATACACAGAACTTTAAAACATGTCTCAGATTTTTCTGAAGCTTCAATTACTATATGTATTTCTGGGATGTGAATGTCAAAAATGAGCCATAGGCAGCAGGATAAGATTTCTTATTTCGCCAAGTATATTGGTCTTGTTGATTCAGGATTGGGACTATTTAGAAAAATAAACCTAATTTATTCCTTATGGAATTAATTCCTTATGGAATTAATTCCTGCCTTCCCTTAGAAACACGCTTATTTCACTTCAATGATTTTTTTTTTTAGTAGAGACATCTTGTTCATTCTTTGGGGAAGAATATAGTACCTGATCAATTAAACACATAACCTTGAGCTTTGCAAACCAACAAAAAGGGATTGGAAAATAACCTTGTATTAACTTGCTGCTTGATACCTCTACTGATTTAGACTTTTTCCCAAGTATATATGGCCCTAGCACCCCTCCGCGTCATTTGTCAGTAAAGTACTTTAGAAACACAGTATGATACCTGGAATGAAGGTTTGCATGGTGCCAGTAGTTACACTGATTTGAATAAGTTGAATATGTCCCAAGATTTGAGTACTTTCTCCTGTACACTTGATTAACAACAGAAGTATCTTCTGTATATATATTCCTAGGAATATTGCCATATTCACTGAAAGCAAGTTGAAGATGTTGGAAGAGTGTACGAAAGTCTGTGTTCAAAATTAGCTTTGATCAAAATCAAACCTCCATCTAATTAACATAATGATCTACATTGCGTGGTAGTGCATTTTAATCTTTTGTGAAGTCAAGGCAAAATAATAACAGTGGGTTTACCATTTCTGGAACTCACAATTTGTAGATCACAAAACACTTTCCAAACCTCAGGCTTAACAATACCCTCATGTATTAACGTTGTGCCTGTTTACAGAAATGAAAGTAAAGGCAAATGAACTGTGTATTGCTTGAGTCGCTTTGTGTTCAGAGTAAGGTTTCGAGAAAACAGCTAAATTACCTTCCATGTAGATGGAAATATTTTTGTTTATTTTTCCCTCATTTATATTGTAATATCCTTTTTTTTTCAAAATATGCTTTACTTTTTATACTGATCTTTTTAAAATATTTTCCAACTTATTTACACTTTAAATAAATATTTGACATCTGCCATGGAAAATAGTTTTCTGCAAAGGAATATTGCTGCCCTGTTTCTGCCTTTATGCCGTCTATCTCTTTTTGACATTTATCTAAAAGGACTCCAGTATGTCCTACAGATTTAAGTCCGATGGTATGTGGGGAAGACAGTGGTCTCAGAGTAGGTTGACTGCACTCCCAGTGGAGAAATAGGTAGTGGTAGCAGTTCTGAAACAGCACATTTTAACTGCAGACACCCGTAACCTCAGCCCGCTGAGAACAAGAGAACAGGGGAGCTACCTTGAAAAGGATAATTCTGTAGGAAACTCTTTGTTGAAAAGGGGTAGTTGTCAACTACTAGATTTCAGTGAGATTCATTAGACTGGAAAGTCAAAGCATCTGAATCACTCCAGCCTGAAGAACAGCTGTGGAAGATAAATTTCCAGTGGATCCAGTTCTTTATCTTCATTCACATTAAGTAATTTCTTTGTAAATTTTCAAACATTGTTTGAATCTCTGCTTTTTATAGAAACATTATCAAACACTGAAGTATTGTATTCTCACCAGATATTCCATGAAACTGTCCATTCCATCTGTTTTGAGCCATTCATGTGAAGATGGGTATCTCTCTTGCCATTAGTAAAGTTTCCATGAACACGTAGCCCTTTTCTTGAAAGTTTCCTAAAGTTTTGAGGTACTTTTTTCAAATTGGCATCTGAAATTCAAATACATATCTGTGCACAACTTAAAAATGATTAGTCATACAATTTGATTGGTGTTTTTCTTGTTCCCTGCCTGGTATGAATGTTCCCAGAAGGCTATATTTAAATGATCTCATCCTGAGATTAAAACGTATTTTCCCTGAACATCTGTGCTTGTAAACTGAATGCTCACGAGAAGTGACTATAAATGGGCTGTTCAGATGTGCAATTCAAATGTGTCGAAGTCTAATTCAATTGAAGATTTAAACCAGCATTCTCTTATTTATTTATTTTATTATTATTTTGGCTGTATTTATTCGGTTCCCGTAAACCCTGGTGATAACTAGTAAACCTAAGTGCCCATTCTGAAGCCTCCTGTGTTTCTAGTATATAAAGCCGGTGGGAATGTTTCAAGGCAGCTGGAGAAAGGTGGCAGTGAGACAGTCTTATAAGGCAGAATTAGACACTGCTAACAAAAAACAGCTGAGGGAACAGGTGATGATTTCATCTTTAATTATCTTCACAAAAAGATTGTGAATTACCTATGACTGGGTCAATATATCATTTGTTAAATATATGGCTCCTGCAGAATGTGAATACGTGGCATGGTTATGTTCTATACGTTTCTGTACATGTCTAAGATATAATCCAGGGGTTATCTTCCATTGTAGAGGGAAAAATGCTCATTGCCTTTTCTGGCAAATTCAGAGGAGTTGCCAATCTTTTGAAATGCAAAATGACTGACTTTAACTGCTCAAAGACTGATTTCTGTTAGGTATACGAATGGAAACGTATAGAATTTTTTTCTATAAATGTCAGTAACACAAAGCTGTTCAGGTGGAAACCACCATTCCTAAAATATTTTTGCTGCATAAGCAGATCTGTAGTCTCACTACAGTTGCTTTGCAATCTTTACAGAGGCAGTCACCAAATAAAATTGAATGTGTTGATATGAAAAAGGAAAAAAGTGTTTCCAAGTTTAAATTCCTTTCTTACAAATAATATAGTATTAATAGAAATGTAGTAGAGAATTTCCCACATACTTTTGTAATTTTTTTCAAAATTAAGTCGTTCATTTCAGCCATCTGACTTAATGGCTGGGTCATTTGGGAAGCTGAATCCCACAAACATGGTGTTGGTAGTGCTACTGCTCCCACGCAAATGATTGACCTTGTTATCTTGCAGATGCTCATGCAGAAATTAGTGGTGCCATTTTTCATGCTATGTATTTATTACCTTCTTATTATGTATTCTGCAACTCATACAGTCTTTCACATACACCCAAAATATCCTTCTAACATCTGTAGTCTGTTGTGAAAAAGCGTAGCACATTTAGTTTAATTGGTGGCATGAGGTCTGATCTTCAGTATAGAGTCATCCTTTTCTAAAAATCTGGGGCACGATAGTGTGCCTTGTATTGAACAAGTAAAACCAGAGGCTTCCTGAACCACTGCTAAGGAAAATGACAGCACAGTTTCACCTTTCCAGCAAATGTAACAACATTGTGGAATTGTAAAAATGTCTCATAAGATTTTACACTTTTTGTTGACATGCAGAATATAGCCATAATGCAAACTTACAGGCAGTAACGATAGATGCTAAATGTCCTTTATTTTTATTTGTTTATTTTAACCCGCTCATAAAGTTTTGACCTTTGTTATCTTCCATAGCTAAGTACCTGGCTCAGCTGTTATTAAATACAACTTGACATTTTAATACTGGTACACTTTCATGTTTCCAAAAATGCCATTTAAAAGGCCTTCTGCAAGATGATTTACCCAGTCCACAATAATTGTGATTAAATTTAGAATTCAGGGACATGTAAATTTATTGAATAGCTTTATATTTTCCAAATTCTGTTTAATGTTTTGATCCTGTGGGAAGCTGATTTTCTTGGATTGGAGTGTTTCTTAAAATCCCTCAAATGTCCTTTAACTTACCATCTTTTTGGTGACAGCCTTAATATTAACATTCAGCACTGGAAGATTAAGTAATTTATAAAGGCTTTTTTTTTTTTTTATGCATTTCAAAGATGTTCTACTCTGATGATCAAAGCTGTTTTACAAGGGTGTTTGAATGCATTGACCAACTGTCTTTTTAATAGGACTCAACATATTGACCAGAGTTTAACCAGCTGCAGAGTACTCCTCCTATCACCAAGGGCATTGATTGGAAGGTTCCATGTTTGTCTCCAGTCAGATGTGAAGCTCAATGAGATCACTCTTGTAATGATAAGATAGTGGGCATAATTTATTTTTTAAAGTCCATAAATATAACTGAAAACGTTCCCTTTACTTGTCTGTTGGATAAAATAGTTGGTGCATTCTAGTTTTGTTAGAGAGGCATACGTTTTAAACACAAACTGTAAGAGTCACGGATGTTTTACAAAATGGAGGAGAACTAAAATGTTTCAGCTCCATCTCTGAAGATGATTTTTTCCTGTCTTTTTTTTTTTTCTTTCATCTGATTTTTTCTTTCATTCTAGGTGGGTTTTGTTTTCAGAATCTCCCCAAATATGCATAGTCTGGAAATATTCACCAATGTCACATACATTTCTAAACAACTAGATTAAAGAAATCTACGATCATGGTAAAACCAGTCCAGGGATGAAGTTAATAGTTTTCAGCTTAATAGGTGTTGCATGTGGCGTATGTTTCAGATTGTTATGTGTATTTATTTTATGTTGGTCTATTAAATACTGTCTACCACTGCCAATAGCAGTAATATACTTGATAATAATATTGGCATATTGGCAGTTGTTACAGGATGAGAAAGGGGACATTGATCCTCAAAAATAATAAATATCCTTTATATGGTTAGATAAAAAACAAGTGATGTGAAAAATAAGTCTCCGGCTCTGCACTGGCTTTCACATTCTTCTTAATTCCCCCTGGTACCTTCTCTAACTCATTTTAGCCATTAGTGCTTTAATGGTTAAAGTGTGTGTATATAAAGGGTGTTTTCATGTATGTGTGGTAATGGGTATGTGAGTGAACGTAAATTTGAATAAATGTGGATGTATTTTTGTGTGTTTTTACAAATGTAAAATACCATCCTACTGCTTGCATTGTTCTCAAAATCCAAATCCCAAGCACTGAGCTTTGAGCACAGATGCTGTTTTCAGTAAGATAGTACTTGTCTATTCTTTGAATGTCATGGCAGATGTTTTACCTCGAGGTTAATATCTGACTTGCTTTAAATTCATGTGGGAAATCTGAAAGTTCCATTTCCTATCTTGAAAATCAATAGAAACTTAATCAGAGCTGCTAAAAACAAGTCCCAGTTCTTTTGTAACAGAGAAAGTAAACAAGATACAAAATTAAAAGTGACAGAATATTTTACATGAAGGACATGAAGTGCACCACCAACTAAGCTTCAGCTCTACAAGGCTTGTGTCTTTCAAGTTAAGGTTTGACTAGAGGAAGCTCCATCTGTTTTTTTCCTATACCAAGGCGCTATAGTACATTTAAGGCACATTTCAATTTTCATTATCATGTAAACACATTTTTTTACAGACATTAGCTTTACGTTGAACAGCTTGCATGGTGACCTGAAAGATTTTCTTTGTCAGAATCTGGGTGTTTAATAAAGACTCCTCATACGGTTATTTACGTGCATATGAATCCAGATCCTGAATGCTTAATTGGTCCTCCTCCCCAACAGATTTTGTGCTTGGGTTTCTTGTAGCTGAAGTCCTGTCTTCCCTTCTAGCCTAAACTGATTTATCCTTTGTTGTTGCTTCTGTTTTCTTTTATCTGGGAACTGTCATGCTGAAAGCAAGTGTTTGATGTTATTTATCCTAAGTCTGAGTTGGGGTGTCCATTTTGGGATCGTAGGACATCCTGGTCAATCCTGCAGCTGGATTCAGTCTGGAAACAAGGACTATTCTGTCAAGTAAGATTGCATGGGTAAATAATCAAAGTAGAGGAAATAGTGTAAGCTATTGAAGAAAAAAAAAAAAAACAAAAGAAAAAAAATGCCCATGGGCATCTTGTTGACACCGTCCTTTGTCCTTGTTTTTAGAACTTCAAAGAGCGCAGGTACATTTTGAGAGGGACTGTAGCAGATTCTGAAGTGACCAAACAATTGCAAAACTGCCAACTGGGATTTCTGGGCACTTGAGTCTACAATATATTAACATAAGTTTGTTAATCTACATGGTTTTTACCACTTAAAGATAGTATAGGGGTTGCCGGCCAATAGAGAGAAAGTAAGGTTGAGCAGGGCATAGCTAAATGGCAAGTGGAAAGAAAATCATGAGGAGGATGCTTACTGCATATAGCTACAAAATAAGGTCTGAAATACTCATAGGGCTATCTATATTTTATCACATTTTTTTCAGTTCAGCAGACAAATATTTTTTCAGCTTGTGGACTGTGCAAACAAAGCAAAACAAAAAGGAAGGGGGGAGAGAAACATGAGACCTGCATCAGGCTTTCTGTATGTGATTCACTGATTCATTAGTCATTACTCATGACTTGAGTCATTTCAAGAGCTGTGCTTGTTTCTTGATTTTTAGAAAATGCTTCATGGTCTTGGTATTCTAAAATCTTTGTGACTTTGAATGTTCAGTTCAAGCAAAGAAAGCTCGTCTGGTTTAGTTTGAAAAAGATGACCACAAACCTCCTAATCCTAACTCATAACTGTGTACATTCATCACTGGTAGAGATTTCCTCACTTTGCTCTTACTGACTTCAGATATACTAGATGGGAGTAAAGATTTGTTTGAACAGTTTACCAGTAAAACTTTCCTCATGTAAATCTACCCTTAACCAGTTCTGAGTGTGATCACTAACCCAGAGCTTATGGCAATAGTTTGAAATCACTGCAGCTGTATAAATCATATGTTATCTTTGTTACGTTGATGTAATTTCTTTGTGAAGACTATATCCACATGGTGGCAGATGGTGGTAGAAGTACTGTTCTGATCACAGTGCTTTATTCTGCTGCCTCTGTCACAAAAGGAAGATTTTTTATTTCTCAGCTTTGACCTTCTGAAATTCCTCTTTTACTTCAAGCTTGATTTTTGAAGAAAAATACAGCACCTAAGATGAGCCTGTACTAAATCTCATCTTGCGGCATCATCTGGGAAACACATCTTAGTTTTCCTTGGCCAGTGGAAGCAAGGAAAAGGGCAAGCCTATCACAGACATCCCATGGGAAAGAGGAAAAAAAAGCCTGTATGGGCATTGGAAAGGCGATGTGTAAGGTGGGGCTGACAGGCAGGAGCAGAAATGCTGGTAGAGGAGTTGGACTGTGGCTATCTTCTGAAAAGCAATGTGGCAAGCAAAGTATAGATTTGCCTTCTCTATCTGCCTCTGAAATAAACTGCGCTGAATGGATAACTTAGAGCAGAGCTAAAACAAAGCCTAGGTAGAGGAGGGAACCTCAGAATTTCATGCTAATGTAAAGCAAAACTATGTTTCTGAGGCTGTAGGGTTTTGACCTGCTTCACAGGTCAAATTTTTTCAGAACAAGCTAAATCTGGTGCAGACAAGAAGGAAAGTCACAGGAGAGGGTGGTATTCAGATAGGTGTACTTCCTATCTTCCTGTTTTTCTTCTGTTTGCTTCATGAAACCTTCAGCTTGTCTCCAGGTAACACCTGTAGCTGTATACAGGTCTCCACCCTGTATATACCTCTGAATTTGTTTGTTTGTTTTCATTTGGGACTAGTTTTATTCCGGTCCCATATAGTGAAAGCCCAGTTGCAGCTGGAGTGCATCTTCCAGCTCCTGCTCTGAGATGGCACTGTGGCACAACCAGAGCTCAGTCAGTAGGGAGAACTGGAAGACTGACTTAAAAAGTCCACTTTGGATGCAAACTAGTGTACTAGTGTTGATGCTAGTAGATTGAGTAAGAGGACTCTCCAGGGACTATTTCAAACAGATATCCTTAAATAGATTTATATACGAGGCTTAGGAGAGGAGAGCAAGACATCGAGAGAAGAAACAGAGGGCTTCGTACAGGAGAGTGGTGACACAGTTGAATTCTGATGAAGGGCACGTAGCTAGATACAAGACCATAACGATTTACTTGTTTGAGTGTATGCTTTAAACCATTTGTATGATTAAAAGAAGAGTTTGACGTAATTTCTGTCAAATAAAAAATTCCGAAGGAACCAGCAAAGAAAGAGCTTAGTTTGTCAAGTGGATTTTTTTTAAAAAATAGAAACATTGTCATTGCTATCTTTCTTCTTAAAAACCTCAGAAATTTTAATGAGTATACGAACTAGTAGAGTGAAAAAAGCTGTTAACATTCTTGTCTCATGACTTAATTTGAAAAGTTCTTTTGCTTTCTTTAAAGTTAAATTTAAGAAAACAGAGCATTAATATGTTAATTAATAAGAAATTCAATAGAGATCTAGAAAGTAAGTAGTTAGACTACTTTTTTCTGTAGTAACTCTGAAGCTCATTAAATGTTTCTTGGAACACATATACATAGGAAAGAAGTACAGAGAAATCTTCTTAAGATGAGCTTGTGAAGAAACCTCCTGTCTTAAGAGACATTGGTATTCTCAAATGTATTGGGTCTGCTCTTCTTAGAAAATCACATTAATTAAACAAGTGATTTTGTTTAGTCCTTTGAGCTAATACTTGAGACAGTTCTCTTTAGGTCCTGGAGCTGAGTGAAATATTGACTTTTAGATCAGTGGCTGTACTAAAAAATGCTTTTAAATAAGTACGTATTAGTCCAAGTCTTTTTATTTGCTTTTTATTTTTTTCTGCAGCAAAATAAGATGGCTTGAAATTGCTCATATGGAGATAATTTTATTGATTGAGTAAAACTTTCATTTTCTCATCTGCAGTTTTTAAAATTAAATTAACTTAGTCTTGTAAAAAGTTTCAGAGCCAAGCTTTGAAACATTATTCATTTTTAAATATCTTTCTAAATGCACCACTTCCATTTCCTGTTCCGTCTCCAGAAGGGAAGTATTTGTGGATTCCAGCGCAGACATAAAGGTCTGCATCAAGATGAGGCTCCATTTGTTTTTGTGACAGACTCTTGACCAAAAACGTGGCCTTATTGATTCTGCGCCAGAGAAGAGCTCTGTTCTTGAGAGTGTCAGGATTCGATGTCTTCTTGCTTTCCCCGTGACTCTTTTAAGTACATGTATCAGCTGTAGGGTATAATATGGCTTTGGTACTACAATGATGGTGTCATTTTTGTGCATCTCTTCTCTGCCTTTATAATTTTCTGTGATTAAATCTGACTGTACACATTCAGTCTCTCAAAAGAGTTGTCCTGCATCCCAATCTCAGTGCACAGCAGCACCTGGATTCAGGTGGCGTTCCAGAGTGACTCTCGTCTTCATCCTCTCTGATAATTATTCGGGCTAATATTTAAGTCTATACCAGATGCTGAAACCAATCTATTATCACAGCCACAGTCGAAACTTGGGTTGCTGTGCTATTTCCAACCCATTTCCATGCCACACGAGCAGGAGGGGCTGCTCTGTTACTAGCTCTGTTGCCCACGGTATTAGCTGGAAAATCGTGCCTTCTGAAAACACACTTTTGTTGCAAAAGTAAGTGCAAGGCCAGCCCTTGACACCAATCATGACAGTGGAGGCTTTTAGAGAGGGCTCATGCATTGTTCAGACCTCTTCTGCTAGCAATTACTGGTAACGTGAATTATTTCACTGTGGTTATGAATGTATAACTTTTTGAAGAATCTGATGTTAAAAGCTCCTTTAGGTCATGGCAGTCGCTTCGGGCACGTTGAACTCGCCGTTACGTAAGTAGGCACAAAAGCAGAGCCGGCTCCCCGCAGCGCTCTGTCGTCCTTGTCTGCCGTCTGTGAAGTATGTGAAAGGTTTGCCGGCTTGCCTGTTTCACGAAGAGAGGCTGAGCAAGCTGTCCTCTTCTGAGAGCCTGAAATTACCGTGTGCTAGACGGGAAAATGTATTAGAAGCATTAACACTGTATTAGCTGCCTCCCCTCTATCCACTCAGGACCTAGATGGGGTTTGCTGTATTAATGTAATCCCTCACAGGTATTTATCAAGACTAGAAAATGTTTAAATGAAGTGTTTCAGTGCAGGCTGACAAAGTTTCAATTTATGAAGAGCACAAGAAGATAAATTGCACTTCAGTGTTTACCCAAACCTACTATTGTGGTATAAAACCCTCTCTCTTAGGGGGATGAATAGGGCTGAGGACAAGTCTGAATCAGTAGTGGTATCAGGGAAAAATGGCCTGAGTTGGGAGAAGTCTGTCTGCTACTGCATGGGAGTCCTGAAATAGACTCTGCAGAGAACACAAGAAAAAGATATTAAAAATGGGGATTGGAGGGGGAAAATAAACCTGTCCTTCACTCCCAACAGATGACATACCACTCAAATACTGGCACCGGGGTCAGTGGTTTGAGATGATTATTTCAACAGACAGGATAAAATAGCAGAGGAGAGTGCTGTTTCTGAACCATCTTCTGGCATCCCCTGCAACATCTCCTTAAGTAACTGTTTCTGTTTTTAAGGAAGAAATTTTAAAAAGTATTAATAAAGTAATATTCAAATATATTAAAGAATATTCAGATGTACTCATCCTAGGAACTTAAGGCTAGAAAGTGATTGTCATTTCATTTTGACTGAAAGAAAGTCCCTCTTAAATTTCCTGCAATTTTTTGTTTTGCCAAACAAAACACGATTGGTTGATTGAAACCTTACTCTTCAGTGGTTTGATTTCACTTCCTCAGTACAAGGCCGTATTAGCTTTAATAACCTTTTTGGTTTTGCCCAATTTATGGTCTTACACATCAGTATTGTTTCCTGTTGCTTGTGTGCACTGATCATCTCTGTTGTACTTCTAATCATCTTTTTCTACACCTTTGTCATATAGTACCGTTTCTGTTCCCTTGTTATTATTGTAATAATAGTCAAGTTTATTTAAGATTGAATTTTTCCTGCTCAGTTATAGGTGATCAGAACTGTGCAGAGTAATTCAGTTGACATCCCAGAAGTGCCTTGCTCTGAACCTACTGGAAATACCTTTTAAAATCAAATTTCTTGTCACAGCCACCTTGTTCACAGTTGCCTTGTGATTAGCTAAGACACATATGTCTTATATTGCTAACCTCTTTCTTTAATGCAAAATCTACATGACTAGAGTGTGCTTTAAATGAATATTTAGAAAATGTCTATTACTGTTGTCAGTTCTGTCCCACTGGAATAGAGATCTTATTGGCTACCTAAGATTGTCTGCAGGCGCGTTTTGCGTAAAATATTTGGCATTCATCTTTGTTCACTTCCTGTTTCAAACGTTTGCCATTCTGTCAAGTACCATGTCACACTCAGTCAAACTTTCTTGACTTTCAGCATTAGCAATTTCTGTAGTCATGTACAATTCACACAAACTGCTCATTATTGAGAGCGTAATTAGCCGTCTCTATCGCGTGGGACACTGCATGACACACGGAAGATTAACAAATACTGAATGATGAATAGTTGGAGCAAAACTTGAAAGTAGTATGGCAGGAGAAATGAATGCTTCATTGGCTGTGACCTATGCTGAGTACCTGTCTTTCTAGGACAGTCAGAAGAGAAATAACATCGTGTTTTGTGAGTTTGGATGAATTATTTCGGGAGGTGAGACTGCTTCAACTTTACAGTAAAAGCTTAAAATTTGATTTATGTCACACTTCCGTCAGTCATATTTTGCTGAAACCTTATGGATATCAGCAAAGCTATTTCGGGTTTATTCTACTGTAAATGATACAAGTGTCACATTCTTAGCTTGAAACACAGAATTTTTATGAACTTCACAAATTAGTGTTTCTGGTCTGGGATAGAACTGTGATGTAGCTTGCAAAAACAAATGTCTGACAAATCAAGATCTCAAAAAGAAATGAGTTTTGCTGGCAGAGTTTTTGTCTTTTGTTCTCCCAAAGGGGTGATTAGTGTAACATGCAAAATGTTTCCAATTAAACTCAGAAAAAAGAAAAATGCCAGCTTTTCGTAGAAGCTTTCTCCTGAGGACTCAGACCAATTCCAAGATTTACTAAGGTTTAGAAATATTTCATTTGTATCTGGTTTCTCAATAAATTCACAGTGAAACAGTGAGCGAGCACAAACCTTGAATCTAAAGAACTCTAAAAGCTACATAAAAACACAGGTCGGTTTCAGCGTGGATACATCCTGCGCTGTACCTGCCTTGGTCTCACACGCTGCTGTTCGGCTCCATCTGCTTGAACACCTGTGGTACAAGGTGAAGCAAAATTCTGAACCCCGGTATCCAAGAATACTGCAAAGGTGGTTCTCATCACCCATCTGTGGTAAAGAATTACTGGGGTTTGTTTTGAAGGAGAATGAGAAAAAATGACCCTCTTTCTTTGTGTGCGATCCCCCAGTGAGGTGGTCCAGCCTCGCAGCTTTGCCTGTGTCTGAAGCAGAGCAACTGACATTTTGCCATTCTTGCTGTCTTCTATTTTGAGATAGTGGTTTCATTCAAATCAACATCTTCTGAAGGGGACAGACAATTCACATAAACTTCATAAAGCCAAGGAAGCTGTTTGTACTAAATTCCTGTGAAATAAATCTGGTATTTTACACATAAGCACTAGAAATATGTTCTGTGCTGTCATCAGTGAACTGTTAGCTGGCAGATGTATTTTCCTCCCCCCCAAATATCAGAACTGGTAATGCATAGAGAAAATAGCATGAAGACCATCGGCAACCTTAAAATCAATTTAATCACAGCATGCCTAAGTGACCTACCTATAAATTCGCTTCCTTTTATAGTACATAAAAAAAGTAAAAATCCTTTCAGCCTTATCTGGCTTACATCAGAAAGCTGTACTGTATAGATGAAATCTTTTCAATGTGAGCCTATCCTTTTTCCAAAAAAATGTTAAATAGCGCTATTAGGTAAGGCCAATATGTCCTACTAGCTGTATTTCAGTATTTATTTTTGTCAATAGATTAACAAAAAATCAAAACAAAATAAACTCAAGCTTCTAGAAACACAGCACCCAGAGAGATTTTCGGAAGTATGAAATAGTAAAAAGTCTGTGTTTTTGGACTCAGTTTTCCATGGTGCTGCATTGGGTTCTCTACAGGGTCTCACTGTATGAACCAAAGCCATAGAATAAGTATTACATATCCTGTATTTAGGGGGGAAAAGTTTCTATATTTAGTAACTCTTTTTACACCTGTAAATGTATCACAGTAAATATTTATCACTACATTTTAAAACTGTGTGGATACATATAAAACACACGCATATGTATCAACACACAAACCAGGCTTTTAAGCTCTAATCTTTGCACTATGTTGTCATAGTCAAGACAGCAAAAAGCCTGAGAAAAAATCCATACTAAATTCTCTGGTCTGTTTGTAATGCCATACTTTAAATATTTCCCTCTGGCATTGAAGAGTTCCAGAAATAACAGCCCTACTTTTCAGAAGACTGACTTTTGTTGTGTTCACAAACAACTGACTGTAAGCAAATTGGATGGAGGTCGAGGGGAAAATAGAATAAACCACAGCAGCTTCTGGCTCTTTGTATATGAATATTCAGTTTCTGGGAAATATAGGGGCTACATTCAAATCAAAGTTCCAAGCAACGCCTTCTTTCAGCAGAAGCTATTGAGAATGTGCAGTGTTTCCAAACCACTCAAAATGGATATGGTGTGGGTGGCTGTGAGGATCCTAGAGACACATGTGTGGAATTATGTTATCTGATTCCCATTTTCCCAAAAGGTTCTCTCAACAGGCAATTTCTTGGAGGAAGAAATCCGCATAACTCTGGGCTGCTCTATAATTGTAATTTTTTTTTAAGTAACAATTTAAATTATCTTACTTCTGTCACCTTTCTTTTCTTTCGCACTTTCTTTCATATGAGCTTGTACTACGAAGTGCAGGGGGTCACGCGAGTTATTGACTTCAACTGTGAGACTTGAGATACACCCGTGGTCATGCACCTTGCTGGTCTGTGGCCAGAAAGGTTGAACCTGCTAGAATTTAGACCTTTGTTAATAATACTACAATAAGCTTCTGATACTAATTATTATTACTTGGTGCTATTCTAATATTATAACTTAATTCCAACAGTATTAGAACTAGTTCGAAAATGCAAGGTTTTTCTTTTTTATTAGCAAGGCACACAGGACAAAGGACAAAGTTTTTAATGAAAAATTTTGATTGCCTTACCTGACTTCCTATTCACGGACTGGACATTTGGCCAGCTAGTCCAAATAAAGTTTGACATCTTTTGATTATAGAAAAGGACACATTTTTTCACTCTATTTATAAGTTGATGCCCCTGTTGTATAGAAATGCTGTCCAATATTCCAGGAAATCTAATTAAATAATACTCTTCTGTGAAAAAACAAAAAGAAAAAGCAAAACCTTAGTCTTCTACAATGAAGATTGTATTGCTGATAGAGTTGCTTTGTTTGTAGATAACGGGGCTGAGGACAGCGAGGTACTTGTCCATTCCTTGAGATCTCAAGGGACTATGATGATAC
Source organism: Xenus cinereus (assembly GCA_025774025.1). Taxonomy (NCBI): domain Eukaryota; kingdom Metazoa; phylum Chordata; class Aves; order Charadriiformes; family Scolopacidae; genus Xenus; species Xenus cinereus. Next base: position 36,121,245 of record JAOXJK010000051.1, on the reverse strand, counting down.
AAATAATAACAAATCAAAATACAGCTTATATTAAAAAGCACAGCAGAAATGAACAGTCTCACAATAGGTGCATATCAGATTGGTGTGCCTCAGCTACAGAGCTAACTCTGACAGGATATGGAGGAGGAAGATAAAATTGAAAAGAAGGTGAGCTCTTTCATGAGGAAGGGGGACTGTCACAGTGAACACACCTGAAATCAAAATGACAGGCAAATGAAGTCCATTTCTCCCAGATGGCCATAATTTGGAACAATATATGTATAGAAGTAAGACCAGAAATGCTACAGGAAAGCGATATAACACTTGGGAATAATTACTTAGTTGCAGTAACAGGGAGCTGTATTCTTAAAGGTTCTTAATTTTCAAAGGTTTAAGCTGAAAGATGAACCCTTGCCAGAGTTTTCATGACATCAAACAAGACCTCCACAGCCCTTTTGAATTCCTGTGTGAGCCCCTGGTGGCAGTTTAAGTCAAACACTGCTGAACATATTCATCAACCCTATACTGATTGTAGAATATTCATTTTTCTGATAAGTGATTATTTGCCAAATAATTCTTTATTGGGGTTTGCTTCATTGAGATCTAACAGAAAACAAAATAGGAACAAAAATGCAATTGTGTTGCAATGCATCTGTGCAAAAATGCACGAGGTCTTCTCTTCCTGGTGTACTCACCCATCTGTGCAGAGTCCATACATACACATATGTCCATACATACATACACATGTGCTGTCTGAGCACATCTGGTGGCGTCCAGACTCTCTGATGTTCTCGTGGTGGCCTACTGACAGTTAAATATGACCTTTCTTGGGGAGGACTTGCCTTCTCAGGAGGAGGATCTCTTTGTGATGTTACATGTATATATGAAAGACGGATGATTTAGTACGACAAGTACTCTTGTACATGATATGGTTTCAAGCTTTTGGAATCTGATTTGAGCAAGGCTAGGAGTAGCAGATAGCCCAGGTATGGGATTAGAAGGTATATGCAAGGAGCTGTGAGATTTACCACTGAATGGAGGTCTGATACTTCAGTTATTGTGAATGTATTCCTACTCTGCTGAGCACAACGGCCAGCTCTGCCTCTGTGAAGAAATGGAAAACTTCATTTGGAAGTCTAAGTACAATATTGATGTTAGGTGATGGCTTTGTGCAAGAGATTGCATAGGCTTTCTGTAGTAGAAGCCACCTTCACCTGATTGTATATTGGATGTACTTTGCTTCTAAGGACATCAATCTTTAGTTCATTTTATGAGAAGAAGTTGTAATAAATCTGTTACACCTTAGACCCCAATTATGGGGGGTATCTAAAATTTGCTGCAATACGTGTAAGTATGAAGTCTAAATTAAGAGAGATTCATTCCATCCGCTACTTCCACTAACAGGTTTAAGGTCTTGACTTTGCATAGTAACAAGATTATAGAAATGCCTGAAGGACAATTCTTGCATAAAACCAAATGTCCCCAAGTGATTTAAAGTTGCAAAAAAAATTCCCTTTCATCTTATTATTAATTGTATAATTAATGCATCCTGTGTACTGATAACAATAATGCCATGTAATTAATTTTTAAGAATTAAAACCTTGCCTTTATCCAGTCTCATGGTCCACTTTCAAGTTTATAGCTGTGAATATAAATCCTCTTATCTAATTATAACATGACTGGTTTCATTGTTCAAAAGGAACTGCTCTTTATTATTTATTATTTTATTATGTTATATTTTACTTTATTATATTAATTATCTGCTTTTCTGTGTTCTTTAAAGAGACCAAGGAACGTAAAATTTTAAGACTTCTAAAGCTCATCAGTGAAATTTTGTGCTGGTTTGGATAAGGTGTGATATTTCATTTGTTTTCTGTGTCTGTTTTTGTCTTCCATGATTACCCATTCTGTTTACAAAAAGGCTCAATTAGCATTTGAATAGTAAGCCAGAGAGCAGACAGGTTGAGAATTCTTATAGAACTAATTTGGCAGGCCTTCTCATCCCCCCCACCTCTCTCTCTCTCATAGCTTTTTCTTTCTCTCTAATCAAGCTGCAGTTATTAAAGCTAGAATAAAGGAACTGATTTTCCATTACATTGATGCATGCTGAACAGTGCCTTGCTTTGCTTTTTCTTTCAGCTATGCTAATTGGACTCAAAGGAAATATTTAGTTTATAATAGCAAATGAAGAATTCATTAAATTCTAGCAAGGAAAAAGTCAAGCAATGGAACTGGACATTATTTTTTGAATACATCTTTCCTTTCAAGGTACTTATCTTAATACTTACTTACAAATAGCAACAATATTATTTAATTTTCAAATCTAATTACTTTGGGAAAAGAAAATTCAGAATCTGGGAAAGAAGGGAGAGGTTTCTTTACAGTAGCAGATACCCTGCAAAGTCAAAAATCAGGGGGGACAGTTGACTTCAATGCAGTTAGTTACACAGGAGCTCCTAAGGAAAAAAATTGTACTGTTGTGTCTCTAGCTTCTGTCTTACTGCCCCTGGGGTAAATCAGGAGTGACTGCATTGAAATCAAAAGACTTACATTGACAAGAAAAGTCTGCAAAGCCTGGAATCGCACAAGAACAATGTTTTACACTAGATTCCCAGAATTTTTGCCTCTGGTCATAGCCGTATGTCTCATAAGAATTGTCTTGCTCGGATTCCAGACTCAGTCAGACACAGTAAATTGGGGAAAGTGATTCAGTATCTTGTGATTTTATTGTTGATCTTGTGATTTGAAAATGGAAATGGAGCTTCTCGCTGTGAACTATTATTTAAACTCAAGATTCACATGCTAAACAAAATGAAAGCCCTCTCAATTATGAAAAAACACGGTCTAAAGCAAGGGTTCTAAAGTCACGGTTTTAAGCAATGCTGTGATTTTACACTAGTTTAGTAAAATCCAGAAGAATTGGAGTGCTTGAGGTAGGTAGTAGTGGTTATCTGAACATAACAGAGTCTTTAGAACCTGATCCAAAAAATGCCTAGGTAATTGAGAAAACTGACTTAAACTGGGACTACTTGTAAGTTAAGGTTAAGCCCACATTTAGGTTATTTGCTGAACCAAGGTTTCAAAATGGTTTGTGACTTCTAGAAATTGGCAGAGAGGTATGTGTCTGGATTTTTCTTCTATATGCCATGATTTCTAGGAAACTGGAAAGAGCCTGCATTATCTTACGGTAGGTTTATGGTGCTGTGCCATAACTGCCTTCATTAGAGGCAGTCCTAAATTACATGGGTGGCTGAGTGCTCAGAATCGTCTTCAGGATGTGAAATCTCTGTTTCTTCCTATGACTACAGAACTAATCAGATCATCCTCACTGATCTGTTGATTCATTTGTGTGTTACTGTCTGAATCATGCCTGGGTAACCCATCGCTATCCTGTAATTCACCCGAGAGCTCCTCCCAAGGCTACTTTGATTCTGTGAAAACCTTAGGTTTGCTGACAAAACTTGCCCCTTCCAGCTGCTGATTTTGCTAGGCTGCTGGAGCAGAAGCAGGCAGTTTGTGTTGCTCGTAGAGGTGGATTTACTTAAGCAGTGGAAAACCTGAGGTGTACCAATTTTCAGCAGATTTGTGCTGTTTTCTTGCATAACATAGGAGTGTTGTCTAGACCTCAAATCTGCCTGTTCACTCTGAAGATGAAAGGTCAAGTTTGACATAAGTCTGTGGTGTGTGTTCAGAAGCGTCTCCCACACAGGGATTACTGTCTTAGTTCTAGGGAACATCAAGAGCAACATTTTGAGTAAATAGTAATGAATTGCAAAACTAAATTAAGTGTGTGCTGCAGTCCTTTGAAACATCCGGTATGGGGCAGAATCATCTACCTTCCTTTTTTTTTTTTTTTTTTTCTTTGACAGTGGACATTCCTTCCTTTGGAATGTTTCCTTTATGTGCACACACTGGGTTCAGTTCCCAGCCCAGTTCTGGTCACATGCAGGAAAAAGGTGCTTCAGGTACTTAGCACTCATAACATTATGTTTGCTTCATTTAGGAAGCTAAATTGTAGATAGCCAAATCATGCTTACTGTCTCAGAAGAAGATTTGTTTTTCTCTCATGGAGGCACAGCTCTGATGAGTACAATTTGTCTTGTAACTTATGAACGCCTCTTGGAGGTTGAAGATGTGCTGGTATCCCCTTGTCTAGACAGGATGGTTTTTTCTGTGCATTGAAATCTGAGACAGGTTCTTAAGTGACTTGCTGAAGCTCTGTGTGCTGGTTTGTGGTATGGTTCAGAATCAAAGATCTCTGCAGTCCTAAGGAGAAGCCTGGTTGTTAGCATGGCACTATCAGCACCTGACAGCCAAAATCAATACAGTCTGAGCATTCTCACATAGCTGCTGTGTGCAGGGTAAGCCAAGGACTGAAAGGTCTCTATGCTTGAGATACAGCATTTCTATACATGAGGAGTCCGTTGCTCCCTCTGGTAGTCAACTGTATGTATTGTCACTATAGTCCTTGGTAAGGTTATTGCAGCAGAATTATTACAGTACAGTGATTAAATCATTAAAATTGTGTTTGTAAGCTCTCTGACAACCGATACCTTGCTGGTCCCGGCACATACCCCATGATACTGTAATAACAATAAAAAATGGAAGAGGTCTGTGGGTAACCTGTGGGCAATGTAAACTACTCATATTAAAAATGTGAAATATTAAAAATACCACTGGAAGCTTGAAGTTGAGGAATTTTTTAGCCGGCATAGTCGTTAGGGTTTTTTCTAACCTTTAGTTTGACCTTAGCTGCTTGTGAACTTCGTTTCAGCAAACTCAGGTATTTCAGGTCCTCAGTGCCAGCCTTGCATTAGTTTGAGGTGTAGGTGTGAGGTGCTTGGGAGTGCGTCAGAGCCTGTGGGGCTTTGGGCTCGGCTCCGACTCGTTTTACAGCCTGGAATCACTGGTAACTGGATCACACTGATGCAATTTCCATGTTTCACTACCTAGAAAATAGTGAAAAAGGTGCCTTTTTCCACCATCCAGTTGTTTTATGGGATGGGTTGTCCCTTGTAAGTGACGTGTAATTTCTTCCTTTGCAGCTTGAATCTTTGCAATGCTACCTTTTATTAATAAATCAGTATACAGATCAAAGCTTTAATCATCATCTAAACGAATGACCAGGCAAATCCCAGCAATGATAAGGCAGTTCAGACTGGGCACATCCAAACAGGCTGCCACAATCCCCTTGCCAAAAGGGCGGCAGTAGGAAGCCCTCAGGCAGTAGAAGAGGCACCACACGCTCTGCCCCTGTGGCACTCAGCCCCGCTGTGGCTCCGGGGACAGCAGTGCGGGGCGAGCCCTCAGCTCAGCGCCCAGCCTGCCTCCGGCATCCCTCTGCTGCGCTCACACAGCTTTGCTTTGCTCTCGTGCTCTGATTTTTCAGCTCGCCGCGTTCCTCCTCTGACCCTTTCTCCTTTTCCCCCATGCCTCTTATTACTCTCCTGCTTCCCTGCGGTTCCCTGCGCTCCTGGCACCTTTCCGCCCGGGGCTGCTCATTGTGTCCTCCCGGCTGCCACAGCCCTGCCGGATCCTACCCAAAGGTCTTTCCCAGCCTCTCGCAGCCCCTGCATCACGCTGCTGCTGTGTACGCTCCTCATTCTGCACACGCTGCAGGTGTTGTACAGCAACCGAGACCAAAAGAATCAGCGTTTTGTCAGAGGGCAATGCTGGACAATAAATGAAATGGAAACTCTCCAGTGTTTCCCATTGCAAATATTCTAATGGATTCAGTTTCCTGAGTTTTAAAATGTTTATCTGCAAGTCACCAAGAACCAGTTACCACAATGAAAATGCTGTTAAGGTATAAATATATAAAACTTATATTTATTTTAAATAAAAGTATATCTTGGTGAATCTTATATTATTTTTATTTTGCATAGCATATATTCTGTGTAATTAGAGTGTACATATATAAAATATATAATACAAATTATGTTTTTATGTTATGTTTACGGGTAAAATGAGGGCTTTGCAGAACTGGTTCCAGTCCAGCATCACTTCTATTTAGATCTCTTTCTTTCTTTTTTATGTTTGAACACCATTTTCTAACATGACAACATTTTATTTTTGCCCAGCTCAGTAGCAGGCAACAGAAATTGTGGACGTTTAATACAAATGGATTAATTCAGGATATGTAATCGGTCTGTTACTGCAGAAGGTAACAAGCTGCCTGCAAGCACCACTGTAGCCTGTGTGAGCTTCAGCACAAGATAGAAAGCAACTTGTTTATGGCTGAAGTGTAGCTATGTAATAAGGTCACTGGTCTACCCTTTGGGATTGAGGTTGTGAACCCTTTTAAATTGGAGCAGGAAAAGAATAAATCCACCTGCAAAACAGTTTTCAGCCATTGCACTCCAGGGAGGAGTTTAGTCTCACAGGACCAGATTTTAAGAAGTGTTTAGGAACCTAAAAAATATCTGCGGGGTTGTGAAATGTCTCTTAGCACCAGCTGTAGGCATCTGAATGACCTTCAGAGGCTGGGCATGAAGAGGAGACCTGTGCCCTTCTGGAACGGCAGCTGGAGGCCAGCTGTCTGTAGTGGCACTTGAGCACTGAATTTTATCATACACACACATCTCTTGAAGCTATTTTTGAATGGTGTTTTCTGCATTTTGTTGCAGGGAAAGTTGTTTTAAATAGATATATAATTTTTCTGATTGCAATTTGCAGTCCACTCCAATAAACAGCTGAACATGCATACTTAACTACAGCTAAGAGAGATGCCACTAGCTGGTCTTCCTATGCAGTAGGTACGCTGCTTACTTTTTAAGCTTAAGAATTGATCCGTATTGCTTGGAATCCCTTGCAGGGTAACCATGGTGGTAATCAGCACTTCCTGTGTTTCTCAAAAAATGCATACAAAAATTGACTATTTTTATTTATAGTGTGAAAATGATCTGTGGTTTTATTTAGCTGTTTCCTAAACAAGGGTCATACTTGCACACTGCAAATGAAAACAAAACCAAATAAACAAAGTGAAATCTTCCAAGATGTATTTTTAGGAATTTTAGGAATTATAAGAGAGAGAATAATGATTTACCTGAAGAACAAATCCTCTGAAACCTTTATCAAGATGTCAGACCAAACTCGGGTTGGCAGCTGAAAATACTCCATCAAAAATGGAGGTCTTTTTTGCATTATCAGTCATTTCTTGCTGCTGTGCTTTCACCTAACACACCTAAAAACTGAAATCAGTCTTGAAAATTCCTCCTCTTCAAAAATTTAGAACTCTTTGCTTTTTTTTCTGCTCTCTTGAGTGCTAGAAGCAGCTGGAAAACTCATGACAATATGTGCTCATATAGGAATTTTATGCTGGTTTCAGTTCAGTGAAGTCAGTTATGAATTGCAATTTTATTAAAAATCATGGCAGCCAGATGCAAACGCCTGTACTATAAACAGCCTTTGAGGAGTGAAGGAAAGCTACTTTCTATCATCAGCTGAAGCCTCTGTTTTTCATATCTAGTCCCATCTAATTACCATCTTGATGACAGTAGGTCCTTAGATCTGTCGTTAATTAACTTGAGCTTTTCAGGGCTGAGTTGGACTGGGAGAGTGAGGATTAGGCTGTAAATACCCAGCCCAAATTTTTGAATCCTTTTCTTATTCAAGTACAGCTGATAGAAACAACCGGAATCACTTCAGCTTAAACTATAGATGTGCAAGAAGGAGATGGTAAATTTAAAAAAGCATGGCCTCCTGGTCCTTGTTAAGATATAAAGGGATATCCTCCAGGAATCCTCCTGTATCCTACAGGAATCCTCCTGTAGCAGAGTTTTCAAGATACAGACCAAGATGTTTGAAATGTAATAGAAAGACAAGTATAAGCTGTAATGAGATCTCCAAAATAAATTTTGCTGACCAATTGAAAATTGTTTTCAATAGAAACCAGCTTTGCAAAATATATAGGATCTTCTTTCTGTAGTGAAATACATGCAAGCAGTGCTACATATATGAGGAAATGTGCAAAATTTAAGAGTAAAACTTGCGTTTGTAAAGTTATTCAAGTGCCTGTACGGGTGACAGCTTTCATCATGATGCTGACATCTCATGCATGTGGTTAATTTGACTGCCATTGATTTGAATGAAGCTAATTGCAGTAGTAAAGTTAAGCACGTGAAAATCTTGGCAGTGCTGTAAGCTCTGTAATTAAGTCCTAGAGTTTGTCACACTTCCACTTCTAACATACGCGGGATAGAAAGTTCAGTCCTTTGCACATAGAACTCCTCTACCAACAGCCAGGAAAAGAAGAAAACAAAGATTTCGATTATTTGAGGAGAAAGCGTGCTTAAGTTAAATCTGATTGCAAATGGAAATTTCATTTCCATTGAGTTTGCTTTAGCCTGGGAGGTTTTCTGATTGCTTGTACAAAAATGCTGATTAATGATCATCATTTACAAATAAATGTTTTCCCTGCAGTGCCAGTGGGAAAAATGCTAATATTTATTGCTTTCTAGCAAAAGGTTTTCAGCAGGCCTGTCAGCATAACTAAAAATGCTTTACAGTGTTAAGGAAGATTAAGCTGACAACAAGCCATTTTCTGTTGTCACATGGACAACCTTACATGAGGTTTATTTATTGAGTCGAGTGAAAATTAATTACATATATCAAAGGAAAAAAGTGTTGATTTAATTTGAAGATTTGTTTACCTTTATTTGAACAGCCTGAAAGCTCTTTTCAAGATTAGGTATTTTAATTAAGTGAATTAATAAATTAAAGTGATTCAGGGTCATTTTCTAAGCCAGAGTTGTTATAACTTTAGAATAAATATTATTGAAGTGTGTAATTAAGTGACAATTAATTATCAATCCCAAAGCTGACTGTATCACATAAATCTTAATATTGTTTGTTAAAGGGAAACACCACTGAAATAGTACAGGCAGTAGTCATTATTTTAGAACTTGCATTTTCTTGACGATTGTGAAAAGGAAAGGAGTTATTTTCAAGTTTAATGCAAGCAGAGCTTCAGCTACTCCAGGAAAAACTGGCAGATGGTAATTTATTAATATTCAATAGACTATAATAGAATACATAAAAGCTGGCAGAAGTTTGTTATAGCAGTTTCTGCTCCAGCAATAGGTAAAAAAGATGATGGCGTTTCATCACAAACATATAGAAGCCTTATATGGTGGTGTTCTAAATAAATTAGCTTTTCTGTCTCAGGATGAGAAAACAGAGTTATTTCTGGCTCTAATTCCTTCTTCTTCAGATAGGAATTCCCAGCTGTACAGACCTATATTGAATTTGTTTCAGGGATCTCCTACATCAGGACTCTGCATTCCAGTGTCCTTGAATTTTTTGAAACAGTCTTACTACTGAAACAAATGTGCAATCCAGACTTACATTAGTAAACATGTGACAACAAGCAGTAGAATCAGGCAATGTTTTCACTGCCTGAGCCGTAAGTCATGTTCCTTCACTCTGCCCAGACCACTGAACCCGAAATTCTTTCTTCAGCTCTTTCGAAGCTGTGGAAATATATCGTGCCTCCCCACCCCAGCCTATGCTGTATTTTGATGGTCGTGGCACTTTCCTATGAGGAGAGAAATGTGAATTTTGAATCCCTTCAGGCAGAGCAAGGAACTGCATGAGAATTTCCCTGATCATGAGTGACTTTTATATAAAAAAGAGAGAAGGTATGCCTCTAGGCTGTTCTTTAGCTGTCTTAAAGAAAGACAGATCCATGCTCAGTTGTAGAATGTAAGTATCTCTCTTCTAAACAAGGCTTGTAGTAACGCTTTATGAATAGATAGTGGTATGGTATTGACAGCTTCAGAACAAAAGTCTAGGTTTACCTAGTAATTGTGGTGCGGGTTAGTCTCATTTTTTTCAAATCTGTCTGTGGGTGACTCCTTCCTCAGTATTCAGATTGTCCTGAATCTCATTTTGAGGAGCTGAAGGATGATCCCAGGCCCTCTAAAAAGAGTAGAGGGAGAGATTTGGATTTCATTCCCAACAACAGATACCTAAAAATCTCTATGCACTTTGATTCTCTTTTAGTAAATTGATATCATAAAAATCGCCTGCATCTGGGGTGTTGTGAGAGCCAAGATAGTGAAAGATTGTGAGGAACTCAGGTATTAAAGTAATGGAGGCCGTAGAGGGACTGCAGATTGATGTATATTCTGAAAGAAATACCTAAAGGACCCTGGGGATAACCCAGCTCCATTCAGTCTCAAGAAGGAAAAAGAAATAAAAGCCATAATACAAAGCTGTAAATAACGGAATTGCAATAGTCATATTCTTTTGTCCTCTAGGCCCTCCATATACCAGTACCATTGTTTGCTTATACGAAGCAGAGTTTTTCTCTTGTTGTCAGGTTTGATGGTATCTACTTCAGCAAACTTCACAGGCTACTCACTGAGTTAAGTATATGGTGAAGAGACAGAGAAAAAGAGGTCAACGTGGAGTCAGCAACTATTTTACAGACATCTCAGAAAGGCAGGGGGAAAAATACAGAAAAAAAGCAGTTTAGAGCAAATCTAGCATAAAAAATTGCGACATGATGGAAGCCATCTATAAAACGCATAGAAAGCCTGAAATAATGCTGCAGGTTATGCTATTTATTAATGATCATGTGCTAATTTCCCAAAAAGAAAAGGTAAACAGCCTTTTTTCACTCAAATGGAAATTCTGAGCGAGAAATTAATTGTGCATTATTGCAGTTAGGAGGAGAAACTCTTGCAGTCTTTAAAATCAGAATTGGGTTATGTGCAAATTATATATACAAACCCACTCTCAGGGGACTTTTTTTCATGCATCCAACAGTAAGTCTTTTTCAGCTGCCAACACCCCCAGGTTCCCATGACCCCAACCTTTGTCTTTGTAAGTCCTGTCTACCTGTGACTTCTTCTACCCTCTCCCTCCTACTAGGTACCTTACCTTCCTTCTGCCTCCACAGGATCTCCAGCTGTTTGAAATAGGAATTTTTTCCTTGCTCATCCAGGAGAGGAGAGGGAAGGATCTGCTTCAAATGATATACTATGAAGAGTGTGAGTTCACTATTTTGGAACCTGACTGTAAAGCCTTCTGGAGCCTCTAGTTTGCCATGTTATTAATCTCTTGGCCTTTGATTACACTCATTGAAATTCTTTCATATTAGAGAAGTTTTGGAGAAGGAAAAAGCTAATGCCTGTCATGCTACAAGAGCATGAGACACCTTTGCACACTGAAATTCAAATGTGTGGCTACTTTGTTCTTCCCTAGTCCAGTACAGTTTGTACTTTCTCCATTATGATTGAAAAAACGTCCATTAGCTCAACACTGCCTGTTATGCCCAGCCGCTTAGGCTGATTTGTTACGCCACCATGGTTAGTGTACTTTTCTCATCTTGTTTAATCATAAGTTCTGATGAACTTTGAATACATAGAAGGAAAAACAAAATGAAAAAACCTTCCAGCAATTTCTTTACCTGTTATTTCCTTTTTCCTGAACATAGAGATTTCCAAGTAATAGAGAGTAGTTCTATTTTGTACAGTGGTATTTTAACATTCTCACAGGAAAACTGTATTTTGTACCTGGCGGGAGGGGGGAAAGAACAGATTGAAGCTCAGAGGATTACATGTTAAATACATACATTAATTATTTTCAAAACATTGTATTTATCAGAAACACAGGAGAAGTATGGAGAGAGGAATATTTTGTATTAATTTTATTAAATGTGTAGATAATCAAAGGGCTAGAGGTTGTAGCATGGAGCAGAGTGAGAGAAAACTAAGGGTTGACCACTTTTACAAAGGTACATTCTCAGTTACAGATCAAATGAGAGTGATATTGTGAAAACCATCAATTTTCAGATTTTTAGAGAAAGGACAGTGATATTTTAACATTAAATAGATTTGTTCCTTGGGCTTCAAAACAGGGGTGTGACACAGAGAGAAGGGCGAGCAATCATTTTTAGATTTGCCCTTTTGCAATATACCAAGCTCCCCTTTCAATATAGATTCATAATGGGAGCTTCCCTTAGCTTCTACTATATGAAGATTTACAAAGACAAATGAGACAGGAAATTAAAGGATTGAAAAGAAAGCCAAGGTAAGTTACTTACTGAATTCATATTGAAGGGAAGAATAGGAAACAAGTGGATGAAGAAGGATGCTTCCCCAATTTCTCTATTGCTATCACAAACTTATTAATCTGCAAAGATGATAGAGGAATCTTATTTTCCTCAGGGATGTATGCTGGCATTCAGTTTAGAATAGTTCTCTGATAACGAATTCACTTCTGCTTACGGTTTTGTTCATAAGAAAATGACAGAGTCAGGATCTAATTAGACAAAGGTTGCTGCAAATATACACGTATATAAGTGAAGCTGTCTTCCAAACAGGTACATTTTCTGAACAGAATGGGGGGAACAGATTTGAGAGGAGAGGGTATCTTTTCTTCATTCAAATTTGGAAACAATTCAGATTATATAGGAAAGACTTAGTATGAAATCAGAAGAGTTCGGCTGCTTCATCCCTTTGTTGCTTATGAAACATGTCTCTCTAGTTCCCCAGGTTTTAGCTGAAGCAGAAAGACTCTTTCTGCAAGATTGAGACCATGTACACTGCTAAACCTGTGTTGCTCTCTCTGCATACTATACAGATCCTCCAAATGTATTTGCAGCATATTATGATAGCAGGGGTCTGTTGTCTTCTGCTTGTTGTGCTGATGTGGACACTCAGTCTTCTAAGTGAGCTGTTTCTGTACCGTGATCCTTGTCAGGATTAAACTGTTTCTGCATTTTTAGTGTCTGAGACAAAAATAAATAAATATATAGACAAGGCCCGAGTGTTGATTGAAGTACAGTGGATAGACAGTATTTAGGTTATCGTAACATCACTGCTAGAACTACATGATTTTATCAGGATCTCACATTTAATTTAAAGCAATGTTTTCAGCTCTTACGGTTGCAAAGACAATTTTGACAACATGTATCAAATACAATTAAATATAATTGATAATGTCTTATCAGCTTGCACAGTAGCTGCTTGAGCAAAGGAAAAGTTCTTTCATCTCAAACTTACCCCCAGGACAGTTCCAGCCTCCTGCTGTACTTCAAAGGGCTCTCCATACCTCTGCTCTCTTCCTCTGTTGCTTGCAGCGCTTCAGTTCTCTCTGCTTCTGCCTTGGTGGATATGGTTTGCTTGTTTTTGGCACAATTGAGGAGAACAGGTTGGTTCTCTCACTTTATTTCTAGGTATCCTAGCCCTGTATCTCTTAAAAAAAGCTATATAATATTTCCATATCTAGTGACCTCCAGATATGCTGACAGCAGTGCACTAAAGCATATGTTTAGGCCGGACCTTTTAAATCCAGATTTTTATTGGTGAAGTACCCCATTCCCTCTAATCACACTTGGAAGTTAGAAAAGCTTTGAACAATACAGTGCATGAAGCTAATTGCAGTCAAATGTCCTCAGTTCAGCCTTTCTTTATACTTTCTTAAATCTCTTTGATATTATCCAATGTACAGCTTCAGCAAGACAAATACAGTCTGGAAATACATGTTTCCTTTATGAGGTGAGCTATGAAAATTATTTAGCCAAACGATAACTCTTCTCACATTTAAGATTTAAAACCACACTAAGCTGCTTTGTGTTAAATTGGTGCTGAATGTATTGTAGCTTTTGTATGCACTTTAGGAACCAAGGAAAATGAAACATCACAGTCATTTTCTGAGTTCATAGATTCCCTCATTCATTTTGTAATAGAGAATGAACTTTCAAAGCATTTTAAAAGAAATTAGTAACTCCTGTGCATACTTGAGTGGAAAAGTTCTAGGTCTAATGGTTACTGATATTAATACGGAGAGTGAAACTTACTCAGATATGCCTTCAAAGTGTTGGATGTGAGGGACCAGTAGGCATTTTTCCATAGTCAGGCAAGCCTTAATCTCCTTAGCTGATATTGCCATCCATACTGTCAGTTGAGGTCATGTGTTTTGTGATATGAAATATTGATTCATTGGCAGCTAGACAAACAACTAATTTCCTATGGGTCGTTGAGCAACTGTCCAGCAGCAAATGTCAGTACACTAGTATTTGCATGCTATAAAACAACTTCTCTAAGTTACTATAGCAAGTGTAACTTCCGAAAGAATGGATCAAGATATAATACTAATATTCAAGTGTTTAAAATTCCCTTTTTGATGCGAGCATGGAAATAAAAAATATTTTTAATTTATTTGTATCCCTTAAAAAGTTTTAAGTATGTATTTGTTTGCTGAATTTTCAACCAGAGAATTATATGTGAGTTTTTCTTTTAACTGTGCTCAAGTCTGCTGAGCAACTGTTAACATTTAAAACAGCTAAAGTATGTGAGAATCTTCAGGAAAAGCAAACCCAAAACAAAACACAGAAATACTTTCTTTTTCTCACATAAAATAAGGGCTAGGTTTTTTTCCTCTTTTGGTCTTTTAAATGTCAGCAAATACTCATCAAAATAGGATAACTAAAATGTTGTGTCTATAGTGAGGTGTTTTCAGGTCAAAAAGCACAGCTGTCACACCTTCTTCTTAAGCTTACCTTAGTAAGCACACTCTGGGACTCTCCAAGGTGACACCAAAAGCTTTTTAAATAGAGAACTAAAAATGTGTCATCATGTAGGATATTTCTCTGAGTACAAATGAAAAATCTTTGTACAGTCCCTTGGAAAATAATCCATTTTCCTTTAGAGGTTATGACCTAAAAGTTGAAATAATGTGCCCAAGTTCAAGCAACATATTACTGCTGTCCTTGCTCTGCTAAAACCTGAAGTTTTGGCATTGTTACCTTAAATGCAAAGGTAAATCATTGCCAGTTTTAATAGCTTGTCTGCATTTATATGGATGTACGTCATTTCTATGCATATATATATTCACATCTCAAAAGTAAAATGCACCTTATGAAAGCAGTATAGTGTATGGACATCAGTGTAGTTTAGTCTGTGTGCTATATAAAGTGTGAAGTCATGAATAAGCAGTTTAAAGGACTTTTAATATTGATACTAGAAGGCATATATAAGGGCAGTTACTGAACCAGCTGGATTCCAGTCCTAGTTTATTGTATGGCTTCTTCTTCTAACATAGAATGAGAAAGAAAGAGATCAACAGTCAGTTCAACCCAAGTGGTTTCCTTCACTTTTTCTGTTTAAAAACAATGAAGTGCTCGCTAGCTTGGACTTGTCACATGGTAATACCTCACTACAATGAATTATAAAAAGTATTAATTCAATGTAAGCTGTAATCACTATGTTCTCTAATAAGATTAGCACTCATAGCGTGATATAAAATAGATTTATCTATACATATAGCATGTCTGTGAAGTGCTTGCCAAGGTAAGTTTTTAAATGAATACTGTCCTTGTTCAGAAGTACAGGAAGTCACAATTGATTGAGGCTTTTCTAAGACAAAGAGGTTCCCTTGGTTGATTCCTCTCTCGTGTTTTCTCTTTTCTTAAAAATCTTCACTGTTGTGAAATCTTTTAGACCATTCCCTTTGGAAACTCTGAGCAGTTAAGTTTGTTCTTGGAGACAGACTGTAGCAGTGCTCTGAAAGTATGATGATCCCAGTAAAGTACGAGCTCTTTAGTTGGTCCAGTTCACCCGATTCGAGGTGTCTACATAGGAATACTACAATTATGCAGTATATGGATAATAACTTGTCAGAATAGTACCTCATTTTTATGGGTTCTCTGGTTCATCTGATATGCAGTTCACTAGGATTCAGTCATGTTTTCTCTCCTTTTTTAATGGTGTGGGGTACTTTGTATTCTTGATTCCGCCATATGTTTGGCTTCTCTTTCACAAGGAACTTCTCCATGGTTAGTGCAAGTCCTAATCAACTTGGAAGCTTTCTTGAGGATCTCTCCAAATTAAAGAATTACAGTTTCCACAGCTGTTTCTTCCCTGACAGGCTTCACAGGACAACTGTCTACTGAATACTTCTTTCTTCTGTGATTTCTTTCTGTGTCTTTTTTAAATTTTATTTGAAGACTAAAGAAAGCCTCAATCTGTGCTAGTACTTTCTTGTTTGTTGAAAGACCGTATAAGTTTGTTCTTGCTTCTTCTTTCATTATCCATTACCTGCAAACAGGAAGAAATTGCACTCGCTGCTTTCCCTTTAACTACCACTGTTCAGTTGTAATGAATATACCACCCACCCAAACCACACATTTTCGAGGAACTGGGATCATAGAAAGAGCAGAAAAATAGCCTTTTCTCTCTCTTCCTTATCACTGAATCAAAAGAACATAGTGAGTTGCATCTAGCAATATGGACTAGTAAAAAAAAATATTACAAAAGTCTCCCTGAAATGAAGAAAAAAAGAATAAACTTTTTATTTATTGTCAAAGATATTTTAGGAAAGTTTGATGGCCCTTTACAATTTATATTGTAAGAAGTCATTGAACAAAAATTTACAAACAATTTTTACTGTAGGAGTTCTCGTTTATGCAGTTTTTTAACCTTACACTTCAGTAAATTCGTCTTGATTTTGTGGCAATGAACTTAAATCAAAGATAAAAGATCGGTCACATTTACTGTAGAACTGAAAGTTGCTGTATTAGGAGCACTGGCTGGACTTGACTAGACCACCTCCAGAAGGGGATCTCTTCTGAAATAAGATGAAAAGTCAGACTACTTGCTCTTTCATGTGTCAAGGGGGGTAAAATTCTAGTGAACTGTGCAGTAACTCTCTATTCCCTACTGTGTACTAAGATTAAAATATCATTTTGACTGTGATCGTTACCAATCTGAAACTTCAATAGTTGTTCCTTAGAACTGAAGATGCATTCATCTCTCATGCCACACAACATCCAGCTCTTTTTCTGTGCTACTTTTAAAAAGATCACTTACAAAACCTGATGGGAGAAAAGTGTGTATTGGTTTGGATAAAATTGTATTTTACATGTCTCTAACATTTGCAGAAATCCAGGTTTGTGAAGGAAGAAACATTTCAGACTGTTAATGGAGAAGCATTTTTGCAGCATCTATAAATACTTAATGTAGCACAGGAACAGAAAGAGGAATAGTTAAAGAGATGGAGCTAATCCACAAATTATGCTGTTTGGGATTAGTAGATTTAATTAAAAACGATAAACAAAGGATGAAATGTGTTTTCTCTATAAACACAACAGGACTTGGGCTGGAATTTCTGGTAACTTGAAACATACAGATATTCACACAATTGAGGTAAAAAGGGGGTCACTGCTGCTTGGTGGTGGTGTGTCAACTTGATACACTGATTAGTTGGGTCAAAAGAAATATGCAGTGAAGGTGCAAAGAAAGGGAATCAACCTCTTCTTTGTTTAAAATGAAGTTTCACAAGAATTCTGTTTAACATGGAGCGTAAACATTGTTTAGTGTATTAGTCTGAATAAGTAAGTGAATTTTCTGAGATGCCTTTTCACATGTTAGGGAGCCATTTACACAATAAAAACTAGGAAATGAAATAGGGTCACTGTTATGATAGCCAACAAAGGATATTCCACTAATACCTGAGCTGAACTCATCTGATCGGGGTTACTGGTGTTAATCAGCAGTTGTCGTAAACTAATTCCATCTTGAATGTTTGTAATTTCTATTTACAAGATAATGCTGTTCCCTACAAGTTGAATATGGCTTTTTTATATTCATACTATTTTTTAAAATGTCACTGAAATTATCTCAGAGGAGCAGATCTGACAGGTCAATCACTGCAGATGGTAAGTGCTTTGTTAATTATACAGAAATTTAGAAACAATTGTAGAATGTCTTGCCTCAGGAGGAATTTCTCTCTTGCTCTGTTTGAGAGTAGATTTCCTCTACTGAATTAATTTTGTGGTTTTGTGCAGATAACAATCTCTCTGCTGCTTTGTAGGAATAACTCCTTGCTCCTTGTTCAAATATGCAACTGTAAATAAGCAGAGGATATTGCAAATAAACAATGCTATTCGTTTTAAATAATGCAATGTGTGTAATTAGGACAGTGCAATTACAACAGTATACAGCTCTCAGTGTAACAATTAGTTTTTTGGTAAAATGTAATTTGTTCCAATGTA
>JAOXJK010000051.1:36073500-36103245 GCA_025774025.1 Xenus cinereus | reverse complement strand
AAGATTCCCTTGAGTTGTTACAATAATAAGCCTATTTCTGCGAATATATGCAGTTGCACTGTGTGTTCCAATACACAAATCAAAGAGGACAGCTACATTATAATAAGCCACGGGAATTATAAAGTCAGAGCAAAATGATATCAATACTATTTTCTGGGGGGAAAATATGTCCAAATATCCTCTTTCCATTTCAATCCCAGAGATGTCAAATGCTTTTTCCAGTTTGTTTTGAATTTATGAGAAAATATAGAAATGTTTCCTTGTGTTACGCTGCTCCTGTGTTAGCCTGCCCTCCCGATGATGATGTCTGACTACTTTCCAGTCTCTCCACTGTTTATTCTTGGAGATAAAGAAGTGCTATTATTGTCATTTTACAGATGAGTAACTCTGCTACACGGAGCAAAAGAGATCTGCTTTAGATTTCACCAGAAGTTTGTTAGGAAACAGGATTTCAGATCTACTCCCGGTCTCCTCCCATCGCTATCCCCTACGTCAGAGCCCCTCTCCCGCGGTGCTCTCTCAGAGCACGAAGGCCCCATAGTGCTGTTACGGTTCTTCCTCAGAGCACAACCGGTGCTTCATCCAGCCCCCTTCATCCAGTTCAGCACAATCAATCCCTTATCATCCTGCTCACTAGTTCGCAATAATTTCTCTAAAATTGCTGTTTTAAAAATAGCTTAAACAGTGCTACCAGTGTGCAAGTAGGCAATTTTAGGTCAGCTAAATTTAGGTCCTGAAAGCATCTGAGAGGTATAAGGGAAAGAATGAATGTAATTACTTAGTATGGGTGTTTGGGAATGCTCAACATGTTCTATGAAAAGTGAATTGTCTGAACTTGATTTTAAAATTCCGGCTTCATCCTCTTTGCACCAAAGTTTGCAAAATTCAGGTGGTTTTCCTTGCCAAATTCTCCAGTTGTCATTTTGGAGGCTGCAAGTTAGTTGATCTAAGCCTGAGCCTGCAGTTACCAGTTACTTGTAAATATTGCAGTGAATTCAATGAACAATTTAAAAAAGCCCACACGACAGTAGTAATGTGCAATGATTATAGGGCTAGGTGCTGCGATAAGCATTGTCTGGTTTGGTTAAGTCATTGCTAATGAAACATCACAGCTGATTAAACTGGCAAGGAGAGCAGTTCTCTATGATCAGGTTCCATTTTCTCATTGGATCTTTGGGTTTTTTCATCTCTCTTTCTTAAAATGCAAGATCTAAGTGAGACAAACAAAAATATTCTTTTAATTATAAATCACGCTAGAAATCACATTTTATCGTTAGTGGCATGTTCTAGAGAGACTTTCTGTCTTAATTATATCTACATCACTACATTTCTTCCCCTGCATTCTAATGAGATAAAGAGTAGGAAGAAAGCACAGGAAAAAAGTACAACAGACCCTCCATAAGTGCAGTGAAACTGAATTGATATTTACATTCATCCCGTAACCGTACTTGTGCCTCTTCTTGAATAACAGTAATGGTGATCAAAGCAGAAAAGATCTTTGAGCGGGGTGCTTTCAAACTGCTCACTAATCACTATAATTCAGCAGAAAATAGGAACAAAACTACCCCAACAAACACCACAATCATTGTGCTCTGAGTAAAAGGGATTCTCACCAAATAAAGCTGAAGCAAGGTAAAGATTGCTCTATTACACAGTATGTCAAAGTTAAATACAGGTCTAAATCCATTCAAAAATTTAGAACAGTCGCTTCCCAACCTAGCAATGAGCGGAGATAGGCTGCTTTGTTAAGTGAGTAACCCTTCCCAGAGCCTGCTGTGGCGTCGCCGCTGCTGACAGCAGCGTCTGTGTTTCTACATAGGCCTATTTTAACCTTGACTCTGCTAACTTTGGTGCTAAGGTGGTGTTTGATTTAATTAAATGCCACTTGAAAGAAGCCCTGTGTACCTGCAGCACGTGTACCTGGGAGAACTTCTGGTTCTTTCTCCTCTCCAGTTTGGTTTTCTGTTTATGCATGGAAGTGAAACTGCTTTCAGACACATAGCTGAACGGTAGCCAGGTGCTTTATAACTGTGTTAGCCTGAAGCTCTCATGAGAAATATTTTTTCCTGGAAAATAAATTATAACATGGCTAAGTGGTGCCTGACAAAGCTAAACAGGAGCCATGCTGCTCTATTGCAAATTCATCTGCAGTCTCTCGGTAGAAAGACAAATAAAAGCACTTCATCAAAATCAGTCAGAGAAGCACAGGAATACTCATAGGAGACCACTAAACTCTAAATACCAATCAATTTCACCAACTTTTTTGTCAAACTTGCAGGTCCCCTTAAGTGCTGTCATCTAGAACTGCCAGAAGAGGCTGCAGGATATGGAGCAGGAGGGCTGGAGCTGAAAGCCCCTCTCTGCCAGTCATCATTAGGGGTGTGCATATGTATTGGCGCAGGGCAGGATCTGCTGAAGTCAGTGGGTGGGGTTTGGCTGACATTAAGGTTTTGGAACCAGGCCTAAGGGCTCAGAAACCTTATGCTCCATTTGAGAATTGGGCTCACAATTTCTTTCTAATGTATCGGCTATTTTTCAGTGACCTGAGCACGTCCCAGAGGCCAGCAGGTATTGTTGTACCATACATTGTGAGCGCAGATAGTAGCCTTTCGACTTTGTCCTTGGATTCAAAGTCGCTGAAATACATATTATTGAGCTATTTTCATCAAGACATTTGCACTGATCCCTTTTCCTACACAGGGAGATTCCAAAATTGTTTTACGGCCAATGGGACATGAAATGTTATGAGACTGTTGATTTCCCACTTGCTGCTGCCTTCATCCTGCCGTTATTCTCAGTCAAATGCAGAAGTAGTTCTGAGAGAAAGAAAACTTAGAATTTAACCTCCTCACCCATTTCTTTAAGCTGTGGTTATGTCCTCACTGTTACAATAATTAAGTTTTCCAAGTCAGAAATGTATTTTAAAGTTTTGTTTAAATGATGTCAGGTCCTGTAAGCACAGCAAACGCAGCATAATGGACAGAGATCAAAGAAGTTTCTCTAATGCACCCCCACCCCACACACCCTCAGTATGTCTGTGTCAGCTTGAATCATTGTTTTGCCTTGAATAAAAAGCAAAGGGAACTCATCAAATCGGCTATGAAGCAGAGCACAGTGCCACACTTCTATGATTAGGTCTAACTATACTCTTTTTAGAGTTTTCCTTTTAGTTCCAATTAAAAAGAAGCTCTTTTCTTTCTTTCTTCGCTCCCCCCCGCCCCAGCCCCGTTCCCTGGAACTGGGAGTTCAACCTGAGCTCCATATTTGTCCTCTGGGACAATCTTGACTCTAGACTTCCTTGGAACAAATCTGATTTTGCTTTTGGATATAGTTTGCTCAGAAAAGCAAGATCCAGTCATCAGTAGTTTCCAGTTATTCTCTACTGAATTCAGAGTCTTCAATCTCAAAGGAGGATGAGGAGAGATATGTCTTATTTACTTATGTATATGTTTTGGTGAGAAGAGCAATACAGAAGTGGTCACTAGAAAATAACAGTCCTTCAGTTTTGCTGGACTTCAAAAGGGAAAGTGTTTGGATCGATGTTCTCCTGTTGTATAATCAAAAATTCGTCACAATTCTGCATTGTTTTATATAAAAAGTCTGTTGAAATCCATTAAAATTGTATATAAAATTACAGGAAAAGACGCCCACATTTTTTGTCTTCTCTAAAGGATAAAAACTATACCTAATCTCATCTTAGAAACAAAGCCTTAGTAGACAGAACAGAAGGTTTGGTGTAAAGCTCTAGTGTCTTTATTCCTTTGAATCCTACTTCAGGTGAGGGTAATGAGTCACCTGGTACTGGATTGTCAGCAGTAAAGAAGTAGATGAAAACAAACCAGTAGTCCTCTTGCAGAACAGTTGTCTAATCACATCTGACACCAATTAGCATCCTTGCTGATAGTCCTTATTAGGACATAGTTGAAGCCTGAATGATATGTCTCAACAGTGCAGCGGTCATTTTGCTGAGCAAAATTTAACTGGGTAGGTAGCCAAGGACAGAAAAGCATCTTCAAAAACATCAGCTTAAAACCCGTCCCTGAAATGGGCCTGACTGTTTTTTCTGTCACCGTACTTCCAGCTGAACCATGTTCAGCACCAATTCAGCTTCATCCATTCTCAGCAGTGAGTAATTTTCAGGGAAGATGTGAAGTGTGAATCCATGTCACTCAGAATTGAACATTAATCTTAACATCAAGCATGCTTGCTAGAGTTAGTCATTGCAAAAGACTTAAGGAAGAATGCCTTTTAACTGACAGAATATTTCTGCCTTGGTTTTACTGGTTGTATAAGCTATTAGAAGTATCCTTGCAGAAAAGATCCACGATTTTCAAAATGTGTTTAATTGACAAAAATGTGTATTAAATAACTACAGATTTCACAAAAATATCAAGATTTATGATGGAGTAACAGCGAATAAGCTACTCTAAATATATCTTCACCATCTAAAAATGTTCATGTGTATTTTCAGTTTCCTGAGATTCACAAGTCAAAAGCTGCTATGCTGACAAATATTTACTGGACCTTTCTCGAGTGTCACTGACTTAAAACCCAAGAACTTCTTGGCTTGTCTTACCTTCTAAGGTCTTAACACATATCTATGCACTGAAATGGTGTCAAGAGACACGTATCGCTTAATTACAGAGAAGCATTTTAACAAAAAATACATTTCCCATGCCTTCTTCAGCTCTTAATTGTTCCTGCCAATTCTCCGCTACCATCTGTCATAAACTCCCATTTTTCTGTTCAGCTGAAATACGAATGTAATACTGATTCCAAAATATCATAATAGATTCTGTGTCCCCTTTGTACTACATTTTCGTGCCGATCACTGCAGAGGCATGCAAATCTTGCTCAGGGTTGCCAGTAGCTTTGTCAGTCTTCAGAGTCAAGAAGAAAAGCTCATCTGCTAGAATGACTCATGACAACCTCATCTTTGATCACTGGGACAATTTTCAAATTATGTCTGTCCTTTCCATTTCCAGGGCAATTTTAGATCTCCTAAGTTTTACAGTGGGATTTTGAAGCTCAAATAATTCTGTTCCTGGCCCAGGCACTGTAAAATACAAGAGAAGGTCATTCTTCTCTTTGTCTCAATTTCCTCTTAATGATGATATTTTCTTGGTGGTTTTTAGTTGCTTAGTTTTTTCAAACAATGAGCCATAAACAAATGCTAGTGAGTAAAAAGCCCAAAATTGAGGATACTTTCTATAGAAACAGAAATTATGTAGTTCATATTAGTTCATCTGTCCTTACTAGGGCACTTTCCCCATTTCTTGGTACTTGACATCAACTCCGTAATTTCTTTGCTGTATAGATTGACTTGGGAGTGAGTAGGAGCTTCACCTGTGCGTTCGCTCTCTAGGGGAGGGACACATCAGGCACAAGTGCAGCTGGCTTAGCTGATCAGAGACAACTAAATGAAAATGTCAGCTTAAAAGAAATGAATGGCACATAGAAAACACAAACCAGGTACATCTGGGACATGATTTTGAAATGTAGCCAATCAGAAATGACTGAAGTTTGTTGCTGCTTGCTGACTACAGACAGTCTTTGGGGAAATAAGTCACATCTAGTGTTTCAATTAGTAGGACAAACTGTGCAGATGTCACACCAAACAAATTCAGCCACATTTCAGAAGAGGTCAGTAGAGTAAAAGAAATCAGTATGTCAATAGTATAGCAAAAAGCCTAGGGAATTTTCTTCAAGGTGGGGTCATACCAAATTAGTGGGTTCTGCCTGGAATCACTAAGTTGGCTTTGAGAAGAAAGCTCTGCTGTCCTCATTGGGGGCTGAATTTCTCCACCCGTTCATGAAGTGCACCATGACTGCAACAGAGCAAAAATTGCTATTTTAAGCATTTTCATCCCCAAAGTGTCCAAACTCATGTATGTTTAAATGGGCAGTTCAGACAGTGGCCTTTTGCAGTCATGGGCTTCAGCAGTAAAATGATCAGGTGCCCAGAATGATCTGTGTATTTGCCTGCTAACAAGCCTGCCCATACTACCCTGCTTACAAGGGCAAATTCTGGTTGATACCCGGAGAGATTTGAAATAGAACCGATGCATAGAAATGAAATGATTGATATCTTATTTTTCTAAGCATAACAGTTTGAACATTTGCTGTAAATTATGTTTGTTACAGACCCAGAGTCTTTTGGCAGTGACTCCGAGTTTGGATGGACTGGCTTAACAATTTGTTAAACAAATGGTTTTCAGTCTGCATTTTGCAAATTATTTTGATTATTCAGTATTGTTTGCATGATTAGTGAGTTGCATACTTTTATTATTTCTGTTCTCTGATTGGACTTATGTATTCAGGGGAATAAGTAACTCATTTCATCAGTATTGTTGGATTTCAATGCAGTATATAATACTGATATTATCTTGTTTTCTAGACAGAACTGTAGATTTCTACTTGCAAAGGTACCATGTTGTATTTAATGATTCAGCCAAATTATTCTCTACAAGTACTGTTGAAAATTTAGTTACTAATCAATGCTAACTTAGATAAAATGCAAATTTTGGAACAAATATACATGCGCATATGTGCACACACACCTCTTCCTATCCCTTGGTAGGGAATCTGATCAGTAAATCAAGCTGCTAACATATCATTATTATCAAAAAAAGCAGTGTTTCCATATAATTAGTCAGCAGCAAGTCAGTCATAAAACCTGGCTTTTATTTTCATCTTCTGTGAAGTTTGCAATGAAATAGTAAAGATCAGATAAATCTATAGAAGTTGGTGATGTATATTCCAATAATTTAGGTACAGAATATTTCAGATAGGCTGAAGAAAAAAATACATTCAGAATATGCTGCAGCAAATGTGTGCATTAAGTGAAGGCAAATTCCTGGCATTTAGTTTTGTGAAAAACAAGTGAAATAAGTTTCTTTTCTTCTATAGTGAATTTTTCTACCTGTCACTCGTGATCTGTGTCATTTTATCTGAGTGATTCTTTGGACTGCAGCAAATGAGCGTGCCTGCCAAATCTTACTTGAAACAGCAGCAGTAATGCTTTCCCTGCTACTGGCCCATCTGATCTTTGCAGAGGTCACTGCCTGTATATCATGAAGGCAAAATGGGGCATGTATTTATCCTTCAGATGCCGAGCTTCATAGTCCAGTGGAGCTTAGGGTCTGTACCCTAAATTACACACTTGAGGTGCCAGCATAAGCACCTGCATAAGATGTGGTAACCTCCATCAGTGGGGTGGGACCAGTAACCGGGAGCAGTAATCTCTGCAGTTGTCCCAGGAGGATTCAGCAGTGCTGACTTATATGAGCCTGTATTTTTGAAGAGGGCTATTAGTGACCTGCTAGATTCCTTGTGTGTGAACTTCTACCGTGTTCATCATTTCATTTGCTCATTTAGTGTAAAGAATAGCTGAAATGAGGGATGGGTTCTGTTATGTATGGATGACAAGATGTGCTTTTCTTCCTATGTTCATGATTTGCTTCATATTTGTAATAAATCTATTTGTACGGGGCATCAAGGGGTGGGATTGGGAGTATCACTTTTTTCTATTACAAGATGGAAAGAAAATGTGAAAGAGATTCATATGCTACTTGAGGAGAGACCTAGGTCGGGTCTTCAGCTAACCATCACAACCAGCAAAGGGGCACATATCAAATGTCCTATGTCAAACAGCCATTGTAACCAGGATTACAACCTAACTAATGGGGCTAATGGGAGAATCAAAATAAAGAGGAGGTGATATGTATAAAGGGTTCTTTATTTGAATACAAACAGAATCTTGCTTCTCTCAGGCGTGCTTATAAGCATAGATTGTGCTGCATGATGTTAGCATACTGCACAAGTGTTGTTGTAGATGAATCAGTCACTAGGTGGATCTCTCTCTCTGTGCTCTACAGGGATGCCAGAACCCCTATAATGTTGAATACCAGCAACAGAGTAGCTGTGAATGTTTCAAAACCTGTGGGTGCTTCATCTTTCTGATTCTTCCATTACTGTTGGAATCATAGATCCCAGAAGAAGCACTGCACAGCAGTGTTACTAGTAGCAAATTGTCAGCAGGTATTCTGGTGGGCCAGGTTGTGACTGAATGCTTTGAGTTTAGACTAAGAATTCAAGTCCCCATGCAGCACCTGCTATCTCATCATTTGATAGCAAAATGTATGGAAATACACAGTACAGACAAGGGAAGGAACGAGATGGGAAAGAATGACGTGGCTTTATTGTTAGCAATGGGAAATATCAATATCTAGATTTGACTGGTAAGTTTATCCTTACCCTAATGTGCATTTGAGGGTACATAGGAAAAAGTATATAGGAGGCAAAGTATCGATGGATGAAAAAAAAAGGAAGGGAGGAACACTGTGGATTTAGGAAACTTGAGGAGAAAAATGAAAAGAAAGTAAAGTGAAAGATAAAAAGCAAGTAGTAATGTATTAGGTGCTTATCATTTCCCTGTACATACACTGGGAGCATCACAGTCAATACTACATTGTGTTCGCGATTTTTTATGATGCAGATGAAATACTTTTTCATTCTACAAAACGAGATCTGATACATAAACAGATTGAATGAGTTGGTGAAAGTCAGGCATAGAGCTGGCATTCATGACTGATGTTAAGATCCTAAAACTCCAAACTCTTTGAATTCAAATGCGTAAGCTGGTAAATGGTGAAAGGAAGATCACGGAAGATTATTGTTTACTTCACTATTTTCTCTGATTTGGGCCTTCAGTATTTCAGACTCTGTTTCTCTTCTGTTAGATACCCACAAAATTGAGATCAAGCCAATTCTTTAGATCTCTGTATCTCGTAACTTAACACTTGATAGCTGAGACCACATTTTCAAAATGGCTCAGAACCCAAGCTCTTTTGAATATCTTCATAGGCAATAAATTGGCTATATGAGAATGAAGTTCTTTTGGATTCAAATTAGAGTCATACTTTCAACACATTTGGGAATTCCCTCTCTCAATTTTTTTGAAAGCCTAAAGCGGCATTATCAGAAACTGTTATATAGACTCAAATATAAATAACACCAAATGTGAATCATCAGTTGGTACAGTCAGCTAAGCTGATTCTGCAAAATAATGTTAGAACCAAAAACGTTGGTCAACACAGCACACACCAGGTCCTATTTGCCATATTACAATTCCTCAAACTGGAGTTCCACAGACTACCGTAAACATGCCTTTAGGCTCCTGTGAGCTAAAATCCCTTGAAAATGGGGTGAAGGGCCAGTTTTTCTAAAAATAAAGAGAAAAGACAAGTAGGATGTTCAGCAGGAGGTACCGTACATCACAAATTCCGAAATCTCTCTAGAAGCCCAGAAACATCTTCAATATCTGATAATTTTACTTGAAGTCACTTCAACATTAACTTCTTCTATGCCTAAGATAAAGACACTTATAAAGTATACACACGAGCATATTTATTAGGAAAACGAAAGAAACCTTTCTTTGTAAAGTCTTCAAACCCAAGGAAAGTCACTGATAACGGTATCCTTTTTCATAGCTACAAATGCACATCTTCAGTAAGGGGGCGGGTCACAATTCCCTTTCAACATTAAAAAAGATTTCCTACCGTGCTGACAAAGTAAAGGTAACATCCCAGGCTTCTTTCTGGAGAGTTTAAACAAAGTAGAATATATGAAAAATACTGAATAGTCACTGATGGATTTTTAAATCAGGAACAAACTATGTCCTCCTCAAGAATTTCCTCCAAGCATAAACATCAAATAACTTTTAATAAAAATATGACATATGACAATATCCCTTGTGAAAGGAGCAGCCAGCTTGAAAGTCTCTATTTCCCTTATCTGATAAGCAGTCTCAATGACTTGTCAGTTAATAGGAATGTTTCATACAGGAATGACATTTAAAAGAAATCAAGCTAAATTATTAGAGGCCTCTAATTTCTGAAAAGAGTTGGATTTTACTGATTAAGTGCTTAATGTTATAAAACTGGAGAATGCTATAGAGTAATGTGTCATTTTGAATAATGACAACATTGCAATAACAAAGAGCAACATCTTGCACTTTTAATGTGCTTATAGATTTTTGAGCTCTGAGTCTGAACTAGACCATAGGAAAGGTAGTGATGTAAATTATATTTTGGTTTGCTTAGGAAACTAGCTTGCAAAAATGTGATGGTTTGGGGGATCATTTAATAGTAATAATAGATCTTTAAACATGCAAGTATTGCTTCAGAATATTTTTATGTGGTCTTCCTTTTTCTGATATGATAAATTGGATAAAAATTCACAAACAGTTCTGGTTCACCTAAAATTTTGCTTTCGTTTATCATATGAATCACTTCAATTAAAAAAAAAAAAACAACAAAACAAAACAAACCTGAACCTTGCCTCAGCTTTAATTCTAATCTCATGGGAAAGGGGATTGCTCAATGGAGATCCCCTGGCAGCATATCCTGCCATAGGTGCGTTCTGTGATACTCAAGTCAAGCCCAGAGCCCTGCTGAGGTTTGTAAAGCTGGTCCTGGAACCTCTGGCATATATGTAATGGAACAGATTGTAAACAAAAGTACTTCTCATTTAAATGTTGCTGTGGCCCAAACATTACCAACCACTTACCTATGAAGTTACAAATGTTTTTATTTGGTGAGCACACATGAAGCCTCTGTTAGCAGCACTTGGAAAGTCATTGGTCACAATTTTTCTTCTTGAAGAAACATTGCTGTTAAGAAAACCTAAGGAGGAAAGTTTTCTTTTCTCTTTCAATACGATAAGTAAGTGCTATGAAAAAAATCTGAATTGTAACTTCCCAACTGCACACAAACGACATCAGTTTCTGACTAGATGCAAAGCTTGACATGAGAACAAAAGAGACCTTTACGCTTTCATGAAGCCAAGGAAAGGTGATTGTTTTTCTTTTAGTTGTCACTGAGATTTTTTACTGAATGGCCATAATGTTCGTTCCATTTCCAGGATGAAATCAACTGTATTTAAGATTTAAAGGGAAGAAAATAGTAAGGCGACAGCTGCATGAATAATTTCCACAAATAATTTAATTCCCATTCACTTTATTTTCTGGTTGTACTTCCAACAGTGAATGGGTGCAAAATCCTCAAATATAACTGTTTTAATTTTTTTACCTAGTTCTTCAGCAGATAATTTCTTGGATTGTTGATCATTGAAAGTATCGCCATTGGTAATTTAGTGTGGTTAATTACATTTCATATTCCTTTTTTTCCCAACTCAGTGACATATGCAAGTAACCAAGATAGTGTAAGTCACATACGTAGCAAACAAATACAGAAACACCTTCATATTAGTTTACTGCAAGTAATTAAACTTAAGCTTCATTTTCTCTATGTTCCAGTTGCAAAACAAAGCAGAGCAGAAAATTCCCAACTGTGTGCATGCCTGTGCTCCCTAGTTCATGCAGATTTCTTTCTGGCAAGATCACCTGGGTGAGATTCGCAAGGGCTGTGAATTCCACCTGTCTCATTCATAGTTTAAACTTAACATCAACATATTTATTTTGTAAATTTAAAACCGACATTTTCTTTGGTAAATTACAGTGTTGAAGCGTATCAGTCACTGAACAGAATATTATAGACATATTTCACATATTTCCATAAACAACGGAAAGGAAGCTTGTGACTGCAGAAAAGCAGAGTTAAATAAAATCAGACTCAACAAAGGAGAACCAACATCACTGAAATGTAGAAACAGAACAGGCATGAGCTGAAGCAGGGAGCGAATGGTAGGACTGGAACGGGTTCATGCCCAGGTTATCTTTCTGGTGCAGATACAGCAACCCATCTCGTAACTGGAAAAACAGATGATGTCCTTTTCATTGATAGAAGTATAGTTATTTGTATTGGTTTAGTTATTAAAAAAATAAAATAAAAAGATGAGATGCATGTCAATGCAAATTTTACACCTCAGTGTAGTGAATAAACAGCATTGAAGTAATAATGCAAAAAGTATGAAGCTTTACAGATTTTACACTGCCATACTGGCTTTCCTGAATTTGTGCTATGAAAATAGTAATGTTTTCTCAGGTTTTGTTTTTGTTTTTTTTTAATCCCGATCATTATAATTAGAGCTCCAGTTCACAGCTAAAATTGCTTAGGCATATCCTTTTTGTTGCTCCTTTCCATTTGTTTATGGTTATTTATTTTCCTCCAGAAAGATTGGAAAAAATCTTTTTCAATCTTTTGAGTGAAAGTAAAACAGGGCAATTCTACTTTCACTGCAATTTAAAATGAAACAAAGCACTACTTGCCTAGTCTGGAACTACAACAGCTGGGTTCAGGAAGCAGAAATACACCAAGACGTCTCTCCGAGCTGAGCAAAGATCTTGAGAGTTCTGTTAAATACCAGTCAGATTTCTCAGTGTTCTGAGCCTTGGAAACATATGTGAATGTACAGTTGGAGTCAGTATGACATTTCAAAATAATATTTTTTTCTTTAATCAACCTTTGAATTAAAACAGAAGTGTGAAAGAAAAGAGTCATGAGTTCGTTGGGGGAGAAGTTCTACCAGGTGCATTTAAAGTTGTGGGAAAAGTGTGCTGTATTATGAGGGTAACAGTTTGAGGAATATGTCCCTGTATCACAACTGTGTTCTTATTATATTTTGCAATCCCTTGTTTTCTACTGCCTTATACTAAGGAACAGGATAGTGATAATTTCAAAGACAAATTTGATGCTGCAGTTGAGCACAGGGAAGGGTTGCTCCCCTGTGCCTATTGTTTCTACTCCATATTGAACACTACTTTTCTGTCGTATCTGCTGATCTCCTTAAACTGAGTCTGACAAAAAGATCTGGGATTAAAAAAATCCTCTCATTTTTTAAACTGGCTGATGTAATTTTCATGTCATTTACTTGGAGGAGATTATAGCCTGCACTCTCAAGTTTCTAGATGACACCAAAATGAGGGGAAGGATTGATATGCTTGAGGACAGAGTTGTGATGCAGATGGACCTAAACAGGCTGGAAGAATGAGCAACTGAGACCTAAAGAAATTCAACAAGGACATATGCCAAGAGCTCTTGCAGTACAGGAGAGGTGTTGATAAACTGGAGCAAGTTCATCAGAGGACTGCCAAGATGGTCAGGGGGCTGTAGCACTTGCCCTTCAATAACAGGTTGAGAGAGCTGGGAGCCTGGAGAAGACACAGCTTTGGGGAGGATCAGCTAGTAGCCTGCTGGTACCTATGAGGAGGTCGTCAAGAATATGTCATCTTCACGGTGGTGCATAGTAGAAGAACAAGCAATAATGGGCATAAATTGAAACAGGAGATGTTCAGATTGGAAAAAAAGAAGAAACTTTGATGTCCTGAGGATGGTCAGGCACTGGAACAGGTTGCTCAGAGAGGCTGAGCAGTGTCTGTTCTTGGAGGTTTTTAAGATTAGACTGGATAAACCCAGAGCAACCTGGTCTGACCTCAGAGCTCTCCCTTCTTTGAGCAACACGTTGGATTACAAACCTCCTGAGGTCCCATTCCAAACCAAATCATCTTGTATTCTTCTGATTTTGACCAAACCAAGCTACTGATCAGATCTGTGAGAGAAAAAAAAAAATCCTGTTCTGATGTGGAAATGAGAACATAGGGGCAAACACTCATCAGCCTTGCTGACCTGAAACCAGAGCAGCATATCTGAGTGCAAGTACAGTTATTAAGGATTTTGTCCTAACACCAGAGGTTAGACTCACAGAATAGCAATATGGCATAAAAGTCTATTCACTTTTCAAGAATCTTTTTACAGAACTCTTCAGTGTTAAAGAATTGTGAAAATTTCAGAGACTTTAGATAGAATATCGTGTTCTGTTATGCTTAACGTGGTCTTAAATCAATTCAATTCTTGAATTCCAGTATTGTAAGTAAGGGTTGATGGAACCGACTGAAATCCATCCATTCAAAATCAATTCAGCACATAGGGGGATTTTGAAATGTGTCTGTTCCACATAAATACTGATAGAGCCCCCCTAGACACTGACAGACAGGGTAAATAAAGCCTGCTTGCTGGGCTGGACACCAGCTTGCTGACTAAGCAGTCTGCTCTTACAGTGTGACCTCCCATGCTCTCTTACCGTATTAAAATGAACATTAGAAAGAGACCTCATTTGAAAACCTCCATAAATTCCATCTTTTGTGATGGCAGAACTGTTGTTTTTCAAACAGGGTGGAGCCTAAATAGTTAAACAATCTGTGACAGGAATATTTGAAAAATGTTGCTTAATAATATTCAGTCCCCCCCCAAAAAAAATTAGTTGGAGGTGGTCTGTGGTGACTACTCCCATATTAGTAGGTGCCATTTGACTAAACCTATAGGATTGTCTTACACTGTGTATCAAAAATCACCTATTAATTTATACTCCTGATGCTCCCATATGACAATAAATAATTTCTAGCCTGCTTTTCATAGTTGCATGCATCTGAATTTGAAGGCAAGATATTCCATTAATAAAAGCAACTTCAGTGCTTAGTAGAGATGGGAAAAGTGTTCTCAAATAATTCCTTTTTCTCCTCTTTTGACCATATGTCAAAATCGTGCTTAATTACAGTGAGAGCAATTGTTCACCTGTGTTTTCCTTTGATACAAGAATTTCTTGAGGCTACAGAGTAAAAGATAAAATACTCTTAAAACTACTTAGTCAACCTAATAATTCACACACCACGTCGCTGTTATTAAATAAAGCAATACGGTACAAAGGTAGGGAGAGACACTCTACTGAAAAAAACTTGATTGGTTGCTTTATCTTCTGCCAGTACAAATGTGACTTCAGCATATTTAACAACGCTAACAAATCTTTTCTAAAAAGCAAATGCCAACCTTGAATTTACAGTTTCACCCTTTAACCTCCAATTGTATCAAGGATAACAGCGTATTTTACAATTTCTTCTCCAGTCCCAGATAAGTAATAATTGCCACCAGAATCATTAAACAAGTTAAGGCATTTAACTTCATTATAGTAGTTCTTGTTAGTCAGGCACGTTGTGCCATTATCAGACCTTTTACATCAGTAGAAACAATTGATAAATCTGTAATAATTCTGTGTCTCAAAGATTGGATAATGATCCCTTGTAATGCTGTGACATGACACACACAAAGTACTGCTTTTCAGTGTGTAATTTCTCATTTCAGAGAATGTTAACCAGACTGAAAAAAACCCCGCTTTCATACAATCTGTTCAGTGGAATGTAAATGAATGTGGGGAACAGTTTCTTAATAAATGAGCCACCATTGTGATTATTTTCAGTAACATTTGCTGTACTTAATGGTACCATCCATCTAAGGATTTCTAAATTTATCCTGTTTATAGGATGGTTAAAACCTTTATGGAGGAATCATTAATTTCCTTGCAAATGTCACTGATTTTGAATGCTTTGATCATTCGAAGATTAGCCCAGCCCCTGTCATCAGTAGTCTCTGATGAGTTCAGGCTGATTTGCTTTGTACATCAAAGGCATAAAAGGACCACTCTGAGTCTCAGTCTTTTTGGCTACACTTTTGAAGTCTCCTGAATACACTTGAGCCATTTTGTTACAGGAGAATGAAAAGCAGAGGACCATTGTGTGTGTGGTGGACAATGTGCTTCTGAATTTACGTTTCCTTTCATCAGTGACACAGACTGCCTCTGGAGTGTCCCCACGGGCGAAGTTAATGGGTCATAGCCATAGTGATACTCATTAATATTAAAAAAAGGAACAAATTCCTTAGACATCCCAGTATAGGATAGTCAGAATTGTACCCCATGTGTTGCAAGGTGACAAAATACATGTAACTGCAAAGTTGACATTTTCTACTTGTTGAAGTCTCTGAAGAAAATAGATGTGTCACACAGAGCTGAGAAGAGTCAGTCTCTTCAGTTCAAGAATTTGTATACAAGTTTTTCATCTTTTTCCATCTTTCAAATATAACTATATTTGTATTTTGAAAATATGTATAGAGCAAAAAATAACAAAAAGACCCTGAGCGTTTCATTACATTTTAAATAATAGCTATTTTTATCTGAAATGTGCATTGCAAACCTCTTTGAATTACCTGTTTTATCCTGCAAACCTATAAATCAGTTACAGTTTTGCTCTAGATTTTTTGATGCAGTATTTATTGAAAAGTTTCTAAAAAGCTTCAATTTTCAGGCATTACCATGTATATTGTTCTGTGGTTGTAATCTCATATGTTTATAAAACAAGCATCTGAGTCAAGATTTTCAAAAGCAACCTTTAAAATTAGCATCTTGAATGCCTATTATAACTCCTAATAAGCAGTTTGATTTTCTAGAATCAATAAGCAGTTTCCTTTGAAGAGGCTTCATTCAGTACTGAAGTTATTAAACAAGAAAATTACGAAATATTTTGTATGGTTAATATGTCATAGGGCAATAATAGTAAGACCATGTTAGGCTTCACAGAATAGAAATAATGATAATAGTGATTAGTGAAGGAAAAACTTAAAATGTGGTGAAGAAAAACCAGAACTCCGTAACACTGGAGTCTGTAGCAGGCTGAAAGCTTCTGGTGATAGTGGACAAGGATTTTATAAAGCAGTGTGACTGAGAAATGGCTGTAATGTTTGTTTGGATACATGGAGACATCAAGTTACAGATAGTTGAAGCTCGTTCTCTTACAGGCTACAGTTTGCATTTGGGATGCTCTACAAATAACTGTTTAAAAATTAACATCAGTTTAACTCCAATAGCGTGCACGGGCAATTTAACAGTCTTTAGAGAATGGAAAAACAAAACAAGGTAGAGGATTACTGAAAATGGTTAAAAGAGTGTTAATTAGAGTTAATGAGATGAAAGTGAGAAAACAATGTGCACAGTGAATGTAAAATTCAGTTGAGTATTACAGTAGGGAATAAACTGCCACACCATTTGGGACCTCCACAACTAGTTTCAACTGGTCTGGTCAATGGGATTTTTGTATTTGTTACTACTATAATATTTTCTGGAGAGCCTATGTGATATTCAGCCTGTATTTTTAGACGTAGTACAAGCATAGACGGTCATGGGTATCTGTTACCATAAATATTTTATACCTTGTGTAAAATGAGCAAAACTCTGGTAAGAAGGACAGAAGGAAGCAAAGAAGAAAGAAAGGGAGAAAAGAAGGAAGGATGGACAGTAAGAGAGGGTGTGATGTGACTGGTATTTAGAAGGTGTGAAAGATATACCTGGCAAGAGCACGTAGTCTCTCTAACTCCTGTCATTCACTGTTGCCCCAAGAGTATGGCTGAGAACCATCTTGTCCTGATAAGAAGGTGGATGAAGTTAGCTCTCAGTTTTACATTATATTTACATGCTATTCTCCAAATGAAAATAGAAACTGTGAAGAGAGTAATTACATGGGTTTTTTTCTACATTAACTGAAGTCTTTTCAACCAGAGCACAGATGGCCTTCTACCAGTCTCCTAACAGTGCTCTACATACTGCTCTCCCATGGGCCAATCCATGTGCTGCTTGAAAAGACAGTTTTCAAAAGAGAGCACATGCATTAGATTGTAGTAGCTCCCTGGAGTGCCAGTACATGTTTTGGATGCTTCATAATAGAGAATTTTTAGGACAATTTACTTTCTTTGTCAAGGATTAAAGCAACCTTTCTGCTGCCTTTACTGTTCAGTGGCATACTACTCAAAATACTACAGATGTTTTGGTAATTTTATGTGCAGTACCTGCCTCTCTCTCCCAGATCCTCTGAATATCTGTTAGTCTCTCAAACTGTAGCAACATTTACATTTAAGTGGAGTATTTTTTACCTATATCTTTTTTAAAAAATTGTTTTCAACAAAAGGACATAGCATCTCCATATAGTCTCCCTTTCCTTCACATCCTTTGATGGCTGGGTCAAAGGAGATGTGCGCACACTCATACACAGGCACACAAGGCTTTCATGCCTGATTTAGAACTATAATGGGATAGTTTTATGGTGGCAAATATAGAGATTATGTGCATCCACAAAACTGCTTCTAAAAAGTTATTACATTCAAAGCAAAATTATTAACCTTTTGCACCCCAAAATAGTTTTGTTCTTACGTGTCATAGATTCTTTAGAAAATCCCTCTGGAATAAAGATTCGGGAACCTAATTTTCAGTTCTTCAGGTTTTCAGTTTTAAAAATCTTAAGGAAAGTGCAAGAAGATGTTAATACTAATAGAAAAAAAATGTGTTTTATGCCTCCAAGTGCTAGATTTGGTTAGGCATCTTTTAGTGTGTTGTGTTGTCACAGCTGAGGTCATACTATCCTGAGAGAGTTCTGTCTAGTAAGAGGAAGGTGCATTCTCTTCACAGATATTTTAATTTAGATCTTTGCCCTGTTATGTAGGTGATTTCCATTGTTACTTTGTGTGTGTGTGTGTGTGTGATTTCTACAGGATGAAAAATGTTGTAAAGCTGTGGGAATTTTCTGGCACAGATACATTTAGATAGTGAGACTTGTTCTGCATTGTTTAAAGCAAGACATTTTTTGATTGTTTCCATGATGACTGGATGCATCATTAACCCCTTTATTGTTGACATCCTACAGAGACCTGATATGTAGTCTTAATTATTTTAAAAGACACTTCTTTGTTACTTAGCTGGTGATTAAAAGTAAATTAAAAGATGGCAATGGCAGACTATTGTTGTTCATTAGCAGATCTAAAAACCTAATCATCTAGTAAGGGACTAATTTTCACATAATTTTTAAAACAATAAGTACACTAGTGTAGAAATTATTTGTGCTGCTTCTACCAGTTAATTAACCAAATCACCAGAGAGGGAGAGTGTGAGAGTGATTATTTTCTATTAATCGAACTGAGAAATCTAAAGTAGGAATCCCAGTCAAAGCTCTTAATGATATTCCTTACAACAGTAAGATGAGTTTGAACTTCAAGTGCTCAACAATATTGAGGATTCTAGCAGGGGAGAATGGGAAGGGCAAAGACAAGAGCAAGGAGACCAAAACACTCATTCATAATTTCGCAGAGACAAAAGATGAATTATGCTGCAGGAGGCAGTGATGGAGTAGATGCAAGAAACCAGCCATAAATTGTAGAGCTACTGAAAAGAAGCAATTTCTAAAGAAATATTAATTAAAATTGGTTGAAAACTGTTGTTTAAGACTACCTTGCACAAAAATTTTTTGAGTTTAGAAAAAAGCAAAACCTCAAATTGGTTGATTCAAATAATGCTCCAGCTTTCAGCATTAAGTGTAGATAGTGCTTATGCCTCTCCTTTCTTCTCCATTTTCAGGCTTTTATCTGGCAGATGGTCGTTCATGTGGTGAAAAACAACAGTGATTGTTGAGGTTGAAGCACCTCTCGTACACTTCCAGAGTACCTGGCAGGTAGGACTGATCATCATAGATGGTACTGGACAACTCTCTCTCCTCCTCTTTGAAGGAGCGGTATTATTGCATAAGTGATGGGAAAAAGGGCATAAGCAAGACAAGATTTTAATTTGCTTTTAAAAAAATATTTCAGCTTTGATACATTATATGGACATTTTAAGAATAACAAAGGCAAATTAACACACAGTTTTGAAAAATTGTAATTGGCAGAAAGTCTGCTGGTTCAACTGGCATAAAATTCCACAATACACACAGCAAGGAAAAAAAATCTCTCCTGCTCTTTGAATTTTTTAATATGAAAGCATAGCTGTAAAAAAGGGTGTTTAGCTGCAGTGGAGGAGCAAAGTCCTGGAAGCTGTAACATCTGTGCCTCTTTGTCTGTCACAAAAATTCTAAAAATACAACCACAACCCCCTGCTTAAATTAATTAAATCTTTTCTCAACCCTTAGAGAAAATTTTCTCATTTCTCATGACTCAGCAATTCACTCAACTTTCTATCTCAGTTTACATGAGCTATGTTTAAAGTTAGAAGCAGAACTACACCTTGTGTACACGGCGCAGTTTGGTGGGGCTTCTGTCATGAGTAAGAGCTCTTGTTGTAAGGAAGAGAAAGACCGTTTTTGAGCTCTGTATCTTCCATCTTCCTGCTTGTGACTGTTCCTTTACTAGAAATCTGTTTCTCTTTCTTCCGTGGTCCTGGTTTACTAGTCCTGCCTGCAAGCAGATTGCCAGAACATTTCTAAAAAATGAACCAAAAGGGACAGAAGGGCAGTGTGAGCAAATGGATTCCTGCAGTCAAGTGAGTAATAGCCGGTAGTGTTGTCCCAGCTCTGCTGCTGTGAATGCATTGACTTGTTTAGGAAAAAATTAAATATAAAAAGTAAAGTAAGCTGAGAATTGTATCTGGAATAGTTAAAGAAATCTCTAGTGTGGTTTTCCCTTGGGCGTAGTCCCCTAGATGATGCTGTGGACAGTGGCTTTGACTTTAAAATACTGTATCGTCTTCTCTACATTTTTGTCTCAAATAACTAGACGTGTTTCGTTTCATGTCAAATGTTCCTTATAATTTTCTTGGGTAATGATTTTTTCACCTTTGTACATTGTGTTGGTTAAAGTTTGCATGTGTACATTACCTATATTTTGATATATCTTATTAGTGGATCTCAGTATTGCTTTGTTTGTTATTAACATCAAAAATTAATGGGAAGATTTATTAGAGAAACAAGTACTGATTATATTAACCTTGGCTTCATTCTAAAACTACTGTAGGATCTTTAAACGCCTACCGATTTCCTCTCCTTTGTAAGCACAAACAGTATATTTATTTTTATTTGTGGAAGCTATTTGAGAGAATTGGTTAGTGCTCTGCTTTAAATGAGTTTTATATAAAAGTAACAGGCTGAGTCAGTAAAGGAAAAAATGACCAGATGGTAACCTCAGTATGGGATAGAGATGAATGTGAATCTAAAATGAGGAATGTCCCAAATAATGAGGGTCATTTGAGAGTAAGATGGTATGTGCACTTTGTGGCCATGAATAATGTATTGATGTAGGTACTTCAGTAATCATGATGCATGAGTTCTCTATAGAAATTATCACAAGATCAGTTTTACATGGGAATCAAGTGCTTTAGGTACCTTAATTATTTAGATTATGTAGCTGAGAGAAGAAAAATGTTTGAATTTTGTATTCCTGCTTTTAATCTTGGTGTCAAAGAAGGGGAAGGGTGAACTGAGGAAAAAATCCTGTGTGACCTTCCCAGACACAATTCTGTCATGGCAGAGATTATTCTCTCCATTCCTCTTTTCCTTTTTAACCACCTAGATGGCAAACTCCTCAGCTCTGCAAATGAGCGAACTCAACTTTGAGTTGGTAAGAACACGCTATCCCACCTCAAAGAAACTGTGAAAATCAGCCTGTCCCACCTGTTATTCTTCGTGTGAAAAGTTACACATGGAATTGACGCTGGGGACTCTCTCTCTAAAAGGACAAGTCACAGCAGTTTCCCTTGTGTGGTTACCCACTTCTTTTCCCCAGAAACAAAGCCAAGGAAAAAGATGTTACTCTCCTTAGTTTTAAATCCTAGCACCGGTAGCAGGGAGAGGTGTTGAAACACAAGGCAGCTAAATCAATGAGAAAGGACGTGCTGGTGCTATCAAAGTGATTTGCCATGGGACATTCGCTGCAACATGAAAGCTGCTTAGAGCTCAGTTGGTGAGGTTGTTGATTCTGCAGAAATTTTAGGTACAAGCCTTTACTGATAGTTCCTCTTACGCTAGCTTCAGCCAAACAGCTGACATGCAGGCCCTCATGGTAACAGAAATCAAGCACTTGCCAACTTTGCTACTTGAAACAATAACTGTCTCAGAGGCACCTTTGCCCTGACGGTCCCCTGTGATGCTCTGTGCTCTTTTCTGTCTTTCCTCTTTTGCGGGCAGTTGCAGAAGCAATTATGTTGTTGCCTGTTTTCTTAGGACGTGCTCAGCAAAAGTGTAGGAGCAGGCTGAAGTAATCTGTAAAATCCTTTGCAAATTGAGAAAATTATTTGTTTCTCATCAAAAATGAATGCTTTCTTTTTGCTGGAAAGACTCATTCCCGAAGATCTTCACTGAACAAGTAGGTCTTCTCTTTCTCCAAGGATGATCTTCCGCATAGCTCTTTAGCAGCATGCTCAGACTAGGACCGATTATAAACTTGTTTTAGTCCAAATTATCCAATAAATCTTGTAGTGATAGTAACTTCTATTGTCTAACCTCTTCCCCCAAACTCTTTCTAGTGCCATTAAGTCTAGTATTTCAATGGGCTGGATTAGGGACTTCAGCTGTGGTTACTTCCCTTCCTCTGAAATCACAAGTCTTTATTTTTGGTACTGGTCTTAACAGATAATTAGGAAAGAGCTCTAAGTGGCACTTTTTTTCTGGGGATTGAGAACACACAGTGTGGGATTAGGTCCGGTTTCTCCGGAAACCCCCGTTGATTAAGCACACGTCCCAGAATGTTTGTTTTGCAGGGCTGCTGGTTCGCTGCTTACTTCTGCCAGAATACAGTTGGAGCAGGCAAAGTACCATTACCCTCACTTGAAAAAGTGAGGTATGAGACTTTAAAAAGAGTGAGCAGATTACAGCCCATCTGTTAAGGCAGAGAATTTATTTGGGAGGATAAACGTGTGATCTAGGCAACCAAAATCACAGCCATCCAGATAACACCCCAAAGACTCACCGTCTGCCTGTTGAGGTGACTAGAACCCCTTTGGGTGGTCAGGGATCACACATTCTTCAGCTGCATTTTCTTTCTTTCTGAATTCCAAGTGAAACAAAGCT
Organism: Xenus cinereus; assembly: GCA_025774025.1. Classification (NCBI taxonomy): domain Eukaryota; kingdom Metazoa; phylum Chordata; class Aves; order Charadriiformes; family Scolopacidae; genus Xenus; species Xenus cinereus. Next base: position 36,080,642 of record JAOXJK010000051.1, on the reverse strand, counting down.
TTTAGCTTACCTTGTTGAAAATCCTTGCTGCTTAGCTGAGTGGATGTAGGCACCCCTTTAGCTCCATAAAGGTGGGTCCACTGACCTTCTTTCCTAATTTGCTGAATTTATAACTGGAAATAAGGAAAAACTATCTAATCGAGGAACCAAAAACAGAGAGAAAAAAAGTATTCAATTTTATCTGGTCTGAAAAACAAATCTTAACTTTTACTTATTCTTCTGTCTTGGTTTCTGTACCATTCCTGACACTTGCTTGTGCTGTAGGTATTGAATTCTACTGAGTTCAAGATTTTTACGTTTCTTCATAGCATCCTGCACATAGAGTCTCTTTTGGAACAGAAATCTTCTGTCAAATACGCAGTTTGCCTTTCTCCCACAAGCACAATCCCACTCTTTGTTAGCTTTAAGACCATTTCCACAGATGTCCAAGTCCTGTCTTAGTAAAATCACGTTTGGAGTTTTTAAATTTTATTCTACATGGCCATTTTTTGCCACTGGTTCTTTGGAACATCTTTGTTGTTAGTAGTAGGCTGGTTTGCAACTTCAGCATGTGGAGGAAAACAGAAGACAGACAAATCTCTGTTTCAAAATGAAATTCACTCCCTGATACGGGTTCATGGTTCCTTATCAGCTCCTACCCTTCCTCACAGTTATTAGCAATTTCAGAGCACTTAGAAATCCTGAATATCTGTTGCTAGTTCTCTTTCTTCATATATACCTAATATATATAATAGAGAAGCTTTTCTTAGTGTGCATTCGATGTGTTCATTCCTGTCCAGGTGAAATGTATCACCTTTCAGGATACTGAGGATTTCGGCACTTGGTGCTGGACAACAAATACCTTCGCCTCCTTTGAGGATCTTTGTATTCCTCTGGGTGTTGCAGTGTGTTCGGGCTCATCAGTGGACAAACTCTAACAATAAAAAATACAGTTACTTACAACACAAATTTACATAATTGAATACAGTTACAAAATTTAAAGAACGAATTGCAGCATTAAGATTATAGTAAGTCATACCCATCGTATTTGTTGCTATAAAACCCCAGCTAAATTGCAAGATTGGCTAATTACCTTCTGCAGCCTCCCCTTTGGCTGGCTCTGCACTGAGAGTTACAGCTTTCCTGATCTGACCATTAGCCACGGCTGTTAAACCGTCTGAGGGTTAAATATGAGACCAGCTCAGAGAAGCTGCTGTAGGCAACTTCTTTTTTTTCTAGCACAGTAGGGCATGCATTTTTTTTCCATTCTCTTATGCCCTTCAATTCCTGAGATTGAGTGCTGTGACGTAGCATGTTAAAGTGGGAACTACAGCATTTCCTCTCATCTTCTGTACTGTCATTTTATTACCATTTCTATTATGTGTGTTAATTAACACTTTCTTTGCTTTAGGCTTCAAACTGCATCCTCATCTTGCAGCTTTTGAAGACACATTTTGGTAAAGCTTTATATCTCATATCACAGGAAATATTAAATATATGCTTGGCTTAATAGATTCTTTTTCTGTCTCTTTAAGCATCATGTAGAAACAAAACAGATGGCAAATCTGGGAATGGGATGTTTCTCTTGGGTAATACTTCAGTTCAAAGTCACTGTTAATTTTAGGGTCCCCTGTGATGATCCCATCTCTTTTAGAATACAAGGACAAGTTATCCTTAGAAATAATAGCAGGAAAATTACAAAGAGTCTAAGAGGAAAAATTTCTCTGTACATTTTATTTAAAGCCTATTGGATTTGTGCCACGGGGAATAAGTTGCAATTGGAATTTTAAAAAGCCTGGATCATTTCAGGATACTTGCAGTTCTTACTAAAATAACAGTAATAAAATTTCACGGTTCAGAGCCTTCACCGACCACAAAAGGAGTCGGGAAAGCATTTCCCTCTTATCTACACAATAGCATAATTGGCTGAGGGCATTGGAGGAGATGTATCATCCCCACACAAGACAACAGGTAGCAGCCTATTTACTGAGATGAGACTGAGGGCACCAGTGGGCTAGTCTGACATAGCAGTGTTTGCAGTCTTTGTGCTGAGGTAGGAGCATATTCTTGGGACTCAGATTTCCTATGCTGATATTTAATTGTTATCTCTTTTTCCAGTAGAAACAGGAGAACAATTTAATTCAAATTCCACGGCTTTTGCTTTGTTTCTGAAGCTCTTGGTAAAATTCATCTCCACCTTTGACTGCTTCCTGAGCACTATAATCCTAACGTACTTGGGTGCCAGGAGTTGTAGGATCTGTCCTGCCCTGCTAGCAGCTCTGGAGAAGTCAGGACTCCCTTCCTCTGGCAGGCAGCAGCGAGCGGCAGCGGTGCTGCCCTGACACTGATGGCAAGGAACTGCACGGGCTGTGCTCGCCACCGCAGCCCCGAGAGCGGTGTGTAAAACATGCACTGAAGGTACAGTCATCTCAGATAAGCAGCATTTTGCAAGAAAGTAGCACTGCGGAGAGATAGCTCCCACATTGAACTTACCTGGTGTCTGCACTAGAATAATTCTGAGCACTTGCTGCCTTGCCCATGGATTCTGTACGGTGGAGAAGTAGGACGTTAGGACCTCGGGCTTTTGGGAACGACAGTTAATAGGAAAGTCCCATCTCGCTGCTTAGGCAACACTCTTAGGTATTCCAGAAGAAAGTATTTTTTTTAATATGACTGCAGGTGTAAATAAACAAGTAATTCTGCTCCACTGCCTAATTAAATTCTCTAGATAATATGCAGTTAAATCAAAGAAGCTGTATAATGTATGCAATAACACTTTTATGCAAAAAAAACCCCAAAAATACTTTCCTCGCATATCTGAGGCTTTTTTCCATCTTATGTTCCATATTCTTCTTTCTACTTCTCTCAGTTGCTTTGATTTTAAAAAAGGTAGTTCACCCAGACAGAATATACTGTACTCATATATGTACATATAGCTGTGCTACTTCATCCTGAATATACCACCTGGCACGTAACACCTTCCAGTGCGCTTCCCAGAGTAAGCCATAGCCTCTTGCGTCTCCTTTGACTGCCGTCATTCTTCATGTTGGTTCCAAGAGTCATCCTGCCAGCTGTCCCACTGCTGCGTGCGTTCGGGAGGCTGACAGGCAACTGAACTGTTGCACATTTTATGAATGAGCATAAACTTAGACTTGATGGCACTTGCAAAAGAATTCAAAGGACAGGGAAGACTTTGTTCAAGCACTGGCATGTCTTTGAAAGGGCAGCAAAGCAATTTTCCCTCCCTGTAATCCCATCAACCAAAAACAATCAAACTAGAACTATAAAACAAAACCACATCTGAAATAAATGTTCCATGGCTTACATACCAATATTTATTTGCTTTAAATACAAAAGCATGCTTTCCCTTAAGTTGATGTTGGTTTTTTTTACATTTTCAAGACGTATTTTTGGGTAGTCCAGCATTATTGCACAGCCATTTAGAAAAAACCTAAAGGGAGGATGTATTAATGGTTTTAAGGTTAATGACTATTAGTCTATTGGGCTGTGTCAGACTGCCGCTAGGATTTTCTCCTGCAGCAATCGAACCATCCGTCATGCTAAGGACCAGACTCCCAGCCCACTACTGCTTCTCTTAATACTGACAGGCAAAGGGTTTGCTCAAGATCATGCCTGGCTGGTGTGGGAGACATAAGGAGATGAGTGTTCAAACCAACTTACATATCATCCAAAATAACATACGAAGCAAAGAAAACTTTCGTAATTCCTGTGTTGACCTTGGTTTATACTGTACGTTATAGAGACAAGCTTTCTGTTTCACAAGGATAATGAGAAATATAGTGTGATTAATTTTTCATCTGCATGCATTTTTTGAAAGTGTGAACTGACTTTTATATATATATATAAATTGTCATGTCTTTGTTTTCCTTTCATCTTCATTCTTAACCTTCTTAACACAATAAGAAATAAAAGGAGTTTCTGATTTAAAATTAAAAAGGGGTGTCATACTTAGAGGGTAAGAATCTAGTAAATTTGTTTGACTAAGATACATTTGTATGAGCTTATATTAGGTGCTAATGACACACATCACTAGAGGCATTTAGGCAACTAAATCCCTTTGGTACATCTATTTGTATATCTTTAAAGTATTGAGCATGGATCTTATTAGAATAAGTGATGTCATCCAAATAGTGGTTAATTGTCTGTTATTGAGTGCATATCTTTTTTCCCAAAAGGTTAGGGTTATTCAGACAATTAGGCTTTAATACAAACTTTTCACTAGGTTCAATAAGAGACCTGTCAATTTTTAAAGTGATTCAGTTCTTTCTCCCCTCGTTCTGACTATTTCTTGACTGTAAAGGAAAACTTTAGTAATACTGTCAGTCTTTCTAGCTGCAACTGAATTTCCTTTAATATCCATGAATCTCTAATACCAGCAGCATTTCCCTTGTCATAAGCTCGTCTTGGTTTTCATTTAAAGCATGAGTCAATAGCAATTCAAAGATTTGTAATTGATTGTTTCCAAGATAAATCTGGAGAGACTGTGGAATCTCCATTGTTTTGGCAATTCTTTGGTTTTGAGAATGTCATAATAGCTGATAGTATAATTAAAAGAGCTGGTTTACTATCCTGTGGGTCTCCTGGGGTCGGTTACACTTGTCACACAAAAGAGTCGATCCACCTGTGGTGGAATTAAGCTTTGGACCGTGACTTTTGCAGCTACATGACATGATGTGTTTTCAAATTATCAGCCTTGGGTATATATTACAAAATAATAAAGTATCTTCTTACGGTTGCTTTTTATAAAAGCCCCTGTAGTCTTTCACTCTTAATCTCATATCCAAAAACTTCATGGCCTTTTTATCAGCAATTTCGCTGATTTTAATGATCAGAAGAACTGAATAGAACATTTGCACTGAACTTCTCCAAAATATGTGGGTTACAGAATAAGCTATTCAGTTCCTCTGAAAGGATATATAGTTATTATGGTGCTGAGGAGAGGAGATAAATAAGCCAATAAAAGGAAAAAGGAAAGATGGTATTTCCCCTTGGAGGCTAGAGTTGGTCAGGTTTAAATTTGCAAGCAAATGTGCAAGGTTCTCTTTGCTAAACCCCTCCAGAATAGGACTCTGCAGCTTTCTAGCTATTTTGTCACGTCAGAATAGATGTTAGGAAGACTTGCCTGAATACAGTGCATGAGTCCTTTCAGATATTCCGTCTATCTGTCATTTCAGTTAGAGTTTGGATGGCTGACTTTTGATTATTATACAGGCCTGACGTATACTTGTAAGAACTACACAGAGCAATCGCCCTTATTCCACAGTGTAGCAATTGTCAGCTACATGTCTAATATATTCAGGTGGGATTCTTGAAGTCAGCGGGCCTGTTTCTTTCATGAGACAGCAAAGACCGTATTGGGATTTTTGTAAACTACTACTATAAGTTTTAACTCTCCCAATCATGACTAATAATGCAACCTGATTAGTATTCTGACATAGCTTTCTGCTGCTGGAGCGAGTCTGGTTTCCCAGGCCCCAGGCAATGTGGGATGACATCTGATATGATACAGCGAGTCCAGACTACGTGATGCTTCAGCTCAACTTACTGGGTGATCTATGGAGTGGGACATCTGTGGCAGCTACACTGGAAGCAATTCATCCATCTTTTCACGTGGTGGGAGCGAGCTGAGATAATAGCTAAATCTGTGAAAAGAATCAGTGGGGACATTGCAGATGACAGAGTAAGGAGGCCCTGGGACTTTGTAGACATCTTGGGACTCATTCTGCTAAGGGGAAAAGAACACCCTTCAGGTTTGTGGTACAAAAACCCAGTATGTTACAGATGAAAGAAAAAGATCAGCTTTCTTACAATAGCTGAAACCACCACTAAAATTTCTGGGATGCAGATAGATCCCAAAGCAAAATGGTGTTAGGTGTTTAGATGTCAGAGGAGCTGCACAGTTTTGCCTAAAATTTGCATGTTGTTGGAGATAATAAGGAGTCTTTTATTATTAACCAGGATCAGATAATAATTTCCTCTAGCCTGTCAGGTAGGCTGGCAGCCAGCCTGTGTTCCTGCTCTCCCTCCCGCCAGTCATTCCCGTTTCCACTTAAAACCATTTTCACATCATCTAGGAGGCATGCTCACTGGAAAAAATCAACATAATCAATGAAGTTACAGTCTCATTGTACAGTTCTCCAAAACTGTGGTATTTCTCTGTGTTCATATCCACAAACTATTTGACCTTTTGACTTATTAAAAATGTCTAAATAGTTCTCATGTATTTAGTACTATTTGAGTTATTTAGATGGAAGAACACCAGAGCAAAGTATTAGTCTAATATTCCTGAATGTACAGGATCTCATTTGATCTGTACACCATTAATTCACAGGATTCACTTTAGTAACACTGCACACTGCAGAAGTAATTAATACAATGTAGTTGTATAGAATTCTGAGAAAATTAATATGATAACTTTATACTTGTTATTTGGAAAGCCCTGTCCGGGAAGAATTTAGGCAGAATTCTGCCCTCTGGCTGTAAGTGTGCTTCAGGGTTCTCACCGTTTGGAGCCCAGATATGCAAACTACCCCAGAGCTGAAAAATGAGACATTTGAGCAGTATCACTCATTTTCGTGCCTTCCTAGGTTTGCATGAATGCTTTGCGTTAAATTTGGATGTAATTGCTCACCAATTTAAAATGCCATGCCCTCAAATTTGTATTTTAAGATACATTTGGCCTTATATTTAGTGAATGGCCATTTGATGAGTGGCTCGGTAATTTTAAATAGATTGGTGATCGGGAGTGCAACTGTGGAGAAGGCTGCCAGAGAAAACAGCCAAAAGGAAGAGGAGAAGCAAGTAATAGATAGTGAGATGGTGAGAGGTGCATGACCTCTAAAATAGCATAGTTTCAAATGTATTTCCACTGGGACGGGTACTTACAGCTGGCCAGCTGTTTATATTGCCTTTTTTGCACTGCTGTAGCAGGGGCTCATAATTGCAGAATAGCCTTCCCTTGCCCAGACTTGCCTTTGCTTCTTGCATATTGCACTGAAATAACCCAGTGGGTGGGTTTCTGCAAGCAAATGCCCCAGGAAAGAGGAGCCTGATGTTGGGTTGGAAGAGGCACATGTAGGGAATAGGTATCCAAAACTTTGGCTAACCCAGTGCCATTTTGGTGAAGTTAATCTGCTTTCTAG
>JAOXJK010000051.1:36032639-36067061 GCA_025774025.1 Xenus cinereus | reverse complement strand
AGATGCACAGAAACTATTATCTGATGCTCATGATCTTAACGGCTTCTGTTCATAGTGGGTTACGACTTTATCAGGATATGTCAGACCCTATCTGAGTTTTTGCTGGTATCGTGTTAGAGAGCCTGGTTCAATTCCATCGAAGCCAAAGAGCAGTTTCCAATTGTTTTTGGCAAGTATGTTCACTACAGATGTGTATTCAGCACCCTAGAAGGTAAACACGATACCGCTGGAAGACAGATGAGTGGAGTATACTTTAATTTTCTATTACGATTCCTCTTCTACTGTTGGTGCAAAACACGATTTTGAGGGCTATCGATACCCAAATGGTGGCAGTCTTTTTCTGCACCCGAATGTATAACTGCTTCTCCACTTCATCCCAGCCGTAGCCTCGGTACTGAATGCCTTCAGAACAGGAGGCAACGTGGCATCTACCTCCAGCTCTGGAAACCCTCCCAGAATGTAACCTGGTGGGCCAAAGGACGAACTATCTGATTTTCTGAGTGTGGCAGGTTGCGGTAATGGTGCTTGTCTACTACCTGTTTGTAGTATGGCAGCGATTTCAGGCCCACCTCATTTCCTAATCTACATATGCTGTGTTGGGCATATACAAGTAGCTGCCCCATCTGTAGTCGTGTTTATTTGTTTTAGAGAATTCAACTGGCATTAATTTACAAAAATGAGGAAGGGTTGCCATCTACAATTATTAATTAGCATGCACATCTGCCGAGAAGGTGTTTCCATAAGCCTGTCTGAAGTACTTTATTGTTGTTGTTTTTTTCATTTGAGGGGGATCAATGCTAATTTTCAGTGTTTACCAGCAATCATAGATGACTTGCAGTTAAAAAGCCATCAGCTCTGTCACATTTTTCAGTGAACAGAATCCCTTTCCAGATGGCCCTTCATTTGGATAATGGACAGCCTAAGGGGATAAAAATGTCACCTGTTGTAGCTAGTCAACAATATCAATAAAAACAGAAGAATAGACCATTCATAAAATGGGCACCAGCCCAAAAATAATTTGTGAATTGTATAGTGAATGTTTTTGGTAGCAATCTTGCTTTAAGAATTCACAGACATCCTTAAATCTGGTCATTATTGGTTTTGCACTAGCTGTTACCTTGCTGTTTCATCATGAATGAATCTAATTTTTCTTAATGTATTTTCTGACAAAAGAGAAAATATGTGAATGATTACATTGTGATTATGATTGCAAAAAAAAAATCATGATTTTAAGTAGGTAAATAATAGATTTCTTGGCTTGTCTCTTACAGAAAATAAATTTAGAAGGTGCTTCAGGTTTAACAGAACATTCAGATTGATTGAAAATACTGGAATTAATTGGTTTATTTTCTTTTTATTTTGGCAGGCTTAAAGGTGTTTTAAAAGTTACAGATAATTAAGTGATATGGCAAATATGTACATTAAAATTATCTCTTATATGAAAAAATATTTTTAAAGAAAATTCTGAGGGTCCCCTCCTCATCTGGTAAGATCTAATGAATTTCTGAAACATTTTGCAGTGGCTTAGTATGCCTTTTTTGGCCAAATAAATGTTTTATCTGAAAATTTTTGTACATCAGTTTTGGCAATCCTGGCTGTCTTGTGTTAACAATTGTAGCTGGGGATACTCAAAATGTGTATTTCAGAGTTTTCTGGTAATTAGATCAAAGTAAAATAGATAAAAGATAGGAAGATAGGAAAGATAGGAAACCAGATCTCCATGTAACCAGAAAGAGGTATCTCCCACAGATTGTTCTGAGAATCTTTCAGTTCTTGCTCCATGTTATCCACTGGAGTATGAGATTATCTGCTGGAGGACACTGCTCCTCACTGCTGACAAAAGGAGCCTGGAGATACGGATCTCCAAATCCGAGCATGAAGCCGGGTTAACAGGTCTGAGTGTCACTAAGTGTCACTGAGTGTCAGTGAGCGTGCACCAGAAGAGCACCAGCTGGCAGCTAGAAAAATACACTATTTCATGGCAGGTTATTGTAGCATGATTTAGAAAACCATTGGAACCAGTTTGTTTATGTCAAGTGTGAATGTGTGTGAGTGGCCCAGGTTTAAGCACACAGGTCTAAGTAGAAGTGAAATTACTGGTATGACTGTATTACTACTTACAATGTGAAGTATAGTATCCATTCCCCTATGTGTCTGAACAGTCTTGAAAGATGATTTAAAATATGTGTGTGCACTGTGAAATATTAGTTAAAAATATGGCTTGTGTCAAATTAGGGTCAAAATAGTTACATCTGTGCCATCCACCCTGGCAAGAAGGAGTGGGGATTTCTGAGTTTGTCTACTTTCAGCACGTTTTATATGAAATGCCCATTCTTTTTCTCACACACTCTTTATTTATGCTTCACATGACAGCAAGAGTTAGTTTATTCATAATCCATCTCTTCTTTAGGACCTGAAGGCACTCGTTGACAAACAGGTGATGTACACACAGGAAAACAATTAAGTGACAGTCTTGCAAAGCTCTCACCTTGAAGGAATACACCAGAGCAAATGGAAGGAACTGTGTCCTCTTTATATTTTTATGTATTTATAATCTTACAGAAATTTAGATGATGATTCTGTGATTCTCGTTCAGAGACCTCAGGTTACTCTGCTGCATGAGGGATGCGTGAGAGTTGTTTTTTCCCATCTGTTCAGCAATTCATTCAGATCAGGCATAAAATTTTGGACTAAGGTACTTGACCAGATTACTCAGTAAGAGGAAAAACCATGTTTTTCTTTAATAATAACAGTGATTTCCATTGTATATCCTGGAGAGAAAAAGCATATGTCAGTGACATTGTTTTTCACTTGTAACTCCCAGTCAAGAAATAGATCTTGAATGTGTAACAGATACCGTAGAATTTCCACTTACAAGCACAGGATTATTTTTTTAAATGAAAAATCTTACTCTTGGTGTGCAAAGTATTTTTACTAATTACTAGTGTCTTTCAAGGGACTACGCTGAGTACTCAGCTCCATCCCTTTAAAGGAAGTAATTTTGATGCCTTAGGTATATATTTACTTTTGAAAAATCATACCAGAGTCTTCTGAAAATGCATAGAAGGTAAACATGTAAAGTAATGAAACCCATGGAGTTACACTGAGTTGTCCTAAAGTAACTGAATTAATGTGGTATGTGTATCAGCAATAGTGCCTTCAGCTGCTAACAGCTTCATGTGTAATATGTTGTATATATTTTTTAAAATTAAACTATGTTAATTGGAAGTCTTCTTTGCAGCTGAACAAATGCTGAACATGTTGTGTAGAGATAACCCTCCAACCATCTGGAGAAGAAAGTGTTTTCCCTTGATACTTAATGACCTCTGGTTAATGTAAAAGCACTGTTCATGAGCTTAACTGAGATCAGTAATTAGCTTTTTTTAGGTAGGAGGTAGATTGAGTTAACGTAAACTCTGAGTGGTAATGGGAAAAACAGTGGAAATCCTCAGAGTAGAAGTTGTTTGAAGCAATGTTCTCAGAAAAGAAGAAAACCTGTGAGTTACTGATGGACTTAGAGCATATTTTGAAGTCATGCACAAGAATGATTGTAGAAATCTTTTGTAGGGCTACATATTGACTGAAACCTATCAGGGAACCACATTTTATTTTCCTGACTGTTTTGCTATTTGTTGTTTTAGCTTAGAGTAAATTAGGCAGTTTATTTTCATAGTGGAACCATTTTTCTTCCAGTAGCAGGTGAGTTTGAAAATACAAATGTATGTCTGCTTTACAGTCCGATTAAAAAAACCTACTAAAACTCGGTGTTTCCATCACAAGCAGCTGATAATGGCATTCACTTCTTTTCTCCCTCTGTGGTGCTTGTAGCCAGGCAGGCAGAGGTGGCCATCTCCCACGGGAGCTGCAGCTGGAAAGCCTGATCCTTCTTGCCATTGTTTTATTTTTTCTTCATATGAAGTTCTAGCCACTGCTCATGTATATATGATCATTACAGGGTCAAAAGAAAAACGTGTTTGTCACCTTTTCTTATTCTTGAGCTTCACAGTGCTCACTTCAGTTTCTTAAAGTAATTATTCACGTTATGTGAATGGACCTGAGCTTTGCAGTACTGGAAAGGTGGATAGAAATAGGTAGGTTTTATTTATGAAAGAGGTATGCAAGAAATTTATTTTTCTTTTAAAATGAGCGAATAACTGAATTTATGTTTGCTACATATTAAAGTAGCAAATAAAATCTTCGACTTTAAACTTATTGTAAGAAATCTAGCAGGAATGTAGATACAGAAAATTGCAAATAAAATCACATAGAACACAAACTTCCAGGGAATCTCTTGATACTAATTAAGTAAACTATAATTAATTTGGTGAAATTTCAGTCAGACCAGCTTTTATTTTTTATTTGCACAACAGAGTGTGTTTGTCAAAAGAGCAAATACTTTGATATTTTCCTTAAATGTTATGTCATGTGAAGTATCCTCTATCAGATAGTATGTTCAGTTCTTTGGTTTTTACTGTTATTCTGAGTATCTTCCTCATCTGTGTCTGGTATAAAAAACATCTCTTGCAGAGTATTACAAGGCTGTTCTTCCACTTTGAAGTGTGTTTTCTCTCCCGGATCAGAGTACTGTGAAAATAAATAAATTCAATACACTATTTATATAAGAATGTGACAGATGAAATTTGTGTCTCATTATGTGAATGCCAAAGCACTAGTCGTCTTCTCCAAGGCAGGGTTTCATATCATATGTATTTGAAAGCCAATGTTATCTCCAAAGAGGCTATTCTAAAATTCACTGTTACTGCTCAATATTTAGCAATATTTTAGTGTTGGGTCAGCAATGCGATTCCATAAAATATTTAAAAAGAAATACTGAGTTAAAAATTCCACTCCATTCCTCCAGTGTTTCCCTGGAGTTTAGGTGTGCATTTGCTGCACAGATGGTGCAGCAGCAATATCACACAGTGCTGTCAGATCCCTGATATACGTAGTGCAACACCATGAGTGCAAGATAAATGAAAGCCTGAGCTTCACATTTCCCAGTGTTTTAGGGATTAATTCTACTCTTTATTGATCCACTGATGCCTCCTGGAAAACTTCAAAAAAAATCTCTCTATGAGAATATAATTCTACATCTGTATTATATGAGATGCTGTCTTAGTTTACTTTTATCATTTCTCATTACTATTGACATTTCTTTGAATTTATATGATATTTTTTATCCTGAGGAGTTCATCAGTCATTGGCTTTGATTCCATCAGATATCATAGTTGTGGTTTGTGAGGTCAAAGGCTTCCACGATTTTATCTCTGCTATTATAGAGCCATGGCTCAAGTGCTTGATTTTATAAGGCCTTGTATAATCTTCAAATTAAGTTTTGGGGGATTTTTTTTTTAATAGCCCATATTTTTTTTAGAAGGTTCATATATGTACTTATTGTGTCTGCATATAAGTTGCAGGTAAATGTTAATTTTTTGGTATACACTATAATGCACCAAGGCTAATACAGACAGAGCAAATGACTATGATTAATGGGTTAAGCTTTGCACTTTTCCAAACAAGTAATGTGTAAGAGCTATCTGAGCTTCTCCTGCAGGATAAAATGACTTGTGGGCCTCCTCGTGCATCTACCCAGCCTTTATCGGAATTATTTTAGTACTGTCTGGTCAGTGTTGCTATTTCATTTGTGTTATAGTTGTTTCTAAAAGTACCTCTACATATTCATAGTGAGGGACCCTTTACCTTACAAAGAATTCAAAGTTAAATGGGCCAAGAAAAGGAAGTTACTTTCTCTGCTGTACAAGTGAGGAACTGAGTTGCAAAAAACCAGGTAATTTGTTCAAGTTACACAGTGAACGTATAGCTGGTCTAACAAGTGACTCCTTACCTGCAAAGTACAGTGCCTTAAGTCAGTTCTTCTCTGCCACTATTGATGAGTATTTATGTGTATACAAATACTCATTTTGTGCTGTCACCCTGCTGACATGAACGACTGCTACCCAATGATTGGGAAGGCAAAGGAATCAAAGATGAGGTTAGCAACAGGCCATCTCCAAGTCAGGTCTTCACAGCATTTCTTGTACATTTTACAAGCCGTGTACCATATTCTGCTTCTATTACAAGATGAAGCATCTGATTACAGCAGGTTATCTGAGGTGATGTCAAATCACATGACACAAATTAAAAATAAAAGTTTTGCTAGTGCCAGGTGCCAGAAATAATAAAATATTTATCATTCTCATGGGCTGGTGCTCAGCCAGCAGTTACAAAAACCTAAATTATGCTTAGTATGCGCTATGGATTCTGTAGCGTTTTGCTAGAAGGGAAAGTGAGATTTTGCAAGGTTTCAGGGAAGAGGTGATACGGCAGTATTTCCTACCTACTGTAGTATAATCCCACATACATTTGGAATGTGCCCCATTCCCCAGTTGATTACTGGAGGGTAGTGTTCAACATGCCATAGCAGCATGACAACAGATACAGTGGCAATGTTAAAAATAAAGCAGAAGTTGGGGGATGAAATATATTGACTTTGTAGTCAGTGAGAGTCCAGTTCCACTGGATAAATGCTGGATGTGGTCAGAGTTGTGGCACGGGGCTTTTCTCAAGCAACCGCTCTGCTAATTTGAGATCATTGGTCTGGAGATGCTACAAGAAGCTGAATAGGTATGAAGTACTTTGCTGTGTATCACCTGCTCTCTTCTTTATCCTGTATTGAAGAATTTGAAATGTGCCTAGTCTCCTATGAAATAGGACTATGCTCAAAGACACTACACAACTTAAGACTGAAAAAACAAAATGTTAGTGCAGTAATTTTCAGTCAGTGAAGAACGAAATACTCTTCAGCTTAACTAACTCAGTTCTGGTTTTATCCCTTTAAAATCAGTCAGGATTATACATTAAACATTATACAACCGGTTTTGTAGCAGTTTTAATTTGGATTACATTTGATCAAATGTCACTTTTATGTCATACAATAGAGTGATTTTTGTGTCAGAAAAAAGAAGGGCCCAAACTTGTGCCCACTATGTTTGCTAGCAGTTTCCTGTCACTGGCAGATGACAGGGTTGGCTTATTTCTGGGACAGTGGTCTCGCCACTCCTGTCTCAGACATTCCTTCCCCAGTGCAGGGCAGTCTCAGCTGTTCCTGTAGCACCTACAGGGTTTCTTTAGATGCTCAACTGTTCCAAAAGAAAAACTCTTGACATGTGGTACGCTTAAATAGCTACCAAGCAACCATCTGAGGTACCTCAGAGAGGGACCAGGTAAGCAATTGGTGGTCAGAATTGCTACATCTTTCTCAAGCCAAACCATTCTATCCTTCAGTGAAAGTAAGGAGGTAAATTAGCTATTGAAAGGTGAACATGCGTGTGGAATCCTTAAAATCACACGCCCAGAGTGGCAGTCAGGTACTCTGCTCTTCATGTTCTCATAGACCTTTTCCTGCACATCGTATAGCTAACAGTTTGAAAGAAATTCAGTGAAATCATGAAATCCAGTGTGCATATGGTAATGATGCTTCACACAGGCATGAGAGGAAATAAAATGACAATTTGTGCATGAGCTCACAATTATGTACAATGCTTATTTTAATCCAAAGATATCAAAGATGTTTTCATATCTGAACTCTTTTTCCCTTTTACTCAAATTGGCTTTAGCAGAACAAAATGATTATGAAGCCCATTAATCTTAATTTTTCACACTGAGATTCATTTTATGCAACTGGAAGCTACAGAGATGGAACCATCCACATCTTTCTCTGTCACTAGGATATCTAAATGTAATGCAGATTGAAAATTAAATGCAAGAGACAAGATAGCAGTTATAATAACCTAGTAATTTCTAAATAAATAGATTGATGGAAGAGAAAAAAATTTGGTTTTCCCAATAACACAAGCTAGTAATACTTGTATAAAAAAGTCTCAAGTTGATTAGGATTTTCTAAAGCTTTAAATTTATTCCGATCTATTTAAATGTATTGGAAGTATAACTGATACTTACTCTACTGCCTTATATCTTCTTTAGCCACTAACAGGAAGTTGTAAACTGTGGCAGATTTGGATGGGAGTATTTCAAATCTACTTTGTGTAGTTTTATCAAAAGGGAAGATAACCGAGAACCTGGCTCAGTATATTGAATAAATATTCGCTTTTCTCAACTCAATATGTAACCTCCCTGAAGTCCATACTCCTGTGCAGCAATATAATGTTCAATGCTGTGATATTTTAAGAAGACTTTTTGGATTCTGTTTTACTTAGTTCATATCAATTATTATCTAAGAAAATAACAAAAGAATGTTATTTCTGCTAACGTTTTTACAGGAGAAGAAAAGGAATAATTTTCCACTATTGAAAGGTTTGTGTTTTGTAGTGAGTGTACAATAGCAGGATAAGATTCAGAAAATTATTGGTGGGGAGGTAACCTGTGTACCTTCCCGTAGCTGAGTGAGTATTTTTGCATCTTTTAACTTCCTTTTGTAATGTAATGTTTCAGTATAACCTACTTACCCCAAAAATATAAGAATACAATCCTCACCCTCTTTGCTTGCTTTCATTTAAATTCAGATCAAGTGAACTAAACCCATCAGTTTCATCTGACATAGCTGGAAAACTAGTCCAAGGTACATTAAAATACGGCATTTTCACAGTTGAGTTCAGCGACCTTTTTACAAAAATTTCAGGATATTCAGGTAACTTTTAGAAGTGTTAATTCTTTATAAACTTTAGGGGATGGACTATGAACTTCTCACACACGTTTATAATCTGTTAGCAATTACTGGGTATGTTCAATAGGAACTTTGTATCTTTCACTTTGATTAGGAAAGCATTAACACACTTAACTCATGTGAGTGCCGTGAGACCTTTGGATATGTCAGCAGCTCTCCAAATTGACTCTACTGCTGGATGATAGCAAAGGTGGATTGGAATCATGTTTGAGTGCTTCTGTTCCTTACTTTCAGAGAGATCCCAGAGGAAGGTGCTGGATAATTGCTCATTCACTCTGAGAGCTCTCTCTTCATTATAAAATAAATAAATGAATAAAAGTGAAAGAGGAAATTGCACCGTTTGCTAAGTAGACCAGACATTACTTCATAATTGTTCAGCAGAGAAGAAGGGGAACCAAATCCTATGCTCTAAACCATGCAAGCACAAGAGAAGAAATTAAGGAAGCTTCTGTATCTTTGCTGTAGACTGTGTTTCATCTACCTATCTGCCTTCTAGGTAAGGATCCTCCCCTCTGTAAAGCTATTTTGTGGATCAACATTAGAGTGGAATAAAGAAAAAAGCCATTTTCTAATTTATGAACTCTGTTATAGTCCTCTTTTTCTAAATTAGTATATACATGAGAGGTTTTCGTATATGTCAGTTCTATTATGACAGATTCAAGGAATGCACTGAAGCCAGCTAAGAGGACATACTACCCAAGTCTAGATGGAATTTTAGTCTACCATTTATATTTCTGGATTTACTTAGTATACTCCAGTAGAGTGTGATAGAACAGCAAGGACTAGTGTCTCTCTGACGTGTTCTGTAATAGGGTGCTGTGGCCATTTAAATCTGAAATGGCAACTGTCAGAAGCAAGGCTGCCCGTGCAAGGAAAACCCCAGGCAGCCACAGAGGTGAAGGCTGAGGCAGAACTGAGGTGCTGCTGTGTTTCTGGGAGAGGGAAAACACAGGATGCTGCTCCTTGTCTTTTTAAGACCCTGTCAGGTGTCTTGTGCAGTAGCTGTGGCAGGGTGGCTCAGGGGTATCCTTTCAAGCCAATCAGGACAAGTTTTGGAAGAGAGAGAATAGCTTATAATTTGCTGCCTTCCTAATAAAAAGGAGACGTGAAAGAGAAGAGCAATTGTCTGCTGGGCTGTCTGACTGAGGAACAGACATCAGAAGGCTACAGGTGCACGGGAGTGTAGAAAAAGCATCATGTTCACAGTGTTGCCTGACAGCAGAAACAACGGTATTGGACCGAGGATTTTGTAGTGGACAAGGTTGGATGGAAACAGTTTAAAAGCCAGCTAGGTTAGCCCACTCAGGGCTAGAGCATGCTTTGTGATCCAAAGAGACACTTTGCTTCACTATTTCTTTGGATTAGAACAAGATACTTGAATTAAATTTGAGGTGTGTTTTGTTTCAGGTTCCTTCGTGTTTTCATCTTTTAAAAACTTATGTTTCTGTTTTCTTACTATAAGATTTACTACTACCATATTTCTAATTTGAAGATGTAGGCAAAGAATCAGATATTTTTTCTCAATGTTAGATTAGACAGCATGCTGATCGGTCAAAATTCCCTGACACAGGCCGTCTCCTGACATTGTGCAGACAGCGCTGGGGTTCTGTGCTGATCTAGGAACCTAATGTCGCCTGGAGATTAAAGCTGAAACAAAACAACCAAAGTCTGCTGAGAAAGAAGAATGCTCCTTTATTTGCACAGTGTTCCTTGAACAATATGTTGATGTCAGAAGAAACAATAACAGGACATTCAGTTAAAATACTCATGCTTTTTAGTCAGCTCTCCTACATCTTTATTTTTCCAGCGAGAATCCAGAGAAGACCAATACAACCAATAATGTGTGGTAGCGTGAGGACAAAACATTTGGAGTTACAACAAAGTGCTTTAGAACAAACTTGATGCAAGAATAAACCTTGCTGTTTGATGCAGGGTTTTTTGCCATGCATAAAGCAGTAACTATTTGGCAGTTTCCTCTCCCAAATTTTCTCCAATGTTTCTGATACCTCTAATTGCAATATGAAATTAAAATAAAACCAAAAGCGGAGTAGTCATATGGCATAGAGAGAGGGCGAAATTACAGAGCTGCAAAGGTTTTGGATGTTACTTTCTTGAACATGGAGATTACCAGGACTGATTGCATGGAAAGTATGGGAATTCCTTTGCTGCCTCAGTTCAGCCAACCATCGTAGCTTAATGCATTGATACTATGTGCTGGCAGTATTGCTGTATAGGTAGAATCTTCTGATGTTTTGAGTAGGACCAGATGAAGGTCCCTGCTCATGCAGGAAGTCTTCCCAAATTTCACATTTAACTTCTTATTTTATGCAAAAGGCCCTCACACTCTAGTCAGAGGAAGCAGAACAAAATCTTCACAAGGATGTCCATTAAATACATATATACAAATATACAGTGTGCTTAACTTTTTCTTACTTCTATGAGAAAGGAGCTGTACTTAAGTATGATAAACACATGGAACCAGAAGGCTATCAGTTTTAGGGATTTTTTTTGTGGCCATCACAGAAGAGGGAAAATAGGGGAAAATATTCCACAATCTGACATATGGATGGTCTTTTTGGTGAAGTCTAAGTAAACAAAGATGTGGCTATCATCGTATACAACCTTTTAGTGGTACATTAGACAGTATACTTCCTGAAAACCCCAGATTTAAATAGATCAAACTGTTGATAGCTGTATCCATAAAGTTTTATTCTAACTATACAATGTAAGGCTGTGGATACACAATGGGAAGCCAAAGCTATATATCTAGAAACCTGGAACAAGCCACATTGTGGTAGACCAAATAATGTATTTTGAAGTCTTGGAAATTTAAAAGCTGTGCCCTGAAAGACAGGCACCTGACACCGCGATAAATGCATTTGAATTATCAGGATAAAGCTGCTGATCTTAGAAAATTTTAAGATTCAGTAACCTATGTGTTAACCACATTATGTATCTGTGTCTGAAGAAGCCAATCACAAATACTATGTTAGTAACAGATACTATGAGTATCTTACATTAATTAAAATGAAGATTCGTAAATGAGTTAGCAGTAGGCATGTATGTCTCAAAGGGAGTCATATCGTTTCAAGCTTCAATAAACTATTGTGTGTTGGAAGAAGACATTCTGCCCAGCATTAAAGGAGCATCTTGAGATAAGAAAAAAAAACCCAAATCCAAGCTAGTCCAAATTCGATGGATTTGGAATTATGAGGCTCACTTAACTCTCACAATTAAGTGTTTTCTGAGTAATAACTTCTGGTTTTAGTACTGAAAGATCTTGATTTGGGTGGAGGAAATATAATCTCTGACGGGTGTTTTTTGAAGAAATTTGTATTATCTGATTTCCAGTGAGAAACTGAGCAAGTGGAAGTGTTAAACCTATTGAAAAATAATAGTATAAAAATCTCCTGAATGTGACCAATATGAATACTTGATCAAAAAATGTGGCAATTAAGGAATCATGAAATTTTCTGAAACTTTACACAGAATAATTTTTTTTTAGTATTATAAGAAACAATAATGAATATTTGTGCTTTGGTTTTGCTAGTAATATTCATTAATGCATATTTGAAAATACAGTATCTTGCATAAAATTATACTACTCTATGGGGATGATACTCTTGGCAGAAATACAATGTTTTGATTCACCACAATGCACTTAAAAATACAACTATAATAAACTAGTGCACAAACATAAATAATAGCAGTGGTATTTTTATATGTCCATATAGTGAGATTCTTGGAATACATATGGAATCCTCATTTATTTCATCTTGAAATACTCGACTATTATTACCTGTATTACATCCAGTCTTGTAACAACCCTAAAACATTATTAGTGCGTAATGATGTGAAGTCAAGTGCTTATAAAAATTGGCTCTTAAGCATAGTACAATGAAAACAACATCCTAAGAGTTATTTCTGATGAAGTATAGGACATTAAAATGCTGCTAGATGATATCCCAGCTTGGGTTTAAAGAATTAATGAAGAACAAATGCTCTAACTGACATGTAAGCATGAAATTCTCTCTGTGGGTTGACCTTCATTCTTCTGCAGTTAGTTAATGAGGATTCTCTTTGTTATCTTTCTTTCCAAAGAACCTCGAGGCCTTGTATCATTATTGAATGAACACAATGTCACCTCAGCTGGCAGAAATGTTTTGTCTTTTGTCAGGAAAAGAAGTTTCCTCATGTCATCTGGTGAAAGCACAACACGGCAACAAGCAATTGAGACCAGACATTTCAATTCAGCTAACTTAGCCCAGTGGAGATGTTTAACCGGCTGTAGTTGTTTTGATCAGAATATTTAGGCTTCATTATAGTATGACTCTTGCTTCTACATCTGAAGTTTGTCTTATTGTTATAAATTAATGATAAACAAAAGCATTTTATCTGGAGAACTGCTCTTAGTATTCCCCTTTTAACAGTTAATTACCATTTGTTGCGGAACAGTATGTATTTTTTGAAATGAACATTTTAAGAACAGCTGCTTTTTATCTGATTCAAAATGACAAGTGTATTGTTAACTGTCAGTGGATCTTGTAAGGTGGGGATCACATCTGCTCAGAAAACTGGAGCTGTAACTTGGAGCTTTTCTGTGGGCTGCATTGTATTATGCAGAGCTCTGTAAGGGGCAGAATGGTAATCGCAAGTGTCGTACAACATGAGCCTGTTATTTGGGGTGCCCCCCGGATTCATTTGGTTTCCCCATTGCTTAGGGCACCTATGGATATTGTACACAGCAGCAAAGCCAAAAAAGAAAAAAGTGAATTTTCTGACTGTACTTACAAGTTGCACAGTGTGAATGTGCACATGGGAGGGGGACGAAGGCGTTTGTTGAAATCAGTGTAAGAAAAAGTTGTTCATTAATTATTTACGCAGGTCTATTATATATGAGGTATGGGACCGTATCACAGACATACAGAACATCTCTGTTGAAGGAAGTACTAGGTGTGCAGATAGAAAGTGGTAACAGAGTTTTACAAATAAAAAGGCAAATACCTTTTTTTCTGTCCTTTTTGGCTAGTAGGGGAATAACCTGACACTGAGGAACACTTTCCTCAGTTTCCTGTCCTGTGGGGACACATGAGGATGGAACAGCTTTGGGAGCAGAACAGCTTTGGTTTTTGTTTTGTTTTAAAAGAAAGTGCTTGTGATAAATCACTATTTTTCAACTGAAAAGAAAAAAATATGGTTGAAAATTTCAGATCACTCCAATCAGCTGAAACTTTGTGTGAGATAATGGTGATTATTTTATTTAAATAGGGTGGCCTACTGTGAAGAGCAATACTCTGTTATAGTCCATGTCATAAGGTATTGAGCAACAGCAAATTAGACCTGAAATGATGTGATATATTCAGAGATTTGGTTATGTTGTACTTTGCCTTATAGTCATTTTCCCTTTATTTTGAGGTAAGAGTAATAGATATGTATTATTGTGAATCCCATTTGTTATTAATGTATAAAGGAGAGAGAAATGGCCTTTGTGAGGTTTGTTATCCCAGCATTCAGCTTGCCTTCAATCCCATAAATGGCATTTTTGAGCTGACAGGCACATATGTTTTGTTAAAGTCATTAAAATAATGCTGGATTAAATACTTCTCTAAAGTAAGTGAAGTACAACTGTGTTACCTTCTGGTTATTAGGATACATATGTCTAATATACATTCATTTTGGAGTCCCTTAGGGGACAGCCTTGTTATTAATACAGCAGAGAACAGCTGAGTGAGCATATGGTTTATTAAGACATGCTTATATTAATGATATGTGGTATTATTCAAAAGGGTCACTGGTCTGTAACTGAGAGCGCCTTTGTGATCACTGCTTTAAACCTCAGAGTTCCATAGGATTTCTCTTGATTCGATCTATTTGTCTTTTGCCGGAAAAATCATTGTATTTGTGTCTACGTTGGAAATTAATGATACACTTCAGAACCTAATACCGTGAAAACTCAAGCAATTAATGAATACGCAAAACTGAAAGAAATTTTGCAGATGTAATGAAATAGCACATGGGAAGGTCTAGAGCTCTTGTATTTCTGTAATACCTTATGCAGCAATCTGATCCATAATATGACCTTCCACAATGTACATAATAAAGCAGAATAATCAAATAGTTCAAAATCAAAAATTAGTTACAATCCTGTCTGCGTGACTTCTGCCCCCATACTGCTCAACTGATTTCCTTTTTGAATATTGCAGGTCCTACTCAGTTGCTTAACATCAGATAAAATTTATGACCATCTTTTATTTTTAAGGCTGTTTTTTATTCCATACTCACTGTGTTCTGCAGTGCACTACTGCATCTTTTACTGGAATGCCAGGCAGAAGATTGTATGAGCCTGAAAGTAAAAGCATATGGAATTAAGATTGGATAAGAAGATCCAGTGTGGAACAAGATGAGGACTTTTCAGTTTTATATTTCTTCCTCTCACTTTAAAGCTCCTCTGATCCCAGAAAAGGTGCAATCGGTGCCTAACACCTAGAATCACACGTGCTGTATGTGCTTTTCTTGATTTATGACGAATTTGATACTTCCTCTGATACTGCTGAAACAGAAAAGGCTGTACTTGGCCTTTTCCATCCCTTAGCTTGTGCCTAGTTTGTTGCACAGTACACAACTGCAGGGAAAAAAACCTACATTTAGAGGAAAGATTGTTCAATTAAAGTTTCTAATCGTTCTGCAGATACCAAAAGAATGGCCTGTTGGATACTCTCTGGTGTTAGCAGAATCTGAAAATTTAAACATAATGACTCAGGCCCCAGAACCGTTAAAGTAAAACAATACAGTAAGAACAATCTTTTAGCAATATTTTCTATACAATGCATTTTACTTACATTTTTTGAAAACTCAGGCTTACTTTTCAGTATAATTTCAAACGCATTAGGGCAGGATCTATTAATAAGTTGCATTTGTAGTCCTACACCTGTCTTGCAACCAGTCACTGAGTGCTGCGGCATAAACTAAGCTGTGAGATGTGGAACAGCAAAAGTTGGTCCAATTGTATAAAAGTAAAAAAAAAAAAAAAAAAGTCAATACTTCTATATTTCTGTCTCTATCGCTAGCTATCTTAAAATGTGCCAGGGATGTTTGGCAGCCTGCGTGGCAGGGGGTCAGGAAGGCAGCGCGTCCCCAGGGTTCCCTGCTGGGGATGGGGGGGCTCTTCCTGGCCAGGGGTGCTATTCCCACTTCTCTGAACCCCAGTTACCCCAGCTGTGAACAGAGACCTAATAGAAGAGCTATGGGGTTTGGATAGAGCATTTCACAATTATCTGAAAAAACTGAGGGACTTTAAACCTCTAGGATCATTTCTTTGAAATATCCTCTAGAAATCTAAACCCTAAAGTAGCCCAACAGTGAAATGTAGTTCTAATTTATAAATGCGTACGTGTTATTTGCAGAAGTGGTGGAGTTCAGCTATAAGAATAACTACAGAGTAAAAGTTTGCAGCAACATTTTGTGATCCTGCTTCAGAGAGCAGGAGGGAAACCCAAAAGAGCTCTCCCTTGGACTGGAGAACAGGGAAACCACAGGAGTCCACAGGAGTGTGAGGGGAGGTACAAGCAGGGTGTTTTGGGAGTGTGGAGCAGCAGGTGTTCATAGTTAAGCTGAGCATTTCTTTACATAACCAGCTTGGTGGAGAGCCAACAAATGGGTTTTTGTCTTCAGGTGGGGTTATCTCTGGCTCACTTGCCAGCTCCCCTCAAAAGGTGAGGTGAAGGAGGGGTATGGCTGCAGTATTAGCTCTGCTCTGGCCTGACCCGGCCCGTGTTTCCCCTCTCTGAGGGGCCCTGGTAGCTTTGGGTGCTGGGCCCACAGCTTGGGTCCATCAAAACATTTTGCCACTGCTGTGTGGCAGTGCATTTGGTGAGGAAATAGCCTGAAATAGTGCGGGAATGCTGGTGCTGACTCAGGGAAGAAGACTTCTGTAGCTCCCCATGGCTCAGGTAAAAAAAGACAAAGATGGTGCCTGAGTGTTCTTGATCTGTTTCTTTGTGTTTGGCTTGGTTTAAAAGGTACTCTTAGGAAGTGAACTGGCATCTTCCTATGCTCTTTTACTTTATAATAAACTGATTCCAGGTATGTGAGGGAGGAGTGGGCCTGCAGTTAGTGAGGCCATTTGAGGTGTGTGTGAGGCGGTTTCTGCTCTTGCAGGCCTGGTGCGTGGCTGAGGCGCTGAGACTGTGATGACCAGCAGGTATAAACAGTGCTGTGGCAGCAGGTGTGTGACATACCTGGTCATTTCTAATAATATTTTTGGTAACGTGTAGTTTCTTTGAGGAATTAATTAATGAGAATCAGCAAAATAGAAAATCTGAGGTTGTGAAGTACAAAAGGTGCAAAGCACAAAGGAAAATGCGAGGTGGCCATGAGGTGAGGCTACTTTTCCTGGCTGAGTGTGGAAATCTTGGCAAAGCTGTGGGAAACGCTGTGGTGACCTCGGGGTTCTCATCTGTGTTCCTGTCAGCCTTGGTGCACTGCTGTCCTCAGCTTCACCCTGGTCTCTCCTCTTCTACTGAAAAATGGTTGCTGGGAGCGCTGCATACTGACCTGGCCTGGATACTTGTAGCAGACTTAGAGGTGGTATATTTAACTCTGGTTTTGTCTCGCTCTTTAAATGGTTTGCCCACATTCAGCTTATTTTTTTTTATTATTATTAACATTTAAAACAGGGGAAGCATTTTACAGTGGTTTTGTGAGGACAGGCTTTCATAGGTAGGCCTTGAGGGTAGACTCTCCTCGGCGAAGAAGAGACGAGAGGCCTTAACTGCATTTTCTTATTTTGGAATTTAGTTTTTAAAACAAAGCAGAAACCTTGTATTGACCTAAAAAAGGTTTTGTGGCCTTTTTTTTAGTTGCAAAATGTACGTCAAAGAAAATTAATAGATGTAAATATAAAACCAGTAGAGCATAAAAGATTTTTCTGGTCTCCCAAAATATTCCCCCAGTCTTACCAATTTCCTTTTAGTGAAATAACTGAAAGCATTCTTATTTTTATAAAAAAAGTGTGATGCAACCATCAATGTGTAAGCTTCCTTCAATCTATCTGATAATATTTTATCGCTACCTGTAAGCAACAAATAGAAGCAAGAATAGTGATAGAAAAAATAACTCTGATGTTCAGAGAGAACAGTTCACTGCTGATACTATTGGAATCTTCACACACGCATCCATACCTTCCCTGCAATACAACTGATTAAGCAGCTGCTTTCATGGAGATGGCGGCAGTTGGAATGTGGTTTGTCCTTCTTGAAATGGAGCTGTGAGTGGCATGGTTTCCTTGCCTACCTCTGGCTACTACAGGTTGATGTAATGTTTGCAAGTATGAAAATGCAGCTCTTGCTTTGGATGGTATGGGGCAGAAAAATTCATCGTGGCAATCCACTAAAATCTCTCTAAAGAAGTGTCATTTCTTGCATAGCTGCTGGCAGTCTGGAAGGTGAAGAAGCAGTCAGCAAAAGCTTCATCTCTGTTTCTTGCTAAAATGGGATTCTTTAGTAGGGCTTTTTTTTTTCAAAGAAAAAAAATTTCTTATTTCTTTTAAGCTTTGATCAATGTTGGTTGTAATAGCTGTGAAGATAAAATGAGAGAGTTGTTCAGAGAGGCAGTAGTCAGCAAGACAGAGTTGTTCTTAAGCTATTAGATGCGGTGTAGTTTTCAAGAGCAAACACAAACACCTGTTTTATTGAGTGCACGGAGGCATTAGTATCAGTAAAAGATGAAAACAACATATTTGAAGAATATTTGGCCATTAAAATGGAATATGTATTTCTTCTTAGAGTTCAGATTTAAAACTCTTGTTTCTGTTGTGAGGTTTTTTCCCGAACTTAATTAGTAAACACTGCTGGTGTTTGACATATACTAAGTGTCCTGGAAGTTGGAAGACAAAGCTCCTAAATAATGCTGTGGTTGGCAAAGGACTGAAATATTCTGACACTTCTAATCTGAAAATACTTGAAATGTAACAAGCTGAGTATTCAGAAATTGACACAGTTCCATAAAGTTTTAAGACCAGAAGAGTGAGGTGTTGTACTTTAATCACACTAGAAGAAGCAGCTGATGCATAGTGCAACAATAATTCCAAGACAGAAGTCTACAAATAATCTAGCTACAAATTATATTGTCAAGAGAATCCAAATACTTTGTAATATATTCTAATACATATTAATTTGAGAGCCCTATAGGGGACAGTTTTGTTATTAATACACAGAGGAACAGATGTGATAGCATATGGTTTACCAACTTGTATTTATGTTAATTCTATGTAAATAGGATTTTAATAAGGTAACATTAGTCTATAGCTTCGTTTTCCTAATATATCTTTCTTCTTTGAAGATGATAATGGGAACATCTAAATTGGGGTCTAGGATCATAGAAAAGTTTAGTGGAAACAGTCTGTTTTAGAAGAGTCTGTTTTAGGTAGTATGTAAAAGTAGGTAAAGTATACCTTTTGAGAATTTGTGATTACTTAAAACTTAAATGATTAAATTATATTTGAATTATTTTATTCAACAATCCTACCACTTCCAAAAACACTGCCTGATACCGGCTTTAAATTCTTATCTATTCTGTGTTGATTGTTTGCAGTTTGAACTTCCATTCAGCTGGCTTGGCGAAGCTTGCAAGACTTCATAAAATCCCAGAAAATTTCCAGCATCAACTTAAATCTGATGTCTATTGAACTTGCTATGCAACCCACCTATTGCTGTCAGTTGGAAAAGCTGTGAATGCAGTTCTGAGTTAGCTCAGCCTTCTCGGCAGCTTTCTCTGGGGCACAAGTTTTTTAATTATGTTCCCAGGCACTGCTAGGAGCCATTTCAGTTTGTGATGAGAACAGAGTAAGCAATCTGTGTTCCTGCAAGCAGGAGGGGAAATAAAAAGTACCAATCAGCACTAGTGCTTCAGAGGACTTTGGAAAACTTTCTGCCTGCTATTAGGGATTGGTGTTTTAAATGATTGAATCAGTGTCCTGGTTTCAGGTGGGATAGAGTTAACTTTCTAGTAGCTGCTGTGTTTTGCATTTAGTATAAGAAGAATGTTGATAACACATTCTTTTAGTTGTTGACGAGTAATGCTTAAATTAGGACAAGGACTTTTTTCAGCTTCCCATAGAAGCTGAGAGGGAACATGGACAGAAGGAATTTTCCATGCCATAGATGTTATGCTCGGTGTATAAATTGGGTTTGGCTGGGGTCAGGGATCTATGATCACTACTTGGGGTGGGCTGGGCAACTGATCATTGGGTGAGTGACTTATGGTGTATCATTTTATTTTGGATATTCTTTTACTGTTACTATATTTTCCTTTACTGTTCTGTTTTACTGCCTTTATCTCAACCCAGGAGTGGGTTGGTTTGTTGGGTTTTTTTTTTTGCTTTCCCTCCTTTTCTCCTTCTTCCTACCCTACCTTACAGGGGTGGGAGGAGTGAGCAGGAGAGCAACTGCATGACAATCAACCATGATAACCAATGTTCAAAAGTATACCAGTGCAGCTCAACAGAATTTTGCCTTTGAGGTAGCACAAAAGTTTAAGTTCTGTGGCCTAGAAAGCCTTAAGCTGCATTATCTGTAACTTCCAGTTCATTACTGAAAAAGTGTAGATCAAGGTGCTATGTAGATCTCTCCTCAGTAGTTAGAGATGCGGTTGCTTTTTTCTTTCAAGGAGGGAGAAAAAACAAAATGTCTGAAACTTGACTTTCTAATCTACAGAGAGCTCTGGGTTGGGATTTTTTTGGGTATGGGGAGTGTAAATATGAAACTTGTTGAAGATTAATTGTGCAAATACAACTTACAAAGGACCCTAATGGAACTTTGTCTAGGTCTGTCAGAAATAATTTGTGGCTCTCTGGTTTTGATTTTCCTTCAAGCTAGGGATGCTGCTTAGAATATCCTGCATGTCAGAGTTGTATGGCTATATTTTGAATAAATAAACCAACAGCAGGATTTTTAATTGTAATTATTTGAAAAATGCTGATGGAGGTAAAACTTTCAGTACTTCCTGCTTTTCTGTTCTGTTTCTTGAGTCTTGGGTGTAATCTAGGGCCCAGAAGGTTTAAGTTCTGTGTTGGGCTGTTAGAGACATTTCTACACTGTAGAAGTGCCACGCTTCTGGCTGTCTGTCATGACTTTTTATACAGAAAGATCATATGAAAAATTCAGTGAATGGAGGTGGATGCTGCTTGGATCTGGCTGGTTAGTTGAGTAGCTGCATCAGATGATGTCTGCATTCCTGACTTCATGCTAGCTGTTTCCTAGCGCACTAAATTCTTGCCTTGAAAATTTCAGCCCATCATCCTGCAGGACTTCTGTCTTGCACCAAAACTGCCACTGACTGTTCTGGGGCTTTGAAATAGGCTTAACAGCGTTTGTGGTACCTTCCATCTGTATGTACCGGCAGTATGTACTGCCATCAATCACAGAGGTGGCAGACCTGCTACATCTTAACTGTTTCTCTGGTTTTGTTGCTTAATTGACTATTTAGCTTTATAAAGCAATTTGCTATATTGTGTTTGTAAAAGCCATTACGCAGAGCCAAATTGTGCTCCATTCAATAATCTGTTCCATCATCTATGTACTATGTAATAATGCACGTGTTGAAACAGTTCAGTCTTTCTTGCAGAACTCTGCTGCTAGGGTCTTGTTGTGAAGAGTAGCAATAATGCATAGTAGTATCTTTAAGAATGTTTAGAAATAGTAAATATGCATTTGGGCAGCATTATAGAAACAGCACTTGGGGAGACAGGAAACAATGAAAATACTTTTTGATTCCTTAGACAGATAAGCAAATAAACTAAAACAATGTGGAAACTAGACCTAAGAATTTAAAAAAAAAAGAATAATTGGGATTCTTGTATTCCTTTGTATCTATAATAAACAATGTTTAAAGTGGTCAGCAAGCAATATTTCCCCTCTCACCATGAGCTACATCTTTGCTCATAGTGAGGAACACTAGAGATTCATAATACATCCAAAGTGAAAGGACAGTTTGTGTCATCAGCACCAGAGGGATATCAGATCATATGTCTTTACCTGACAAGAGGTGACAATTTAATCTGACAAGTTTCCTGCCAATGAGGACAGCTTTAGGAGTTCAACTGCCTTGGTAAGGATTTGATGTGTCATTGAGGGATGTTGTGCAGAAGCTTGACAATAAACTGGAACTTGCTAATGCATTTTAGGATTGCTGTAAAAATTTATTAGAAACCAGAGACTGTAAAATTACTATACTCCTCCAGAAATGTTTTCCTTTCCCTGCTGAATATATGTGATATTTAATGCATAGCACATGTTTAAAAACTTGTTTCCTGATGGTGTAAAACAAATCTATTACAATGCACATGAAATGGCAAGAAATTCAATTAAATGCATGTGAGAATAAACAGAATGGGAGAGCTGGCTTCTTGAGGCAGAGAAGTCTGTATGAACTTCAGATTCGATTGCTGAATTGGTATGCCGTGCTTTAACACTGTATTTATGTGTCTGGAGAGGGACCTAAGTGGATTTTGGATTTTAGAAGCACATGAAATGCAGGTGAGGTGTGAGGAACCCATGCAGTTGGGCACTAGGCTTATGTGGGTGCTGGAGCAGAGCTTGCAGACAGCTTTTAGCAAGTTTAGTTTTCTAAATGCCCTTCTAACTCTGGCTACGGTCTGAACATGGAGGAAAAAATAGTTTTGCATTTCTGTGGTTAAATAAATCATTCATGTCAATATAGTGTAAAATAAAATTATTTAGCATGCAGCTGGTGTTTTAAGTTTGATTTAGGGATTTTTGAAGTGTTTTGGATAGGGAGTTCATAATCCCAAATGGTGAAATAGCTCTGATAGCAGTTCAACACTCTGGGATGTGTTGACAAATGCCACCTGGAAGAATATTAGTTATGATCTCAGAAAATTTGTGAATAAACTTCGGAATGAGAGAAGTGTGTATTAAAAAAAAAAAAAAAGACTGTGAAAGAACTGAAGGATCTGCCAGAGTGTATTTTCAAGAAATGTTCTAGGATGCGATGAGGTATAGCCTTTTATGAATCATTTCCCTGTTAGCTCTTGATAATCCTTGGAGAAAGACAGACATGTTTAATACACCTATCTTTCCTTACGTGGATGTCTTTTTAATTTGTAGCTAGGCAGTCATCTTGAGACTTCATGTTAACAGAAAACAGTATCGTTGCTTGAGAGTTTCATTGATTGCTGATGAAAGATGAAACCTCATACTGTTCTGCTGCATGCTTTGTGAATTCAGCTGATGTAGAGGCATAGGTTGGGTGGATTTTTATAGTTGTCAATAATAAGGTGGGTCATAATACCAAAATTCTGACTGATTTTTCTAATGACTACTTTTAGTTTAAATTAAATTACACAATCTGTTCCTGTATAGAGCAAAGCTCAGTGTACATATGAAGTCTGGGAAAATCCAAGAAGGGTGCAAAGCTGGTTTACTTTGTCCTAATTTGTTGCTTTTATTCTGTTAGTACAGAGATAATGTATTGACCTCACAAGCTAATGAAAAGCTAAAAAAAAAAAAATACAAAAAATCACCAGAGTCTTTATAATGACTTTCAAACATGTTACAATTAATTAGGAAACCGAGGTCAATATGGGTGTCACTGGCGGCCAAAGCAAGTCTGGCAGAGTGTGAGCGAGCTGTACTCAGGCTGGAGTGATGCTTTGGCCTACCTTTGCTCTTTCTGAAGACGTGTGTAGCTGCAGTTACTCACTGATTACACACGTTGGCTCTCCTTTTGGCATATTTCTGACATGTGGTGACATCGCTATTCTAATCATATTTCAATGCTGCTGAGAGCATGTCTTGGCAGCTGGGATTTTGGTGGGGAAAGAGGCCTGAAAGTGAGTTTGGTTGTGTTTGTGAGGGGGAACCCCTTTTAATAAAAATCATTGGACACCAACTAGTATTTTGTAAGTGATCAGAAAAGATCAGAGATCTGTTTGGGAACCTGGGAGGTACTTAATTTTATTACATCAGGCCTGATGACATGTTTGGGGTTTTTTTTCTTCTGCTAACTTTCAATATAACTACTATAATACTATAACAACTTAGCAATTGAATGGCAGAGAGTGAGCCCTTGTTCAAAGCCAAGCTGTGCTAGATGGGATTAATATTTTGGTAATGAACAAGAATATCCTGCTTTGAGTGTAGTGTAACTGCTAGAGCCTATTCACAGTAGATCAGAAATGAAACTGGTAAAACGCAGGTAACTCTTGTTTAAATGAATAAGGCAATAATACATGTATGACAAAAAGTAGTGTCAAGGACTTCAGGATTTGTTTTGATAAATGAGAATTGTATTTCTTCAGTAAATAGCTTTGTGGGAGGCAGGTAGGGTACTGTTTGTTTGTTCTGACAGAAAGTAGCGGCCTTCTCTGACAAATTGTATATTGTTTGTGTATGTCTATTCTGTTTGTCTGCTAGAACTCTACCGGTGCCCTGGTGCAAAGCCTGCAGCAGCCCCCCAGCCTCCGGTAGTCTCTCTGCTAGAGGGGCCCGTGAGCTGCAGCGCGCAAGGGTAGGTTATCCAGAGAGCCGCTCTGGGAAGTGCATCGCTCAAGCTGTCTTATCCACCTTTTTGCTCTTTATTTGTTTCTCTCCCCTGCTGCTTCAGGGGGATCAGCTGCATGTTGCCAATTAGGCTCATCAGCATTGTCAATAACAGATGTGGAGCTCCTGGTAATCCCCCACCCTTGTTAGTGGACTTCGAGGGCTTCTGGCTGTTTGTGATGAGATTTAACCCTTATCCCCCTACAGGGAGCCAAGTCACTCAGTCAAAGACCAGGTAGTAATTTTTTTTCCCGTTCTGTATTTTAAGGGTTCTTTCACCACCATCTTAGCCCCAGTTGGTTTGATTAGACTCTGGTTTTAGCTATGGGTTCCAGTTTGCAGGAAAACATAATTAATTTCATCACAAATCAATATGAAAGGGATATTTTAAGAACTCTGCTCCAGGCTAAAGGTAATAGCACAAAGTTTCATTACCTGTCAAGCAGATTACTTGGGCATGTCTTGAAATGCAAGCTGCAAGCAAAACTTCTCAGTGTTACCAGCCAGCATGCCATTACAGGATAAACCTGTAAACATGTTCATTAGACAGGATGCTCGGAGACTTTCAGGTTTTGCACTCTTACTGTCGTCTTTGCTAAGGGCAACTCCTCAATAAATGTTCTTTATTTATTCCAAGATGAGGCAACTTCAATGCTTGTGCTACTTTCCTCCTCCCAAGGGAGTGATTCGCTTTAGGAGTAATGTAACACGAGTTGAAATCAAAGTAATCCAGACAATAAATTCATTTTTGTGAAAATCTGTCTTGCAGGGTATACTTACTTTTTGAGAGACAATGTTATAAATGATCTTAACACTTTTTGTCATCTAACTAATTGGGAAGTGGGGGGGCGGGGTGTTTGGTTGGTCTGAAAATGCTACAGAGCCTGTAGCAGAGTAAGGCATCTGCATATTTGCTCTGTGGCCATTAGAGTAGGGGGAGATCTCAGCACAGTGGTTGCATTTCTCTTCTACCTCAGGAATAAAACTGGAGGCTTGCCGCAATATTGAGTGTGAGTTATTGTGTAATTACTAATAGATGTTAAGGTGAATATTTAGCACCTGAAGTTACTCTCTCATAAGCAACCTCTATAGTGTGAGACATCCAAGTATTTACGTACACGGTACTACAGACCCTTGAAACTATAAAACAAACAAACTTGTAAACAAAATCTCTGAGTGTTTTGTGAGCCATTTGCTGGTCTGAACAGCAGCCAGTGGCAGGATGGTGCTAGTGAACCTTCATATTAGGTGCCAGTAGCAATAAGCCACTGAAAAGCACAGCACAAAATTGAAATTTAAAGAATTTCACCAGGTACTTTCAGGTTTGGTGGTTTGGTTTGTTTTGTTGTTTTGTTTTGTTTTTTTTTTTAATTTGGAAAAGAGTATAGGAGAGCCTCAGACACCATTTCTATGAGGAATGTGAGCTGTGTAGTGGTAGAGAAATACATACTGACCTGAAACAGAGTATTTGATTAATCTAAATTGTAGCAATGAATAATGGCCCTTGAGTTCACCAATAGCATTCTTGATACATTTAACTATTGAGATGGTGTATGTGTTTTGAGATACCTTCAATCTGAAATCAAACTAAACCAAAGCACTCTGCTGGTGGATTTTCTTTTTTAAATTGATCATGGTAGTAATTCCTTCAACGATGAACAGAACATACCAAGTTTTTGCTCCACTCAAAATTTTAGTAGAAATTTAAATAGCTACAATAGATGTGCTTCACAACACCACGGCTGATGGATTATTGATTCATAACAAAGTTTTAATCCTGTGGATATTGAGTAAATTATGAAGCTATTAAATTGATATCAACATGTTTCATCTCATTTGTCATTAGCGAGTTACAAATTATTTGGCTTTGGTGCTTTGTCAGCAAAACTTTGTTGAAATTAAATTTGCAGAAATTAACATGTACAACAACATTTTGAAGTGAGCTACAAATCATTTAAAGTGAGTTATCAATTGCTGAGTGCTTAGTAGTTCATATTTGAATTCTGAGAGGAAGCTCTGTTTTTTAGAAGGTAACATGTTAGTTTTACACCTGAAAAAGGAGTTTAACATAATAATCTGTTCAAGGATGAGTTAATTCTCAATGATATGTTATTTTCATGTCTGTTTTGCTGAAGCCATTGAGACCTGTATGGGGAAATCAGTTCACAGATGTACAGTGGGGTGAATGTTTACATGTATTTATGTCACTCTGTAGATGGGCAGAACAGAGGAGTTTCTGAAGGATATTAAATAAAAACAAAAGTGTCAACTGCTTATGGATTGGTCAGATGCAGCTACCATACCCAAACATCACATAACCTTGCCTAAATTAGGATTCAGTCTCAAATGTTCTGTAGCCCTATATGTTTATTTGCACTTTCTTTGTGTCTTTGAAAAGTGAGGTTTCATTTACCCCTGCTACCAGTTCCTGAGTTTATATCTTCGTGTTTCCCATGGCAACAGATTTCTGTGACTGAGCAAGTATCGTTTTCTTGCTTTGGGTGTTAGCAGTGTTAGTGAAGAGCCTCACACAAAGGGCTGGTAAAACACAATTTTTAAGGAATTCTTTCTCTGAACCTTAATTATTTTTTCTAAAAAAGGATGAAATTGGTGTATGACTACTTATCCATAAAGTGCATGTAAATACTGCAAGCTTTGATAACAAGATTTCTTAAAAACAAAATGCCTTTAATATTAGACTTCAGAACTCTTGTGGAAAGTTGAGTGAATAGCTCAACCTTATTGCTTTTATGCTGGGCTGGTGCTCACTTAACACTTGTGAGAGATTGTGTGATGCTAATTACACAAAATACAACACTATTCTTCTTTCTTCACAGAAATACCTATTTTTATTCTGATAGTTGTAAGCAGTTTCTATGGAAAGGCCACTCCTTCCCTAATAAATTCCATTATTGTAAGTTCAGCAACGTCCACTAATGCTGTCCTGATACAAGCATTTTTTTCCCCCAGGAGTTAAATTGACAAAATGTGAGCATGAGTATCTTAAAAAGCAGAAAGCTTTCTTCCAAGAGAGGTGATGTTGGCAAAAATACATTGTAGTGAGGAATTAATCTTTACTTTTCCTGATTTGTATTATTATGTATAATAGCTCACCCAGGCAACAAGAGTTAGAAGTTGCACTGCTGCACCTTGAAGCATCCAAACCAGTGGAATGCAAGGCTGAAACAAATGTCTGTCTCATAATTAGCAAGCAGTCAGAAAACACAAAGCACAAAAGCAACACTTCACTTGCATGAATTGCTGCCTTGATGAAAACACAGAGTTTTCATATTAATTCCTTATTACTGTGAGTGTTTGAGTCCTGAAATTTTAGATTATTCTGTATAATAATTTGACTGTGGTGTAGACAGCTACTTGTGTAAAATTCTAGTTCACTTACTGAAAGTGGCACGATCTGCCAAGCTCCTCTGTCTCCAAAAAGCCATAGGTGCAAAATCTTTTCAGTTGATATGCGTTCAATGAAAAGAAAGGTAGAGAAAATAGTTTAAAAAAACAAAAAACCCAAACAAAATAAAAACCAAACCCCTGATTTGAAATTTACTTTTTATTCTTAGTAGAAAAATAATAGTAGCTCTAGTGAAGAGCCAGAACCAGATAGTGATGAAATCACTAGTATGTATTCTATGTGACACTTACTATGGATTGCAGTTTGACCAATTTTGTGCCTTTTTGCAGCCCTAAGTATTGCAAGAACTTTATGACTTGACCATCCAGTTACTTGATTTTTGTCTCTTAATGTCTGCTACTGCAATTGTTAACTCAGGGTATGTATGTTGATAAGAACACAATCTTCTCACAGAGCTTCATTCCAAAAATGTGAGCTTGTTCTTATTTTTGTGTCATATTCTGACACTTGTAATGTAGAGATTGGAAATCAATGAGTTTGACTATACTTGTTTAAGTGCCAGGATATTTTCCCACTTTTCAAGTGAATGTGCTGTAGCTCTGTGATAAGTAACATCAAAGCACATTTTAGTAATTTATTACTTTCCACAGTGTTTAATGTTTGCTGCTCTGCAGCTGTATTTCTTAAGCCTGTGTTACATCTAACTTTTGATACATGATAAATAGGAACATATAATTTCTGTAAACTGGTTAGTTGTTAAGCAAGATGAATATTGCTTGAATAGCTTTGCCAATACTGTTTTATCATTATAAATGAAGGAACTGTAGAAAACCTGGTAGAAGAGTAGTAATAAACTGTAAGTGCAAAATGTGAAACCTATGTTTAAAACTATTAATAAAAAGCTGTACCTGCATTTTCAGATGGAGAGTACCTCCTATGTTCTGGTTTCTCCATGTACAGTGTGGATGATCATCCAACATGGATAAGATGAATCTTTGAAGTGGTCTGAAATACTATCCTTTTGACTGAATTAATTTATTGTTTTTTCTTCTGTTTTAAATGGTGATTCAGAAAAAGATACACCAAGCCCCCAGACAAACCCACCAGGAAGCATAACAATTGTCAGGCAGTAATCACTGCCAGTGTTTGAAGGATGACATTTTTGCTAACGGAAACTGTAAATGGTTTAGTTAAGCACTGAGCAGCTCTTATAGTTGCAAGGCATTTATTCTTAATCAGGGTGCAAAAATGGGAGGGCACCTCTTCATATGGTAATTTTTGTAGTAGATATTAATAGCTGTTCATAAAGAATGAAACTTGGATACAGCACAACAGCCCTCATCAACTTTATTTTTAGTTAATATTGTATGTGTTTGATAAGGCATGATATTTATAATTCATCACAATAAGGAAAAGATTAAAATTCTTGTTTAATAGGATTGTTTTTCATCATATATTGAATTTTCAGAATTCAGTATCGTAAATCTTTGTTAGAGAGGGAGGATATTTCCTTTGCAGGTCTGCTGATCAGATTTCTGCAAAATTGCAGACATGTTGGAGAAATGGCTAAAAGAATAGAAGAATGAAATACTTGCCTTCATAATTCTCCTGTTCTTTACGTCCTGATGCAACCTTAAATTTGTGTTCTTATGAAAACCTGAACCTGAGACAGAAAACAAGAACTGAGAATTTAACCAGTGTGTCCAATGGCAACTGTTTTGGATTATTTTGGCATAAAATGTTCATAGAATGGTTCTCAGACTTGCCTGATTGTGGTAAAGGTGTCAAACACCCACCCACCCCCCACCAATATTTCATTAATCTTTGGGTTCTTTCTCTGTTTCCATTTTTAGGTAATAAGGTGACAATGTTTCCTGGTTTTTGTGATTAAGTTCTGTTCCAAAGAATGGGAAAAAATTCTTCCCCTTTCAACAGCAGTAGGGCAAGTTGCTATTGTGTAATTGGACCCAGCTTGCTGAAGTTTCCAGTGAACACCTGCAGAACTAGACTTCCGTGTGTAGAGTCTGTTTTTAAAGATGTGTAGTTGCAAGAAGAGGAATTTTTCAAAAGCACCAATGTAAGATTGTCTATTCCCAGGGACTTTACTCAGCAATTCTGAAGGTAGTGGTCAAAATATTTGAAAGAGTATTTAAGGAACACTTACAATTTGAATATTAAAGGGCGTTGGGTTTGCTTTTGTAAAAGGTTTTGGACAAAGTGAAATGCTATGCTTCTAGGTTTGAAGATGGAACCCTGTATTACAGCCTTCTAACTGTAGAATAGATACAGCCAATATCTTGTACTTGTATTGCTCTCACGTGTTGCAAGCATAAGAGCAAAGGTAGCAAAGGCTTTTGAGGGATTTCTGTTAAGGTCTTTGTTAGTCTGTAACAGATTAAAGAAATGCACATCTAAGAATGTCCAACTACTTACAGAAGGGGGAAGTTACCATTTCCATTATTTTTATACACGTTTGCACATACCTTTTTTACCTCTTAAATATGGAGTACCTCGATACCAGCAGTGGCAAGCTTTATAGTGTTTTCCACCAGTCATTTTAGTGTTACCGTAAAAACTGCTTTCCCTTGCACCTATAAAAGTCATAATTTGCTGCAAGCTCAGGGGAGCAATTTTTAATATTATTTTAGATTTCGTCTTTATCATGAGCCCAATGGGCAGACTTACTCTAGGAAATGAGACTACAGGTTGAATGGGAAGAGGCTTTTTGGTTTGACTCAGTTTTTGAGAGTTTGCTGCAGCAGAAAAAAGGTTTTGCTGTTGCATGTATTTCTACTTGATACTGTGTTTCCAAAGCAATCATGTTGGGCTTTTTTTTAAAAGTAATTAAGTTTATTAGTCAATCAACAAAGTAACATTTTTAAGAAGAAAAGGAATGACAGTAATTAACAAGCAACTTAATTCTGTGTGACTTTGTTTATATAAAGCGCTATGATTTATAAAAGAAATATTCATGATGAATGCTCTTTGAGGTGACTGGGAAATGCAGATCTACAAAATGCTTCGGCCTGCATGACTTCTGTTGGTGTTCATTTCAGAGTAAACAACTTTGATAAGAAAAATTCTGTTATACCTGGCAAGCTAAAATTAATGTAGTGCATTAGTTTATTATAGCTTAAGCTTCACATTTAAATTACAAAAATGTAGTCATTGAATTTACAGATTAACTGTGTGTTTATCTGCTTTGTGATATGTGGGCATCTGTCTTTCTTAATCTTAGGAGAATGTAATCGGAGAGGGTTTTATTTCTTTTATTTACAGTATTTGCAGCTTTTTCCCTATGGTAACAAAAACCTTATGAAGCTTTTTTTGTCTCGGGATCTCAAAACTATATAGATAAAGACCTACCTTTGAACCCTAGCTATAATGTTGTTTAATGGCAAAAAGCTAACTAACTGAGTTTTTGTATTGATGTTTATGAAATGGGAGGAGGGAGGGAAGAACAACTTGATTCCATTCAAAAATTGAAATTCCATTTTAAGTATGGATTTTGTGTAGATTTGGGAATTTAAAGCTCAACTCCAAGCACTGAAAGCTGAGCCCCTAGTGCATGTTGTTGTAATAATGCAGTTCTGGAATTGTGGGGTGGAATGGGATGGGACAGAGGCAGTGCTCATCCAGGGTTCTTTCACTGCTGCATCTGCCTCACCAGGGTGGGTGCAATAGTGCCTTCACTTCAATGTGTTCTTCAGTGGTCGTATCTGTAAAAGGTATGCAGGTGTCTGACTTCTTGTGGGTCGGGTAACTGAGGCCTAGCTGGGTCATGTTATTACTGAAGCTAACTTTGCGCTAATTCCTGCCTCCGTTCTTAAATTGGTTATGTGCTCTCACAGTCAGCTCCTTGGATCCCCTTAATTTGACTTTTTCCTTGTAATCTGGAGAGGCCCCTTATTCATGCCTGTTCCTGTAATGTCCCATTCCTAAATGAACTGCCGTCTTCTGGAGCCTCAGCTGAATTCCTGAAAATTTTTGGGCTGAAAACTTTCTCCTGGATTTGAATGAATTCTAGGAAATTATTCAAGTAGCCATTAAGCTCCTTAGGTAACTGTAGCTGACTTGATATTCTACTGCTTTCTCTCACTTGTAATACCATCATTTTTTACCATATCTCCTCAGTACTACTTGCTAGAAAACATCTAGATGAAGCAAAAAGTGATGTATTGCCTAAGGTGCTTGCATTATTTAGGGCATGTAGTTTTGACAACGAAGTAAGGATCCTCAACTTTCTGATTCGTCTAAGGAGTCTGAGGAAAGCTACTCGTTCCGTTTAGTGGTATGATTACCCATGTGTTATTTGCACATCTAGTTATATTATGTACTTCCTTAAAAAATGGGCATTCCACTGTCTGTACTTCTATTTATTTCTTCTTTTAATCTGTCTCTAAAAGAGCATCTTCTCCTGATAGCCTCCACACTTCACCATTTGTGTGAAAAGCAGTAAGTCTCTGAAAGCAGTCCCCTTCAGAAGCCTGTTCTCTTGAGCCATCTTAAAGAGTTCTAGGACAGGGTCTACAATTATCTGCCATTTCTCTGTCCTTTGTTTAACATTTTTCTGGACCCCGTCTTTTACTTGGCTTTCTATTTGAGGCTATTCAAATGCTACTTTTCAGCTTTACTGCTTGCACATCACCCTTACCTTTGCTTCTTTGTTTCTGGATTTCGTATTTGTCATCAGTAGGATTTTTGTTTTCTCAACTGTAAACTAGTTAAACTTGGGGCTCCATGGAATCAACAACTGATCAACTGATTGTGGAAAATGGGACAGGGAACTGACTTCTGTTTCACTTTTCTGGCATCACATCAGAAAATACTTCCCTTTGTTACTGTAGGACACAGGACCAGTGTGCCCAGCGCTGAAGGGTTCAAGTGCCACCGGGCTGAGCTGGGCTTATGTCTCCACTAGCTGGGGCATCGGCTGTCTCTGTACCAGGAGGCCAGCCCAGCTGTCCTCCAGTCATGTGGCTGTTGTGCCTGCAGGCTGAGAACAGTAGCTGTTTGCAAGGGCAGGTGTCCGGCTCTGCGAGCAGACGTTCCTGCATCTGGGTGCTGTTTGTCACTATAATGAGTTGGCTTCTTACCATCTCATCTCCAAATGCCCTTAATGTGCTTGTAACCACCAGTTCCCATATTGCAGCCGCAGACTGATTTATGGGTTCCTGTCTTGCTGACCACCCTGCTGAAGCTTCTAGTGTGCTGCTGAAGCATTTGCAGTGTTTGATGTGGTTTTAAAGTGTCTGAACAGTCTCAACTTTATGGTGACCAAATTAGAATTTTTACCCCAATGAAGAAGATCCTCTGCCCCCAAAATAACCTTATCTATTCCTATATTGGGTCACTTAGCCAAAAAAAAAAAAAGCGCTCTTTTATGACTGTCAGTATGAAATAATTCGTGAAAGCTATTGGAAGGAGACTGATAGCTGCACATAAAGTTCGCTTCATTTGGTGGCAAATAGTTGTTAATAAGCAAGAAGAGAAGAGTTTAGGTAACAATCTACTTCCCCAGCTCTGCAGCATATTTGAATGCATTTCTCTTGACCTTTCTTCTTAGAACCATTATCTTAAAGGAGATTTCTGTCTGCCTGAGGACACAGACTAGAGTTTTTCATTAGGGGAACTGAGGAAGCCCTTCTGATGGCCTGGAGAGAAGCTGGGAAGGAGAAGCGTGTAACACATAATGCGAGTGGTGTGTATGTGTCTTCCCTCTTTGGTCAAAACCTTGCACTCAATTTGAGACTACTTAGGTTTGTTCCAGCTCAACCATTCAGCCCTCAATGGCAATGGTTATTTTTATTAGTCATGCATACATAAAAAAACTTGGACTCAGACATTTGTGGAAGTTTATTTTATGAATTAGTCATTGAATAATACTTTTCACTCCATCTGGTGTAAATATAAGCTGCTTCTAAATGCAGCTTATACTGTTTTGAAGCCAAAGAAAAGCAACATACAAATATGAACATTTGTTACAGAATTTAAATTTTTAACAAGGCTTTTGCTAGTTAGTTTC
Organism: Xenus cinereus; assembly: GCA_025774025.1. Classification (NCBI taxonomy): domain Eukaryota; kingdom Metazoa; phylum Chordata; class Aves; order Charadriiformes; family Scolopacidae; genus Xenus; species Xenus cinereus. Next base: position 36,033,429 of record JAOXJK010000051.1, on the reverse strand, counting down.
CCAGTTATTTCCTTACCTGGATTTTCCCTAGTGACATTCCTGGGGGGAAGGCTGCTACATGACAGGCATTGTTTTGCTTAGAGATTGAACACTAAGGATGGCTCTTGTGTACTGAGTTCCTCCAAACAGTGTTAGCAAAACTGCTGCAGGCAAAATGTCAGAAAGGGGTGGTATTGTTAGGGCAGGTGAGGACAAAGCTGCCCAGAGAGGATGGCAGTGCTGTGCAGGCAGGGAGCAGGCAGTGTTAGCTTGGGCAGATGCTGTGCAAGTGTGGCTGTACATGCAGTCTCCTTGCACTGTGGGGATGTGGTGCTGTCAGCAGGTGTACGTGAGGGAGTATGCCCTTGTTGCAGGGCTAAACCAGGTCACTTCAAGTTCTGCTATGGCAAGTGTAACAACTAGGAAGATAGATTGTGCAAAGAAGTCTTCCTTTAGGTTTGTTGGTGTTTGGGCTGCCTTATGGCACAATTGAGTGATACCAAAAAGCTATAAAGCTGGTTTCATAGAATCATAGAATGGTTTGGGTTAGAAGGGACCTTTTAAGATCGAGTTCCAACCCCTGTGCCATGGACAGGGACACCTCCCACTAGAGCAGGTCTTGATCACTTCCAGGGATGGGGCAGCCACAACCTCCCTGGGCAACCCTTTCCAGTGCCTCACCACTCTCATAGTAAAGAATTTCTTCCTGCTATCTAATCTAAATCTCTTCCAACTTAAAACCGTTGCCCCTTGTCCTGTCACTACACTTCCTGACAAAGAGTCCCTCTCCTGCTCTTCTGTAGGCTCCCTT
>JAOXJK010000051.1:35989619-36032539 GCA_025774025.1 Xenus cinereus | reverse complement strand
ACATTAATGTCAGTAGGAGAAAATTCCCATTGATGAAACTTAATGTTGGTAAAGCTTTCTTAAGTGTGTACTGCAGATTTTTTTTTTTCCAATGGACTCTAGTGAGATGAAAATGAGTGACACCAAGGCCTCTTTTAAATGTGAATTAGGATTTCCTGAATATCAGTGGCTGCTATGTCACTTAAAAGGGAATTTTGTAGCTTCCAGAAAATGTATGGAGATTTCTACAATTTGCCAGGCCACTGAGGTGTTTTGACTGAAACTTCTTTTACTTCCATACCTTTCAGCAATAAGGAGGGAAGAAAAGTAGGAAGAGTGCTGAAAGTACTGTGCCAATACTTTAAGGTTGTGCTTGATGCTTATTTGTATATCTAAGCGTGTAAACAGTGGCTAATTAATGGAAATGCTACCCAGTGAGTCTCCAGCCTGTTGAGATTTCTTCTCCCAAGGCTTCATTGGGTGGGCAGGGTGAATTCAAATATTTCTTCCAGGCCCATTATAAATCCAGGGACTTGAAACTTCTTTAGAACTGTTCAAAATACCATAAGGCTTAGGTCAGGCTGGTTTCTCTAGGACAGGCTTTCCTGTTCGCAGTGGGGGTGATCCACCAAAAAGTAAACCCAAACAAAAACCTCCTTTGGAATTTACCAGTTTGCATTTTTTTGCTGGACTTAAATTGGCTGCTGGTAAATCCCTTTGAGGAAGTAAAACAATGTGCTGATACCAGTCCTGGGAAGAGTTGCTTATTAAATATAAACAGTATGAACTTGATTACATTTTATTTTTTTTCCCCCAAAAAAGACACTTTCAAGTATTTTTCCTCTTCATAAATACTAGTGTTCTTGAATAAATGACACAGTTCAGGTAAGAGGGATCTTATGTTTCTTTCAAAGGTTCCCGCCTAGTGGCAAAGTATTATCAACAAGAGGCAGGGACATCTTCCTTAAGAGCATGCTTGGGAGAAGATGGATAAATGCTGCTAGCTGCAAGCTTTCTTTCACTAATGAACCATGCACAAAGAGTTCACAAGAGTTAAATGAGCAAGATTATGTTTGTCAGGACAGGAGACTTTAAACACCGCTGCTTTCTCTGTTTTTCACAACTAGTCTATACTCTTTTTTCTCTATAATAATATTAAAGTAGATCAGTGCTAATCTGGTAAAACAAATGTAATGATACTTGTTCCTAGAGAAATTAAATTCTATCACTTAAACAAAAATTAAAACCCCTTCAGCTCCTTCATTCAGGAAAAGATAAAAACAATTATTATGATATAACAAAAAAAATCTGAATAATCTGATACCAAATGCTGGCTCTAATTAGACAAAATAGACTAATAAGTCTATTTCTGATATTATAAATTCATACATTATGTATGCAGTGACCAAGAAGAGTGGGTCTTAGATGGGATTTTGAATAGGATTGAAGTATTCTGACAGATGTGTAGCACAAAAATAAACAAATCCCACAGATTATATGGGGTTTTCTTGTTTGTTCCCTCTCACGCAGCCCCGCCGCACCTCCCAGAAAAATGTTATAGGAACTGCATGTCATACGCTTGAGTGAATAACATTCTCATATGCTTTCCTCCCTAAACATATTTCTTCTCTGTATGTGGCAGTTGCCCAGGCAAGCTACGTGCTTTTTGTGACTAAGAATGTGTAATGCACGTCTACGGGACAATGTGGATTGCTTAATTAGATTTTGGGGTGTGATGGTAGCAAAAGCATATTAGGATGAGGTTTTTAGCATGGAGCAGAGATGTTAATTGCATAAGACTACAGAAGATGAGTGAGACCAGCATCATGACTTGAGCTGTTGCTTTTCTGTCTGAAATCTGCAATGGGTTCAGGTAGCTCTTGGTACACTGCAATATCAGTGGAGTAACAGTATTGTCCAACAGATACTCAAATAGTGTATATGGCTGTGCTTCGTGTATTTCAGCAGAACTTCATACTTCAGTTTCTTGTTTTATTCATAGTTAAATCATATCTCTATGAAAATGCTTCTAAAGATACTATTTTAAAGCCAATATTAAGAAAAAGCCATTGAAACACTGCTTGTCTCATTTAAGTAATTTCTTTGTTTTCTGCTTGTTTTGGGATTGTGCTAATTCTAAATTCTGGATTAGTGAAAGCTAGAGGAGAAATGGAAGGGGTTTCCTCAACTTGGGGTTGAGGAAAATAAACCTTGATGCTGGAGTTGAATCTGAATCCTAACTTAATTTGTCCCTCCCTCTCTAATCATTGCTGCCCTGGTATATCGACTACCTATACTTGAAGTATTGTGCAAGCAGGACCAATCTCATTTCTTACTGAAATGGTTTAGAGTTGCGGGTTGTTTTCTGTGGGAAAACTGGTAGAGCTCACATAGCAGTCTTAAAAGACCAAAATGGAATGGTGCAGTCACAGATCAGTGAACTAAGTGGAGAAGATCATGAGGAAACTAATGAAATGTAGGAAGTATAACATTGTGATTGTGCTCAGTGTGTGTCATCCTTGATTACCCTGAAATTGCCAGCATGGAGTCATGTGTGATGCACTAGGTGTGGAAGTGCATGTTTTTCAATACCATGTAGGAATATGATACTGCTTCATTTGTTTTCATGAAGACCTCTTTCTGGGGAAGAAAATCCTCTAAACTTTTTTGAAGGACAAGTCTCTCCAATGACAAATAATGACAAAATTACGCTCTTATAGTACTAATAGATATGAGTAATAGGATTCATTATTGACAAAAGGCATGGTAGCTTAGAGTTGCTACAAATTAGTTGCATCATTTGTGCAAATTCAGTTGCAGGGCACCTGGAGAATGTAGGCACCTTGAAGAGAAACTGTCCTTAGTGAAATAGTCGGTATTTACAGAACAAGTAAGCTTTGCTGTGAAGAGCTGTAAAACTGCCACAGGGCATAAACAATGTTTGAAATGAATTCAAACACACTAGTCATGAATTATAAATGTCTTTGTGACTCTTTCTCAGCAAGTTGGCCACTGGGGTTAACTGTCATCTAGTCAGGGTTTATGACCCAATGGAAATGTGCATGTTGGTTTACTGTGTGGTCCAGCAGCCCCAGAGGAGCTACTAAAAGCAGAAGAAAATAATTACAGTCAGAGATTTGAAGAGAAGTAAGAGGAAAGAGATCGGCATTCTAACGTTTGGGTTTTAGTGCATTAGCCCATTAAGGGAAAAAAAAAATCACTCCTTTAAATAATTTAAAAAACACTTTAACCTGTGAAGGAAGAAATTGTTATCTTTGCTTTTTTGTTCCTATTATAGCTTTGGATCACATAGTGTTAATTTCTTTAATGCTCTGTAAACTAAGTATAGCAGAGAGAACTTCAAATGTTGTGCCCTTTTCTCAAAAAAAAAAAGTGAATGTACTTAAAATACAGATAATCTTATTTCTGTAAGACAGTGCTACTGCTTAATTTTAGGCATATCTGGAGGCCTCTTAAGCAGACCAGAAGTTGATGTGGAAGCTATGGTATATGCAACAAAAAGTGGCTTCCTAGAAGAGAAGAAAAGGCATGTATATCTCTCTGGGATTATACATGATAACTTGTCCTTCCCATAAGGACTGGGGAGGGGTATGAACCGCACGAGTTGCGTTCTGTGTGTACTCCCTAAAGCAATGCTGTTTTCTATACCTTTCCTACATGGTGAGAGCTGTATCTACAAGTTGTTTCTGATAAAACAACTAAAGTTTTCTAAAAGTTACCAGTTCTGCTAATAGTTGCAGAATATAAAGCCAGAATTCAGTAAGCCCTGTGTAGATAAATTGAAAATAGAAACATTACTGGTAGTGAATGGGAATTGAAAAGTGCCTGGTAAAGCCGTCAGTGGCTGGTGTTGCTATGAGTATAACAAACCTCTGGTGGTGTTTGCCATAAAGATCTGAAAATTAGGTGAGGTTATCTTTATCCTAGGAGAAAGCCAGAGTGTTCTACAGATTAACCCTGATAACTAGAAGGCAATTTTCTTCTGATTCCTCAATGTTCATTCTCAAACCAGCCTAATGGTCTTTGACAAATTATGCTACTGTTCTGGAGAATGTGCCGGGAACCTAAAGCACTTGTAAAGGAATCCCAGTACTCTGGTTTATAGACTTGCTCTGCCTTTGGGAGAGATGTCCTCTTTAGAGAGTTACCTTGAAGTTCCCCTTTACACAAGCCAGATAAAGGTAAAATGCAAATAAAGGATTTATTGTCATAATAGCCAGAATACACAGCACAGTTGCAAGTGTTTATATAGAAGATATAGATGAAGAAATAAATGGGGCAGGGGAGAAATAAATCTGAAAGTTCTGTCTTCTGTATCTGTTTGATTTGCTGCAGCCGCTTTCCCAAGCAAACCATACCAGGGATCCTTCTCCTGTGTACCCCCTGTCTCAGGGAGCATTTCTCAGGGATTGACCTCTGGATGCTCTGGGTTACTTGTCATGGTTTTGCATTCAGTACAATAATCCTTCAGGATGCATGTGACAAATGATAAAGGTGACTTTGAAGTAGACGGTTAGTAATAAATTACTATTCATCCTAATGGTTGTGCCAAATTGAATGCAAAACCACTTGATTACTACATATATACCAGGTAAAACTAATAAGTTAATCTCTGTGGAAAAACTGCTTTTAAAATATTAAATTGCAGATGTTTCAGAGAAGAAGGATCATGAAATTACTTTAGTAGTTTACTGTTCCTAGATACCCAGATCCCCCAGATACAGTAGAATTTCATAGTTATTCAGTAAAACTGTTTAGCTGGAAGTTGAAGACTTCTGCAACTATGGGTTTTGGTTTGATTTCAATAAAGTATGAAAAATTCATTGTTTTACTTCTGAGACAAAGTGAACGTTTGTCATACATTGAGGACCTACTGTCCTGTGAGCTGACTCTTCAGCATCCTCCTTGATGCTAGAGCATCAGCGGCAAATCGTTTGACAGCTATGGTCTCTCTTACTAGGACACGTTCCACTCATTGCCCTCTGAGGCATGTTTCGCTTCATCCAGGAAGCGTACCAGTTAAACTTGAGGAAGAAAATAAGAAGGTTGGTGTTGGATGCACTAAGCGGTGTCCTCTTTTGCAACAATGTTCTCAGCAGGACTGAATGAAGAGCGTTTGGAGTGCAGCGCTGATGGCAGATGTGAGATAGACGAGTTATTGTTGTCAGATGATTTTTCAGTTAATGATTGTGCAGTGCTTTGAAGAGGTAAAATGCTATATCACTGTTAAGCATTATTATTATTATTATTCAGTTCCCAAAAGATTAGAGCAGTTAAGGGTTTTATGGTATTTTTCATTTAGTTTTTTTTCTAGTGTGGTTGAAAGCACAATGTGAACAGGGCTCTTTGGCTGTGACAATTTAAATATGTGTGATTTTAAAAAAAGATTAGATGTGATGTTTTTAACTATCTCATTCAAACTCATTCCAAAACACTTCATCTTCTGAGTGAAACAGTTCTACTGCCTGAAAATTAATCCAAAACAAGATACTGTGCTATCTGTGAAGAGCTGGATTGAGCTAATTCATTTGTTGAGTCCAATCCATACATACAAATGCATGTAATACAAATCCCACTTCTCATGTCATTGCCTTCTGAAGACTATGCAAACCCTGTACTTTTTTATCATCTTTAATAAAATTTGAGCCATGGCTATGAAATTTGCACCAATTTCTGAAGCCAGAAGAAAGACAGGGAGGACAATAAAATGTGAAACTAGATTATTTATGAATCTCAACACCTGCGTGTTGTTTTTCCCAAAAACAATATTAACGATAAAATTGTACTCTTCTGTAATTCTGCGTGTAGCAGACTTCACATTATACTGCATCTCTCATCAATAACTTAACTTAGACCTTGTATTATAGCCTTCTGTCCAAGTCCCGCAGCTTTTAGAGTGGGAGCCAAACACTGATAGATTTAGGTTCTTTGTTTCCTTCCTGGAATGATTTAGTGATAGCAATGCCTGCTTGTATACCTTATCTCTTATGTCTCATGCAGCGTAGTTAAAACAGATTTTTAGTGAGAATTGTTGCAGAACTTAGCCAAGAGAAACTGTTGTTTTGATTCCAAGGGCAGCTTTGATGCATTATTTTGAGTCAATGTGCACAGTACAGTAAAGATCTTGTATTTGCTTGATAATGGTATTTGGACAGTGGGTACAAGCTAAGTTAATTTTAAATGTGTTGTCATCTTTTGCTACGGAGTGGGAGGTGGGTGATGCCCAGCTTGTTACAATGTAGTTTGCTGTTGTTTTGGAGGGTGGTTAAAAAAAATCCTGTTTTTCAACATATGTGGTTAGTTTTCAAAGTTCTGATAAAGCTTCAGTACTTGACAAAATCCTGTCAATTTTACAGAAATTTTATTTTGGAGAGAGGGAGATATTTCAGTGAGGAGAAACTGTAAACCAATATTTTATTTTTTTTTAGTTGGAGCGAGAAAAATTCACTTATGCCAGTGTCATGGTATGGAGGAAAAAAAAAGAGCTGGGGGAAAAAATTCCCTTGACATTCTCCATCATAGAAAATAAAGAAATCTCCACAACTTAGGTTTATTTTCTGCACAGCTGCTCTTTTAAAATGAAGAGTTGTTACTATCCTACCCCCCAAAAAATGAGATATTTTGTTTTGAAAAAACAATTATACCCTCAGTGACAGTTATGACTTCTGCCTCCAACTTGATTACAGTTTTATATGTGGGGAGGACTGAGCTGGACTCTTCTCAGTGGTATACAGTTACAGAACAAGAGGCAATGGGCACAAATTTAATTTCAAGAAATTCCATTTAGGCATAGGAAGGACCTCTTTTACTGCAAGGGTGATTGACCGCTGGCAGAGGCAATCCAGGGAGGTTGTGGCATCTCCATTCTTGGGGATGTTCAAAATCAACAGGACCCTACCCTGAGCAACCTGTTGCAGCTCCACCTGCTCTGAGATTGGGGTGGAACTCCAGGTGCCCTGTCCACTGTTAACTATTTTATGGTTCTATATGTTTGTGTAGTCAATTATTCTGAGCATTTGTATTGTTTCTAAAATGTATATGGTGTTTGAGGATGGGAGGAGTTGAAAGAGGGAGACTGTTGGCAGTGAATTTTTTTTGTCTTGGCTTGTGGATCTTGGTCCATGTCTCCTTTTCACCCTGTTAAATGTGTATCGTGGTTAATTTTGCTGTCCATCTTAATTGAAAGCAAGTCTTATAATATTATTTTTATTGCTTAGAGTAAAGGATCTGGGTGAATGAAAAGATGACAGATTTAGATCTGGAATAGACATAGATGCATTAGACAATGCAATGGTCAGGTTTGAAGTGGTGGGAGATGAGTATACTTCATGAGAAAAACTTTCTGGAAGACATTGAAGTATTTCTGTTCAAAATCATAGTAGCAGTGACTAATGTGCAATTTAAATAAGAAGAAATACAGACAAAGCAGCAAGGTTCTAAACAGCTCAAATTTGCAAGTGTGTTTCAATGTATTTTATTAAAAAAATTAATATGCCTTGTGAATCTCAAACTACTAAGCAGCCTAACATGCTAATACTGTGTAGCAATTTTTCATTTTTTTTCTAGTCCTACTGGTTCCACCAGTCAGTACATTTGTCATTTAACTTCTGGCACGTAAGAGACAAAGTGAATTTGTCATTGAAGACTGAAATTTGTCTCTAAATTCTAACAGTAATATAAATGTAGTTAGGTTGAACTGGATATTGTACAATGCATCCTCTGCTGATTAATTTGTCTATTCTAATTCTGTCTGATCGGGTGTCTGACTGACTTAACACTGCAGGCCTGAGTTAATAATGTCTTCAGGGAGTTGGGCACTGCTGATGTTAAACCATCTTATTTGGAGGAGTAAAAGGGGCTGAGGTATCTCTTTATACTTTGGGACCTTAGTAATAAGTTGCAGTAGTCCACATTCCCACTGTTAGCCTTAATAAAGTAAGTTTTGGTATTATCAAAAGGGCAATTAACACCTGCAGATATGATCACAGATGGCATCAGAGAAGAAGAGGAACTCAATATTATACTGAAGCTCAGCTTAGACTTTTATAACTGAAACATCGGTACTAAATTGGTTACACAGCATCGTCATGACCTGCTGTTTATATTTCTAGATGTGGCTTAAGTCATGATAAAAGCAATGCAATTACTATGAATAATGGTTATATTACCACCCAGTGGGAGTAAACATGGACTGAATGTAAGGAGAGGATACTCCTCCCTGGGACAAGGTGAGCCAGGCGTACTTGCTCTCAAAAACATAGCAAGGTTTAGCAGAAATGATACTGCAGAAAACAGTTGTAAACTTGGGAAAACAAGACTAGTAATCAGTGATGGCTGTGAAAACTTGTAGGAAATATTGTATCAGATCTGAATATGAGTTTTGTGCAGGACTGAGACACCAGAAAATCTTTGAAAAGAGAATGGCAATAGGGAAAAAAGAGGTATAGGAATCAATAGGCGCACTGCGATGTCCATGCTGTAGCCAGTGTCTTACTGTGGCAAGTATCTTGTGGCAGGGTTTCAGAGCAATAGCACCTGTTTTAGAGGCCTTCTGGAGACCAGCAGGAGTAGGGCAGCATTATAGCACCAACATACACACATGCTAGCTATGAGTCAGGCCAGCTACCAGTAGCACTCTTGGCAGAAAACAGCTCAACAGGAGCTGCAAAACATTTCAAAGATGACAAATTACATAGTGCCTAGTTATCTGCCACCATAGATCAACTGCCACTGGTTCCCAAGGCAGTCTGGATGTGGCTAGTGGAGATAGGAATATGTTCGGCATGAGTATTGCTCTCCTCACAATGAGACTTTATGCAGTCACAAGTGAGCTTCCACAGTTATGGTGGAGAATTTTGTGTCTCTTCACTGGTGTTAAAATTTCTGTTCTCAGGAATATCCCATAGAACTAGTTAAAATAAATCCTAAAACCAACAACAAAAACATTGAAAGTCAGATCTAGTTTGAAGTTGTCATAAACGGAGAGTTAAAAGCTCCTGTTCTCTTTTCCCATTGAGCAGAGCTATTACAAGACAATGCTTCCTTGTTTTAATTGTGTGAGAGATTGTAAGGTCTAACTAATATTTCTAGTGATCTTTTGGATCAAATACTTGGAGAGAAATTTTTTTCAAATTAACTTCAAAGGTGCTTCAAGAAAGAGTGTTAGGTATTTACAATAGTTATAAATGAAAAGTGACTTGTTGATGTAGAATAAATTCAACTTTGTTTGTAAGGTCATCTTTGGTTAAATCTGAATCTATAGCGTTGAAAGCATTTTGCACAAGTATGTGGATTTATAAGGAGACTAGGTGATTGCCCAGTCTAACTGACCCAAATAGTTTGAGAAATACATTCATGGCAGCCCTTTTCCTGTGCTGCCTGGAAATGACTGAAAGGAACAAGATCAGAAGAATGACTTGAACTTAAGATGTTAAGGCGTGATAAGGAAAAGTTACATACCCTTTTTAAACTAATGCTTGTAAATGTACAGATATTAGTGATAGATAGTCTTCCAGTTTTTTTCATTTGGATTTCACTTTTCCCAAGGCTCATATTGCCTAGTCCGGTACAAGATATCAATCCTGTTGTTCCAGTATTGTCTGACAGACACTTTGCATTATACTCTCTTCAGTCAAAATTAGATATCCCTTCTATGAGGTGTTTCAAAATACTAAGTGAAACTGTAAATAGGGAGTCACTAACTAGCTTCACTCATGTGATACAACTTCTTGACTTGCTGAGAAATCTACTAAATCTACCTCCAAAGGTATTTTTGTTTGATCTTCTGCCACTCAGCTATGAACACTTTATATGTTCGTGTCCCTGCTGCCTTCCAGTTATCCTCCATAAATGCATGCCTGTGGGAACAGTGGGTGTACTTTTTCCTGAGGAAGAGAATAGTAGGGTCTTCCTTCTTTCTCCCTACTCCCTTCACCCTCGATTCCCTGTAGGCTTTTGCTCTGTATCTCACAGTCAAGAAGAGAGGCCAAGAGTTGGTGATGAGACGTAGTACAGGACACGAAGGAGATAACGTTAAATGTTAACTAACGTGAACATTCCTTGTTTGTCCATTCTGAATTTATTCTGATTCCAGAAATAAAACATTAATACATGTAACATAATGATGGGTAAGGGGAAGACCCAGCTGTAGTGATCAGTTGGATACAGACAGATATTTTTAACATGCAAATTCTCGATGTTGATGGTATTTGTTGGGAACTAATAATAATTGCTTTTAGACAATTGAGAAACTGATAAAGCGTATATCATTCATCACCACCATGTAGACAGAAGTGTGCTGGAAAGATGAAAGCAGTATTTGAAACTGTTGGTACTCAGCTTTGACTTCTAGCACTTTTTCTGTGTGGATTTTCATATTACACTAGGGATCCCTTACATGCTGTTCCTTATCAGGTTTGTACTTTGATGCATGAGCTGTGGTTGGGGTCATCAGCTGTAATCAGCCACTGTCTGCACAGGATCTGTCACCTTCCAGATATCCTTGGAAGTTCTGCAGTGCCCTTCTGATTGGAGGTGAAATGCTGAACTCAGGTGAAGTAGTCAAAACAAACAAAATGATGGGGGTTTGAGGGGAAAAATGGCATGGGTCAAGTTGAAGGGAAAATATTTTTATTTTGTTTTTCAAAGAAACAGAAGACTCCACAACTTCAGGTCAACTCCTATATTATTTCTGGTAGTAATGTAATGTTAAGTCAATTCTTGCTATATATTTTACAGTGTCATGGACAAAACAGATTGGTCACTGCTTATGGGCTGAGAAACTTGGATGCAGCCACAGTAGTGTATTTCTGAAGCTGTGGTTTTTATGATCTTGGAATAACTTGACTAGAATTTGCACCTCAAAGCCCCTGTCTCATACCTTTCTTTTAAGCGGAGCCTTTGAATACTCTGACACTTGTGCGCTGCTTTTCTTTTCTATGCCAGCCCAAGCAAAGCAGTAAGATGGTTGGTTGGATGGTCCCCTCTTCTAGTAACTGAAAATTGCATCTAAAGTAGTTTGTGGAAGTGTCATATACGTATACCAGCAGTGTGGCAAAATCAATTTGGAGGGAGAAGTAAAAATGCAGACTTTTTGTAGTGAGTAACGTGTTCCAGATTTTAGGTTGGTTCCCAAGAATACTCTGTCTCCTCTCAAAGAGAAGCTCACCCTTATTATAGATGATAGCTGTACTATGCTGGCAGAATAAACCTGCCAGTCATAGCTCTGGGACAGCATTCTTGGGTACCTCATAGGTACTCAAGCATGGAGATGCATGAACTATGTTGAGATACTTTAAGTAATATCTTACAATGGAGTTAGAAATATACCTTGTCAAGAATAGTGACCTCGGATAGGTTTACTGATGTTTGTAAAAGGACACAGCAAATCAGGTGCAGTAAATGGTTAGCAATGTATTGAAACACTTTTATTCAAAGCCAACTTGAACTTAAAAGTAGTCTTTAAGTCCATCAAAAGTTCTTTAGATTGAGCAAAAAGCATAATTCCATAGGAACTATTGAAAAGCATTCCTGTTCTCTTAATCTGTAATGAATTAAGAAGTAAACAATTATCACTTGCATAGCAGTAAAGCTGAACATCTTGAAGGTTCCTGAACTATGAATTTAATGAGTTACATTGTAACTAGCTTCTAGCAGCAGAGCATTTAGTTTATTCTGGAGTTCTTGTACCTCTTGTTAATTAACAATAAATATTCACAGAAAAAAAAAAAGGCAATTAAAATAGATGTTGTTTGTTACTTCAGAGTTCCAGATTGACAGACTAATGCCTTTTTCTTCTGGGGTTTGTAAGGTCTTAGGTCAGTAAGATAATTTATCTAGTAGGTGGTAATAAGGAGACTTTTTTGAAATATCACTTACTTGCACTATTTTTTTCAGTGGTGGGTGGGAGTCAAATCCTATTCTGTTGAGCGTAGTTATGAGGCATAACAAATGGTAACAGCAGCTAAGAGTTTCTTTCCTTGCTCGCTTTCTCTAGTCCTGTTACGTCCATGTTACTGATGCTTTATAACCAAGGAATGAGAAGTTAATGCAAATAACTGGTATTTCACCCTTGGCCTAGTCCTCTCTAGTGGTCGAGGTAGCTGCTGAGGTCCTATATCTGTAACAAATATGCCCTATCTTTCCATGATAGTCTCCTAGACTATAGGGAGCAACTGCTTTTTCTTTTCAGACTGGAAGCTATTTTATTGTTACTGTTTGAAATACTCTTTGTTTCTGTAAAAAGCAGTTAAGTCTGCTTAGAATAACTTTTCAAAATGGTTTGAAGAGAAATAGCAGCAATACATCCTGAAAAAATTACATCCTTTCATTTTTATTGTTTCTTTCAGTTGAGAGGGAAAATTGTCTGAAAGCAAGGAGGGTACATCTAAGATGGAAAACTGTTTTCTCTTCCAGTGTGACAAATAATTACAGTATGATGATTGTCCAGTCAAATTCCAGAAACTCTAGTTTCTGTGCCCTTGCTGATGTAATCTTACAGACTCTGGTATAATCACCGTGGTACGATACCAGTGTGGAGCCGTAAAGAGTAAGCTACTCAGATCAGGCGCCAGCTTCTGTGTTGGTGTAGTGTCTAGTCTTCTGGGCTGTGACAGGATCTCCTATGGGCTTTGGAATACCAATACTATAGCATTGCAGAACTTCAAGTGTGTGGGTTTGGGTTTTTTTTTTTTTTTGTCTTGGGTTTTTCTTTAAATAAAACCAAAACATACACCACCACCCCCCATTGCCAAAATACCAAGAACACCCCAAACTCTTCCCACTGTAGAATTAATACAGATTACTTCCTTTTGGATTTTGCCTATTTCTACTCCATTTCACTTCCCGCTTCAGTTTAGATTTTCTGTTTACTTGAAATATCTTCTCAGTTTTCCATTCCACTTCTCATGATCAAAGGAGTGTTGTCTGAACTCAATACTGCATATTCTTGAAGTCTGAATAGGCTTTTAAGGTAGACATTTATGTGTGCTTCAGGGGAAAAAAAAACCACTAGGTGAAATCAAGGATTTAGAACTGGTATGTGTGTGTTGTTTGTTGTGGGTTTTTTTATTTAAAAAGCTGCTGGAGATAAAAATAAATTACAAATAATAAAACAGTGGCACAGTGTGGTTTCTTAATATATTCATTTCCTGCTTATGTTATATCACTGTGCAGATTCAGTATTTGACAGAGTTCTGTGGAGGAAAAAAAAAGCGCCAAAACACCTCTCCAGCGAATAGAAGAGCTCACAAGAAAAAAAAATATTGCTGCCTTTGACCACTAGGTGATAGTCTTGCTCAATTTATTCATTTTATCAAGGTCATTTATATAAAGATTAAAAATGTTGCACACTGAAGCTCTTAAAGAATAGGATTCATGGAAATAAATCTTTATTTCCTGAGCATCAAACAGAACTTTACTGTTTTTCTGGTTTATAAATATTTATGAATCATAACACAACCTTTTCCATTACTGTATTAGATTTATTTTGCTATGATTAGTCCCCAACATACAATAGTATACAGTAAATGCACATATACTTAACTTATTAGTCTGGCTCAATGACACCAATGCAATTAGAACTGTTAGATTTTGGTATATACTGAAGTGTTGACATTTTAAGTTTGATTTTTATCATTATGGGTCTTCATCGCCAAAGAGAGGCTAAGATATTTTTTGCAATGTTAATAGCTTTGTATTTTTTTGAGGGACTGATTTTTATAAGAAAAGGCATCTTTTTATGTATCAAAACACTGACACACAAATGTTTTGATTTTGTGAAATGACTGTCTCAAATCAGGATGATAAACTCAAAATGTAACATATTTAACACTTCAAGTATCGAGTCTTCACAACATTGAAATTCTCTCTGGAAATTTACTGTGACTTGTCAACACTTGACCAGCAATAGAATATGTGGCTTTATTAAGCTAAGAAATATCCAGTACTTACAGTACAGGAAGCAAAACTAATAAATCTGAAGTATATTGCTTAGATCCAGTTATATACTTTAATTTTTGTATTACTGTTTTATTAGAATTACTGAATCTCTTTACTATAATTAATTTTTAAGATTCTTGATTTTTTTTTTTCAAAGCAAGAAAGGGGCGAATACTGGTGATTACTTTGAGTTGCTTTCAGTACAGCTTTACTCTCAATGTCTTTGCTTTCATCTGCTGACAGTCTTGACATTGAAGAGTGTCTCTCTACATGTCTACATTTATTTTCATGCCAGAAATCTCTCATGAAGGCAAGTTTAGGAATAAACCTATTCTATGGAAATACTATGTGTACCATTGTAGTGTTAGGAGTGGAAGCAGGACTCCAGAGTATACACCATAACCTATATTCTATGAAAATGTATCCTTTGAAAATAGACACTTTTCAGGTTTCATTTATTTGCAAATCATCTGCTGAATGTCTCACACGAGTATCTTCTTAGCTTTGCAAGAACTCAACTGACAGTTTTTAATATCACTTTCAAGTTCTTTTCTGTGAAGCTCAGGGCACGTAAGGCCCAGAAATTGGGCAAAATTTTCTAAAGGAGTTGTTACGATCTGGAATCAATGATCCATTAATGACACCTGCATTCCTGTTCCAGTGCTGGCAGTGGTTATGCTTTCTTCTCCTACCAGTCTGCAGAGTGTGCAGGTGCTTCCTAAAAGGCAACTATTAGGGTTGTTTGTATTATTGGCTTCTACTTAGAATGCTCATTCCTGGTCCATTGTCAGTTGATGATCAAATCTGAGAAAGTTGTCTTCCCTGGTGTTGATTAAAGTCCAGAATGCGTTATCTTGCCTGTTGCGGGGACATGACTTAGCTGAGACCGTGATTCAAAAGATGTCTAATCCTGTCTGCCTGTGATCAGTAGTAAGCATTCTTTAGTCCTGATCTCATTTGGCACTAGGAAGATAAAAAGTTCTCATAGTCAATTAAAAAAAAAAAATTCCCCCCCAACCCAACAAACAAAAACAATGAAGAAACCCCCAAAAACCAAACCCAAGGATCTCTAAACTGTACTCTATGGATGAGTGTGTGATGGATTTTTAACAGGTGTTTTATAGCTTCATGAGGTCACCTTCTTTAGTCACGTCCCAGTCTTCTGTCAATAGACCATTCCCAGGTTTGAGAGCCTTTTTCCAGGCATGACCATGTAAAGTAGAGCTGTATTAAATGATACCTGTCCCATCTGATCCTACCCTGCCATTGTGTCCATAGCCTCATTGTCCGTTCTAGTTCCACTCACTGCTAAAAGAGATTATTGCAGTTTCATAGGATGCAGAGCTTCTGGGAGGAAACAGCTAGAACTGGCTGTACTTAGACAGGAAACCAAACAGGGAACAAAAGCTGATGAGAATTTTGAATTAACTTAAAGAGAGGGTCAGAGAATATGGCTTTAGAGAAAGCAACACTTTACTTTTTTTCAGCTTTGAAGAATCTCAGTCTAATGCCAGAGCCATCTAACCCATCAACGTATGCAAGCTTCAGCTGACAGAGGATAGGATGGCAAAAAGCAGCATAAAGGAAACAGGGAAAATATTGCTGTGACACTTTGTGAGGAGTCAGGAAAAATGAACATGTGCAGCCCAGAATGGTTAGGCACTCTGTGATGAGCAGCTGGGAAGAAAGCTAAGTGGCATCTGCAGTTCGTGATACATTCACATGTACCACCTTCCATGCAGAATAGGACTTAGAGCTCATTCAGATATGACCTGATGATTGATCTCGAACTTGCTCTTTTTTTTCTTTTGGTTTGGTTTTTTTTTAGTTTCTAATGCACCTTTGTGTGGCATGTGTCTGACCCCTGCAATGTGGGATCTAAACATCTCGCATACTCACCTCAAACCCAGTAGGCACTGGAGAACAACAGCTGCTGCTGCGTCAGTAAAACTGCTGGACCCTGGGCCAGTACTGTGATTTCTTGCACTGGTGGTTGCAGAGAAAAGTTGAACTCAGATTGGGAGATATGAGGAGGTTTGCAGTCATCCTCCATAATTCCATTTTGTATTGCAGTCCTCTGTCTTCAGAGATAACCAATGAGCTTTTACTGCTGCCTGTAGAGGCCACATTTCCGCATGATTTTTCATGCTCCCATGCTTCTGTCACCTGTTCTTATTCTATTAGGCACTGGGAAGATAAGACTAGTAAATGACATATTGGTAAAGCAATAGGCTCAAATCCAAGCCTGATTTACAATTCATCTTGACTGTGGTCAGAAGTGTTCTGCAGCCATGCAACAGATAATTGTATAACTGAAATAGTCTAGAAATGGGTGACCTCATGAAGCTACTCAGTGGCAGCACTAAGTAGAGAAAGACACCAGGTAGCAAGGATGGCATGGTGACACTGCTGAACTTGGTATTATCAACGGTATCAAAATATAATTGTTAGTGTGTTGGAACACAATATATAGGGAGAAACTGGAAGACTGGGTCTCTTCTAATAGAAGATTAAGGGGAGGATCTCATTGCCATCTTCTATTACTTAAAGGGAGTTTATAGAGCAGATGATGACTCCTGGAAGTGTACAGTGAAAGGGCAGAGGACACTAGGCATAAGCTGCAACTAGAGAAATTACAGTTAAATCTAAGGGCAGTTTGGGGAGGATTTCAAAGGGATGGTAGTTAGCCACTGGAGCAGGTTGTCAAGAAGAGGTTGGGCCATCTCTGTCCATGGAGGTGTTCAGAACTCTGGTTATACAGAAACCTGATCTGGATTTCAGTCTAATCTTGAGGTTGACCTTGACCGGGTGATCTCTAGAGATCCTTTCAAATCTAAGTGAGTCTGATTCTCCTGTCCTATTTGCATGGCCTTCTGGAGTGTGTAGCTATGTTGGCCTTTGTCACGCTACCTGGCACTGACAGTGTGAGAGTCCATAGGAATCTGCAATGACTTAAAATATGGCAGAGTAAAATTGCTTCCTGATGTCAACACGGTCTGAAGGGCTCAGCAGAAAAGCTTCTGCAGGTAGTGTGATACTGCCTGGAAAAGACCTCGTTCCCTCTTTAGTATATGCAGGGGGATTGCATTGCTTTTGTGAAATAAAATTCCCCAAGCATGCATGAAGGGAACCCCACTTTCCACTCCATGCAAGTAAACAGCGGGATGGGCTCTGTTCAACCTGAGATCCAGATGGCCAGGTACACACCAACACACAACCACTCTGAAAGTGCTTGGCAATTTGTAGCACCCGATTGAAGTGAACATGAGTTAGTGCTTTGGGTGTGAGGCAGCTGAGGCAGGACTGCAGTAGCGCACAGCTACAGATGAGCGATTCCCGCTCGCATGGAGTACAGCGGCTGGGCAGCTGGCTCCAGCCAAGCATGTGTGCATTTCTACTGCTTTATCCTTGCATCTACCAAGTGAAAAGGATCTTAGAGTACCATCCATGTTTCTCTGGCATGTCTCCAAGGAAGAATGGAACGTTTTCTTCTTTCTGTTGTGTTTGTCTGGGAATTAGTCCGTTTTGTAAGGATTCTGAGAATAGTGTGTTTGTATTTTGAAATGAGTTACACAGGCAGGCTGGCTGGTTAGACGTTCAGAAGAGACACTGTGGCTTTTAGCACTAATGTGTCAGAAAACCTATTCATGTCTGTAAAGCACATCTTATTACAATTCTAATTTTTGGTGCATGTGTATATCACTTTTAGTTTAGGTTCTAATTACAGTATATATGCAGCTATTAGAAATCTGAAGCTACTGAGTATTTCAGAGTTTTAATTCTTTTAGTGCATTCCACCCCACTGAAGCTGCACAAAAGCTGGCTTTCCCGTCATTTTTAACTCTAACACAAACAATAGTAATTTCTCTGCTTCAACAGATTAAAAAAATAATTATACTGTACTTGAATAAAATAATCTAGTAACAAAAAGACTCTACGAAGCAGCATGTCAAAAGAAATACTGATCTTTTGTATTTTCTACACCTACCTGAATGTGTGAGGTGTCCTAAAGAGCTTGAAAGAACAAAAAGCATATTTTTAGAGACTGTATTTCTTTTACAGAGTATTCTTTTAGGGAAAAAAATACCACACTTATCCTAACGTTGTTGAACTCATTAATGATGGAAGTTCAGGAATGCTAATGAATGAAGCATATATGTATTAGTTTCTGGCTGATTTGATATCTTCTCCTTGAATAATTCAAACTATTTGCCTTTATAGTTGAACCATGAAAAACACTTCTGGATTTATTTGTAACTAGAGTATAGACTTTTTCATATAATCTTTTGTGGAGAGGTTTTATCTGAAAACAGATGTGAATGATATATCAGGTAACAGCTACTTAGTAACTATTGTACTCTCTATTTACTGAGGCTGTATTTTCAATATGGATTTAACTGGGCTTTATATTCCTTAATTTGTAAAGTGAAGATTTGTTCAGGCTACAAAAGCTTGCTCTGAAAAATGTTTGCAAATAAATATGACATAGTAAAGCTTTTGTGGTTTTGCTCTTTTCCCAGAACCAGGTACATAGCAAAAAAGTTCAGGTACTGGATGATAAAACGTAAACAGTTCCTGAATACTACATCTCTCCTGTAAAGCTGGAGGTTCCTTCAGTGTTTCAGTTTGCATTTAGGTGTATGAATTGAGTGTGTGTCACTAGTGTGAACTTAAAGTATCTTCTTTGAAATTTCATTTACGGGCTCAGAAAGATTGTTTCAATGTCAGGAACCTTTTTCACTTTAAATTTCACTTAATGGTTTGTGTTGTAAGTTCCTGTACTGCAGTGTCTTGTTTTCTGCAGTGATAACAAAAGGTAACTGCCATCCGATAAACTTAAAGCATACTCTGTTTTCTTCAAAGCAAACACCTTGCCTATTATATTGTCATCCTATTTAACGTATAGTGCAGCTTGTTGCTTATTACTGTCATATATGAAAATAAAATGATTGTGAAGTGGTAAATCTGTCACTGTTTCTGTTCAGTGCAATGTAATGTAGCACTGGAACATGGAAGGACTCTACAAGAGTAGCAACGTCAACAATTATAATAAACCTCATGTATCTTGATCTTAAATTTCTTCATCTTTATGTATGCAGGAGAAAGACATTAATGAGAGCCCAGTTACTGTATTTCTTTTCTTTTTATTCAGTAATGATGACTTCAGTCAGGAAAGAGAATTAGTAGAAATACAAAGTGAAAAGCTTAGGTGTTTGGGGAGGGCGCCTGTTAGTCCTGAATGTGTCCAAGTGACTTTCACAAAAGTGGGAAGAAGGTATTAGGGAGTGGAGATAAAGATTAGTCACAGAAAATGGCCTTCAGGAATCCCCAGTAACTGAGTGAAAAAATGTAACTGACATCTGTTATTCCTTTCTAAAAAAAATAAATACAAATTCTTCTGCTTTTAGTGTGTGAAAGAAAGTACTTTCTATTAAGCAGAGGCTTTCATGTGTGGCTTGTCACAGAACCGTCTGTCAGGAGACAGGTGTCCTGATCGAGTTAGTGCAGTCATTCAAATAAGAAAAGGCTTTGGCATGAGAAGAATTGGCTGCAACTGCAGAAGGGAAATATGGACATGGAGGGCTCATCTCTGACTTGCCTTACGGAGCAACAGAACAGCCTCGGTGTTACTGAGGGCAGCATTTGAACCCTAATATAATGCTCCATTAATATGTGTGACTGCTTCATTAAACATGTTGTCATGGCAGAATAAATGTGCCATCCCATAATGAAAGCTGCTACCTAGTGATGGACACAATGACAAAAGGTCAATTTCTGATGACTATGGAAGGGCCTCTTGCCTAAACCGCCTTTTTAAGTAACTGTTGGGCAAAATATATGAAAATGCTGGTAGATTAATCTATGAGAGTGTGCTTGAACCACCAATGTGTCTTGCCAATAACTCGTTCTATAAGATTTTCAAATTGCAGGTTGAGAGAAAAAGTCAAGTGAGGCTTTTTTATTGTATATGCACACAGCATCTTATAACCAGGAACAGATAAACTCTTACCTGTACTAATGCTGAATTATTAGTGTTTTAAACTAGCCATTTGGATTTAGAATAGGAATCTAAATTCTTGTCAGACTATTTCAGGCATGGAGGGGTGGGGAGTGGAAATCACTTAGTTCTCAGCACCTTAACTCTTTAATGTACAGAGCTTGTATTTTGTTTCTAACAAACATTTTATACCTTCTTATGTCTGTGAGGTGTTAGCACAAAATACAGCATGTCCACAGCTGGAATCCTAGACTCTCCATAGTAGAAATAGTAAATAAGCAGGCATAATAGCAGCTCTGCATTTGTGAAAATGTCTGTCTTAACACGAACTCAGTGAAAAAATACTGTTCCAGAATAAGGCTGTTATTAAAAAGAATTTTGTATTATATTGTTATAACTAAGAATACTTATTCCTGAATGAATCCATACTAATGCTCTATAAACAATCTAAATAATTTCTGTTTTGACAGGAAATTTTTGAGCTGCCTTTTCCTGACATATTTTTCATTTTATGTTCTTTCAGGAGAAAACTTAGTTGATTCTCATCAGAGTACATCAAATACAGCACTCCTTCTGGTAAGAATATCTGATTATTTAACTTGTATTATAAAATGTAGTTCTCTGGAATCTGACACATTCAGCTATTTTTTATTTTCAGTAACTGCATTTAACAGTTCCATCTTCTTTTCAGCAGCACTTTAATTCTTTTTATTCCTTTGTTCTTGTCTCCTCTGCTTTCTGAATTTATTATGCAACTTCACGAACAATGCTGTAAATCTTTCAGCAGTCAGTGTTTCAGACAGTCACGAGCAGCATGTGGTATGTGAAATCCAGGAGTTCCGAGATTTACCTTTTTTATCCTGTTGTGCTTCTATACATTCTGTGAAGTTTTTGGCATCATTAGTGGTGTCAAAATTGAGCATGTTGCCCTAGCAAGCCAAATTTAATAATGAATTTGCAGTGGAAAAGGGAAACATTCAGGAGACCTCTTACTAACTTCACTGTGGTTTTGCATTTGAAGACATAAAATTTCTACAGTGATTTTTTTTTTTTCAGCAATGTCCTGACCTTTCTCTTTTGAGGAGCATGTTTCTAGCTCATTGGTTGTTGCATCCAACTTAATTTTTTTAATAAAGATTGTTATTTGTATTTAGGATGGGTTTGAAAGCACTGTCTATCTAATTATGTTTTATTATGCCTTATGTCTTTTAGATAATAAACTTAATGTCTTGGTGTAGAATACTGTTACTGCCTTTAGTCCTGATTAAGTAACAAAGACTACTCCAGGATTATGAGACTGTGGAAATAGATCCTGATGTACCACCACTACCACTTTACTGCTCTTCTTGTTGGCTGACTGACAAAGGAATTCTGTGTGTAAATTTTGAGGAAAAATTAGTAATCAATTATTATGCAACTGTCTGAGCTCTTTTCAGATCTAAGGGTTGTTTCAGTTATCATTCTGATACTCACTTTCTCTTTTCTTCCTTATTTATATTTTCAATTCTAAAATGGCACTTGCGGGGGGGGAAAAGTGAATTTATTCTTTAATACAAATATTAGAGATCCAACTATTTGAGTTACTTGATGTAAGAGAATAATGTATTTGAGTGGGAGAAACAACTGGTATACACACAAGACATCCACAAAACTGCCTTTGAGTGTGTAGCTTTCATTCTTATTTGAATTCTTCTTCTGTAAGGCAAAGAAATGATAGCTTCTTACATAGCAAAGAACTACCTAGCAAATGTGCTTTGGTTGGTGTGACCAATTCTGATAATGTCTAGTGCTCTACTCTCTGTATAATTGAGTTTGTGCAAAAATTTTGCGTCTTCTGACTCTAAGAATTACTTAGATGTTTCTCTTTTCATTTTTTCTTTTTCCTACTGAAGAACTGTTAAAATTGAGGAAGGAAGCTACTGCTTGAAGTTCTTAAAACCAGCATAGAAGAAGATATTCTAGATCAGATTCTGAAATAGTATGTGTCTTTTCCTGTTTACCATTCTTTGTTTGTAAGTGCAGTGCTTAGCTCTAGTATTAGGTGGCCATTGGGATCACAGAAGCTCGGACGTAATAGCTATGAACCATATGTGCAACTCTCCAGGAAGGGAGCAATTCTTAAATGCGTAACTTAAGAGGGAGTTATGCTTACAGAGGTGAATTATCCCCTCCCAAATACGCAAATATGCAACATTTAAGTGCATAGAGTGTACACTCATTTCAGGTTTTTTAAAAAAAACAAAACCAAAAAAACCCAACAAAGAAAAAAAAAAACCCAAACAGCAAAACCAAAACAAAGCAACCCCCTGAAAATCATATATCAGCACTACAATACGTTAGCAAATTGAGTCTGAATTATATAAAAGTTCAGAAAATGACTGTCTCACAATGCAAACATTTGTAAAAGAATAGCATGTTACTACTTGAAATTGAAAGTGTTCCAATTTAAATATGTGGAGAGGACTAATAGACACAATGCTTGATATCAAAATGCAATTTTGGATTTTCTGGATCTATAGAAACTTTTTTCATTTGTTCAGCAATAGAAAAATTGAATGCTGACCCAAAGTGAGACACAGTCATTTTCACTGTGTAAGTTGGAGGGTCCAGCTTTTTCATCTTTTGTTTGCTGGTGATAACAAAACTTCTGTTTCTTTTTAATTTGACAGTCTAGGAGAAAGGAATATTTTTTTTTTCAGTGAACGTGTGTAATGACTTGAGTTGCTGAACTCTATTTTTATGCCCACTTCCTATTACCATCAGACAATTTATTCAAAACCAATTCTAGTGTTGTCACTGATACTGCAGTGTGTGGGAAGAGCTGTTTTCTGGTGTGTATGGGGGTGACCACCTAAAGCCCTTCATTGTGAATTCTTCCATGGTTCTGTGATTCATATTAATGTAAAATTCTGTGGGTCTAATTGTTAATGAGCAGCTTGCTATCTATTGTACTAGTCTGAGCTGTGCTCTGTGCAGTCCATAACGGATTCAGCTCAACTCGAGGAGTGGATGCATTGCAAAAGAAAACCATTGCATTTCATCTCCCCACCCTGGAAGTTTAGTATCTCTGGCAATAAAATACTCTGTTTAAACTTAGACTCTGTAGCTAACCTGAAGTTTTGGGCATTTATATTTACGTACTTGGAGAAACACAAATACTGAAGATCTTTTCTCTGTTTTCTGAAGAATAGTACAGAGCTGAGTTGGGCTTATAGTGAAGTAATAAAGATAATTGCCTGCGGTCAGTCTATTTACAGATCTGTCTGTAAGATCTAATATACATAAATCCCAGGGATGAGCAAACAGAAGATTCAGATGGGTGTGTGGGTACTTAATAGCCCATCTTTCTTGCTATCACTTCGGTTTTGTTTTGCCTATTTTTAGGATCTGTAGAGTATCCAAAATATTACTAATTTTCCTCATAGCAGAAGCAGTAAGGAGAGTGTTTATAGCTTCTTATTTGAAATAGCTTATAGAGGAACTCTTTGCTCATCTAGAATTAGTGAATTTGAGTGAAGGTTCAGATTGATTGCACTTAACCTAAACCACTATTTTTGCCCTTCCAAATCAGCTTTCTTTGCAGCTTAGTTCAACAAAACAAAGTCACCTTATACAAAACATGTAGTCAAGAAAAGCATGTGTCTAGAAGCCTTGAGTACATTTGTGACAGAGTTAGAATTCACTCTCATTTCGGTACGTGCATGAATCTAATCCAGCAGTAGATAGTCATCGCCGCTGTTAGTACTCCTACACCATTGTCCATCCAATGATCTCCTATTACAAACAATTAATTGACTAAGCTTCAAGACATAACACTTCTGTGAAATATGTAAGAAATATACAGGGGTCACTTCACACAGCACTGGTGTGCAGTCACCTTTGGAATAAGAAATGGCAACTGTTTAGTTGTGTGCCCTCAGATGATCATTGTATCCAGCTGAAGCTTCATTCAGAATATAGGGAGCTGAGAATGTAATTAGTATAACTGGCATTTGGCTGGTATGCTTATGTCAAATAACACTCTCCTAACAAAATGAATTAGGGAAATTCTTATCAGACCCAAGAGTTGGGATCCTATTTTCTGCCTTAAAGTAAACAAAACAGCAGCCCAAAACCAAATCAACCTGTATGAAGCTTGTAGTTTCAGACACGAAGTCTAGACCCTGAACTATCAGCTGCTAAATGACTGATACACCTCTGCATTACTGAAGTATTGATTGGAAGTCTCTCCAACATTGACTAAAGTTAGCTGACAATATTTGACAGAACTTTAGCTCAAGTCACAGGATGAACTGAAATGCCTAGAATATTTCAGATATATAAGTTGATATCAGCAGGTGACGCTTTATACCACTGTGATTTAAATCCCTCACAAATCGTTTGGCATCAACAGGAAAGAAAAGTGGAATTATTAATAGGATATTGAATGAGGAAGCACCTGTTAGTCCAGATGTTTGCTTAGATAGATATGTTTACCCTTCTAATACATAAAACAATTAAGGATTTTGTGTTTACAGTTTTAAACTGGGTATTTTTCAAACTTGAAATAAATAAGCTTTAAATTACAAAGACTAAAAGGGCAGGATTAAAAAAAAAAGAAGAGGTAAGTTTAGCACTAGCTAATCTTTGTATTTTAAAAAAAGCCAAACAGTGTCTTAAAACATCAGGATTGATGCAACTCCATTCAACTGAAATCAGTTCATGAAATACCATTTCCAGGAAAGTCAGTTTTCTAAAAAGCCGTTCTTTTTGTAGGGACAAGCTGTTAGTTTTACTCTTAACTTCAAGGTATGTTAAACTGGACCAGAGTTAAGATCTTAAAAAATTCTGTATTGAAACATAAAATCACTGTGATTTTGTTGTCATTGGGCTAGCACAGAAGTACCTTGGCAGGGGGAAGTGCATTCTATAAGTGGGATATGTGACTTTTCTGCCCTGTTTGCATTTACTGGAGGATGTCCTGAAGCAGAATGTCTAATAGGACATGTCCTTGCTTTCAGCCCCTGTAATGTAATTCTCTATTGCAGATACATGTGGGATCAGCAGGAGAGTCTGGGAGATTTTCTGGTTAGAAGCCAGGTGCATATTCCTCCCCTGGTGAACGTTTCCTTACTTATGTAGAAAGAGCTGTTTCCAGCAGGATACTTCAAAGCAGACCTACTTCACGTAGCCGAGTGCCTAACATGCTTGTGTAGGTTGCAGGAAGGTTCAAGCAAGGCTTGCACCAGGTCTCCTGTGTCCATGCCCTCATCAGTGTTGCTCACTGGTCTGATTCTGAAGTGCTTCCCTCTCATTATTTCTGAGCAATTTGTTGTTTTAATAAAAGAAAAAGAAAAGAAACCCATTATGAGGGGATTTTCATGTGTTTACAAGCAAGTGAATCACACGTATGATGGATGTAGAGGTGCAGGTGAGTCCTCCTCAAACAACACATGAAGCACAAGTGTTTAGTACTTTGTCAGTTCCTTCAAGCCCACAGAAAAAAGGAAGATCCTTTACTTTCAGAAAAGCTGGTGGCAGCCCTGTTTCACTAAGATAAGGCCAGAAATAAAAAATAGCTGCAATGCTTGTCTGCTACTCTTTGTATTAGCCAAAAATTTCCCAGGTACCTTCAGGTTTGGGTCTTATCCTTTTACCAGGGAGAAGAAAAGTCGCAGGTCATAGTTATGAACATAATTCTGAGTTTAAGACTATACAGTCAGGACAAGGTTTGTACTTTCCACCTTTTTAAGATGAAGAATCTTCATGTGCCAAGTTGATGGGCAGTTTTATAAATCGAGTGAATGCATTACAGTCGGAGTTGTATTTCTGGAATTAAATCTTTTGAAAATCCATGACATAATTTCACGATTGTTTATGTAAAATGTAAGACTTGTATTATTTGCAATGACTAACCTCCATAAAAATGCTTCCTAATAAAAGAAAGTACTAAATATTTTAAAGAAATAATTAAAACTGTGGGAAGAAAGGATATTGAGCGAGGAGTATTTGCTTTAATCCTTGAGAAATAGTAAGGAAATTAAGAGCTAACACCATTTATGATCTCAGTTCTGTAAGAGCTAAACAAAAGGGGGCTGCAAAAGATGTGATAATGGCTCAGAATGGAGCACATCCTCCCTGGTGAACATGAACAATTGTCGGTTTGGTGGTGTTTGCTATCATTTCGATTAGCTGCAGTGTTATTGAGCTATAAGAACTATAGCACAGACGTTTCCTAATCCTGCAGCATGAGGTGGCAGCAGGGCTGTGAAGTGTTGTGAGACAGCAATGATGCTAGTGTTCGCCATGAGAAATAGCCTATTTCCGTAGCTGGTTCCCATATACATATTGGGATACTTCTGTCATAATTCCTCCTTTTTTTTTCCCCCACTTGGCTTTTACTTTTGACTTAATGAAACTCAATAGCATTTTGTTAAAGAGAGCTTGCTCTGTAGGAGTGGGAGTGGATTTTTGGTTGTGGTGGTTTTTTTTTTTTACTTTTTCCCGTTTCACACACACACAGCCCCACCTCCCCCCAACTCTTCTTACAATCCTTGATTTTTCCAGGAGATAAAAATCATAATCCTTTTTTTGCAACATCACAGAATAATAACATCATGCACTCAGAGAGAACAACCTCATCTTGCTGAGCCTTTTATTTCTCTGAAAATAGTAATGCTTATTGCCCCTTCTTGAGGGAGGGTAATGTGAACTGAAATGAAGTAGTAGTCCAGTTTCTGTGTGGTACAGACTTTTACAAATAACTTTGACAAAAAAGAAAAGTTAACCAGTTTGCATTAAAGCAGTCATACTTCAGCCTTAGCCCAAAGTCATAGGACGCGAGGCTGCTATTCTCAGACTCAAATATTGTGACATTTAAAAATTCCTTCATTTGGCTTTATGCTTTTAGATGTCCAACACCTTAAATGCAATTTAGAGACTTTGGACCCTTTTCAAGCTAGAAAATTCTTGGTATATAATTCAAGGTATTTGAATCGTTGAATTTTGACCTTAATCCTAGCTTGATAGTGGAACACTGTGAAGGTCTCCCATCATTAGGGACTGCTCCATTGTGAGGTTACTTTTTGAAATCCTAAAACTTTTTTCAGCTTCTGCATCAATTACATTACATATCCACATATGCACTGAATTGCCTTTTTGCATAAAGAAGTCGTTGAGAAAAGAAAAAAATATTCCTGTAAAATGAAATGCAAAACCAGGAATGATGATTAGTTAAAAGGAATACGATTACAGATGTAGCTTCACTATTAAACTCAGATTTATTTGGTATTTTTCTATTGAACATAAGAAAAAAAGGCATAAAAGAAAGTGATATTTCATGTGGGAGATAAACCTTAATTGGTTTATTAGTTTGACAGCAAAAGAAATAAAATTTTAGCTTCTCAAAATGCAGAATAAATGTTTAGAATTTCTTCTTTCCTTTCAAATTAAAGGTGAAGTATGGCAGTGGAGAGGAAGTTGTTCTGGAATTATATTTTCTAGTGCATTGCAGTGCAGGTGAAAAAGATTAGACAGTTTGGGGATTGAACATTACAGGTAGCAATCGTAATAATGTTCTTGTTGTCCTTCTGATCCATATACTTAAATTACAATAAAAGCAACTGCTACTTAGAAAAAGCAGTGTTTTCTGATATAAAATTTGAAATGAAAGTCTTGGACAACATTTTTCAGCCAAGGTAAGAAACAAATGCTTTTAAAGTTCTGGAAATAAGTAATTTAATCAGAAGTGTGGGGTTTTTTTAATTTCAGTTTGGCATTTAGATACATACAGTTCTTTTCAATGAATTTAAAGTTAAAATGTCACTTGGTTTTGGTTTGGTGGTTAAAAAAAAACCAAAATGACATTTCAAGATGAAATAAAAATGTAATTTTGAATCAATGTTAATATTAAAGGTCACTTTCTTTTCATAGCCAAAAAATCCCCCTGGAACAGAATATTTCATAGTTAAGCAGGAATTAATCTTTTAATCAAAATGTCTTGTAAGAAAACATAAATTATTTCATATGTATAAGCATCAGCTTTAATTGAGACTATTTGCATGTGAAATATATTGTCTGGCTGTATCAAAAACATACCTTGTTTAAATTCTGTATCTCTGCTGTCTTGGAAATACTTCTCAGCTCTTTGCAGTTTGAGATTTGTTAGAAGTGTGGATGTTGGGCTTCTACCTGTGATGCTGGGCAGGCTGCTTCACCTTCCCATGCCTGTTAGGTCATCCCACTGCTGTGAATGCCCTTCCATCTCTCCTGGCTTCAAGTTCCCCCTGGGAATCTACAAAGAAAGTTATACTCAGCTGTGGAAGGGTTCAAAAAATGTTGGGTTGCTTACTCTATTGTTGTTTTTCTTGTTTCCTTTCCAAAATGAGAGAGTCTCGTACTTTGCTTTGCAGTGTACTCTTGCTTGTACTACAGAAATGTTTACCATTTTTCTCAGCTTTTACAAGCAATTACTGAAGATGCAATTTTGTGCTTAATGAGCAACTGAGCACTGAACCTTTAAAAAGAAAAAAAAAAAGGCTTCCACTCTCCAAATATTAATTAATCTTTCAAGTTAAAATATTTTAACCAAAGCATCCCATTTTAAACACCCTGACTCGAAATAATTTCCATTTTCAGGGGGTCAGATTATGCATTTTCTTTGAAGAGTCACATGCAGCATAGCATAAAGAAGCAAATAAACTCAAGCAGACTTGTAAGGTTTTCTTATTTGGTTTCGTTTGCTCCTTTTCCTATCTACAGTGTTCAGTAGCTTTTCATATTAAGGTGTTATTAGTGTAGCACTAGCTGGAGGCTAACCAGCTTTTCCTCTTCCGCTGGGCCATACAAAGCTATTTCACTGGTAGTGTTTTCCTGTGAGCTCAACATCAGGCTGGGACTTGGACTGGGCCCCGTCACAGCAGAAACCTCCTTGTTGAGTCCCTCCTACTGTTACTAGGACTAACCTTGATGTTAGAGAGGGTTGACCAGGGCCTTGGTCCCTCGAGTCTTGACTATCTCTATGTCCAGGGATATCTTCTGCTCCTCCTTGTCTGGGGTGATGCAAATATTAACAGGCAATAGGGCAGGAAGCAAGTTACAACCTCTAGTGTCTAATTCTAATTAATTAAAAGGGATGTTTGGTGGAAACTCTTCCCGTTTAGTCAATAAAGATAAATGTTTTTATCCACAGTTTGCACTTGAAAATAGAGAAAAGAAATCATGGAATCATAGAATGGTTTGGGTTAGAAGGGACCTTAAAGATCATCGAGTTCCAACCGCCCTGCCCTGGGCAGGGCCACCTCCACTAGAGCAGGTTGCTCAAGGCCCCATCCAGCCTGGTCTTGAACACGTCCAGGGATGGGGCAGCCACAACCTCCCTTCAATTCTAGAAAGTTGACAGCAATGCTATTAGCGATGTCAGCAACTAGAGAAGTAGGGAGAAAGATGTGATTATGGCTTGGAGAGATTCTTCAGTGACATTGATGTACCTGTTTTACAAAGCTATAAACATCCAGTGGGCCATCATATTTGCACAGTATGTTGTTTTCTACTTGTTCTTTCAGCCTTAGGTGTAACAGTATGAGTCAGTGTTTTGTGTGGTGGGTGTGGTGGTTTTTTTGTTGATTTGGTTTGGTTTTGTTTTTTATTCCTTACTTTACTGGAAACACTGAGAGTGAGTAACATGGGGTCCCATGCCCTTATGTAGGGACATCTCAGTTTGCTTGAAACAAGTTGATTCTAGTAGTCAGTCATTATAATTAAGATAACTTAAAAGCATAATAGCATTTCACAGGTAATGACAACAATATGCTGAACATGGTATCCCTAGGTTTCCAAATATGTAGAATGAGATAAATGTGATACTCTTTCCCTATAATTTCCCTATTAAGAGTGAAAATACACTGTGTAAGATTATAGTAGACAAGTAGAGATATTAGTAAGATCTTCGAGTTGTTCTACTTAACTGCTGTGCACTTTAAGCCATAAATAAATAAATAATGTATTCAGCTTGTCAGCCTCTGGGCACAACTGCCTTCTGTTGTTACAGCCCTGTAGGTAGTAACACTAAAAAGTGTTAGTAGAAATACAAAAGTGAAAATACTTCAGAATTTGTTTTGCTTTTCTTTCCACTTTTATTCACACCTAAATTTTGCATTCGTTTCATAGATCTGTTTGAACAAGCCAGAGGGCTAAAATATTGATGAAAAGTTAATATGTGTGTGGGGTGTGTGTATATAAATGTAAGGACATGCAACATATACGTATATATTTGCTTTTGCTAGGGAACCTGTACATACTAAATTGGGCTCAAATAGGGAGAACACTTCCTGTTTCCTTTTTTGTTTCTTGATACCTTCTTGAACAAGGGTATGTGTATAAATAGGCATTTTGAACATCATAAATTTATAAACAAGACACTGTAATTTTTTTATATTTTATTGGCTATTATACTGTAATAGATTCTCTCAGTGCTATCTAATCTTAGAACTGTACCATGCAGAGATACCTCTATGAATTATTAATTCCTAAAAGGGTCATACCAGAGAACATTTTCAATGGGATGGTAAGGAAATGAAAGTGCGGCGTTGGGCAGAAAAGTGACTGCTTAAATGAGAGAAAAACTCTTAGCTAGCATAAAAACTGTATGGTATTGTGTTATATTTGCCTTTTTCAGGAGTTGTATGTGTGCATGATCTGCCCTTAAAGGCTTGGGGTTTTACTACTTTTTTTCTTTCCTTTTTTTTTATTTGTTCTTTTAACTTCTCTGTGTGGCAGGATCTGAGTGTGCTTTTGGTGCTTTTTTACTTCAGTCTATGTTGTCAGCTGAATTCTAATAAAAAAGTAATAGCAAAGACAAAACTAGGAAGATGGTGACTTTTTTGTAGTACTTGGGGCTAATATTATCCCAAATACCAATATTTTATTAAGAGGAAAATGATAAATATTGTTATGAAACCATCTATAACTGTATACAGTCTCTATTCTCTCCAGTGGAATTCAGCCTTTGGTTATGAGAAGCAGGCAGACTGCTGCCTTCTAGAAAAGCTCAACAGCATTTTTTTCAAATTAGTAGCAAGAAAGAGATGTGCCATTGAACTTGCTTTAATACTAATGTGTGCTACAGAACATAGTGTTTGCATTAGCAGCCTGGGGCTGGCTGTATTCTCAGGCCAGGGAATGATATTTAAATAGTAGGGTAAGATGTAACTGCAGGGTAAGTTAAGTAACTGCACTGAAATGAATGGGAAGTACTCACGAGGCAGCGCTCCAGCTCTTGGAGCAGAAGCTATAGTGACAGCAGGAGATATTCATTTGCATCTTTAACTGGCAAGGCTGTTTCTGAAGTGAACATCCCATCATAGCTTCAGATTTCTGAGGTCATATTCTGTGTTGTATTTAAAGCACTGACTGCAGTCAGGTGAAAAATTGATCTGTGGCTTCCTGGTAGTTTACATCCTATCTATACAGTCCAAGGGGACTCTCCTGAAGGGGATGTACTTTGGATGTGCTATGTCTTTATTAGCTACAATTGTTTTAAGAGTTTTAATTTATTATTAAGGTGAGATTATATCAGGAAAGTATATTTCATTTGATCTCTTAGTGTAATCCATAAACCTAGGCCCGTGGGGCAGAGACTGACTGTAAAGCAAGCTCAAATATGTTCATATGTTCCAGTGGCTTTCCTTGAGTCATGCTACACAGTAAAAAGGTTTTTTGCATGATGCGTGACTGTGCCTTTGTAATATATGGCCATATGTTTGTAATGGATGTCATGCGTGTCTTTTAGCACAAATAAAATAGCACTATGGCTTATAGTTCCATTTGTTTAGCATGTTTTTCTTATTGCTTATTACTCTTTGAGCATCTAATAGGTTTTGCATATTTCTCATACTGATTATTGCTTGATATCAAGGCAGAAACTGTAAACTCAGCTGCTTCTTTTATGAGGGGAAGAGCATTTTCTCTTATTTCATCTGATCTTCTAGTCCTAGAGGGTCTGGTAAAAGGTTTTCCTGGAGGCAAATATGCCAAATCACAAACTAACTTTTTTTTGTAGCTACATTATCAGTATTTTCTGATACACTGTTTCTAGAGCTATTGAGTTTTCTTGCAGTTAAAAATTGCGTTGGAGTCAATGAGAGCTTTGAGATGGGCAGTAAAGAAAAGACCCCACAGCTCCCAGCCGGGCAGGGGTGTGCTGCAGAGTATCTAGACTGCTTCAAGCTTGGCTGGGCTTCTGCCTCAGGAGAGCAGACAGAAGAATGTGCACAGAATCCTGGGATCCCTCAACTTCCCCCAGAGAACACCACAGAAATTTGTTTTGCGTTTCAGAAGTACTTAGACATGAGGCTACTCTTCAGTTGTTGGTTTCAGCCAAAGTTAGGCACTTAAACATCATTTTAGGGTTTGCACATTAATTAATTTTTATTTAATTTATTTCTGTATTGTTGAATTTTCCCTTCCCAGTGTGTGAAAACCTGTTTCCTTAGAAGTTATAAAACTGACAGATAAGAGAGACTATTGAACAGTTCTTATCTGTAGTAAAGAGACTACTATTAAATCAGTGTTAGTTATCTGCTAACACACCTGGATTACTGGCTTCCTGTAGTTTTTGTTAATGAATATCTGTTACTGGTAGGGAAAAATTGTTTGCATGAACTTTGTTCCTCCCCCTTATTTTTAAGACTTTTCAGTACACTTACATCCAGTCTCAAAGTTACATCTTCCAAAGGAAAACCTCTAAATGTGAGATAACAGACAGTGGCTGCAAAGCTGCTTGAAATGTTTGTCCTACATGCAGATTGGTCAGACTCGGTGTAGATTAGTAGGATATTTTAGTCACATAAACAGATGGAACGTGAGTGACACTTTTGGTCACCTCTACAGACTAATGTTTGACACTGACAAACACAAGTAGGTTAGAGCTTTGTTGATGTAAATGCATAAATAGATCTGCAGCTTCTCACATTGACCCGCAATGATAACAAGCAGATGTTTTATGCTTAATGTTTGCTTGTGCAGATTATTACCACAGGTTTAGGCCATATATTTGTGCTGGCAAAAATAATAAACATGATTAAAGGACCTCCTTCAGAGAGTCTTCTCCCTGCCCAATGAGTTCATGTCGAAGCTTTATTGACATCTTGACCTTGAAAATAAAAGGAAATGGTCCCTTTCTGACACTTCATTTACCTATAACTTTATTAGCTGAGGAAATTTGGCACAGAAACATTAACTGGACATAATTAATTTGCATTGATGACATCAATCAACCTCTATTTAACTAATATAATCAAGTGCTGTAATTTGTTTCCAAAAACGATAAAAGATGTGGTATGCTGTATCCAATGACAAAAGGAAGAAAAAAAGGAGGTCCAAAAATAAAGCGGCTGGACAGAGCAGCCACTATTTTTTTTATTTGCATTTGCTACCTTGTACCTTATGTTTATAAACAGTGATCTGCTTCCGTGTGTGAAGAATTGGGAGAAGTGATAGATTTTCATTGGACCTTAAAGGACCAAAATACTGTAAGATATACACTTATAATTGTATATCTGAATGTCTTACATAGTGATGTGTGGTGGGTTGACCCTGCCTGGATGCCAGGTGCCCACCAAAGCTGCCCTATCACTCCCTTCAAAAGGCTCATGGGTTGAGATAAGGACAGGGAGAGATCATTCACTAATTATCATGGGCAAGACAGGCTCAACTTGGGGAAATTAGTTTAATTTATTGCCAATCAAATCAGAGCAGGATAATGAGAAATAAACTCAAATCTTATAAATTATAAATGCTACTGAGATTAAAAAGTATTTTCTTAGAAACTACTCAATGCAGTTAATGGTAAAAGTAAGTTTTTCCATGAAAAATACTTGGCTGTAACCCCAAGTAAATATAAAAACTCATTAATTCCTCCTGGTTCAGAGATCTTAATGAGAAAAAGCAAGTCAGCGCAAGATAACAACCAAACAGAGGCAGGAAAAGCCAGAACATGTGTTCTTCGTCAACAAATGCCAAACTTAAAAACAACACAGTTTCACATTTTCTTTATGGTATTGGAAGTATTCAGTTGTATGGAAGAAAAACATCTTGGTAACACAGATAATGAGCACATATTTTGATAGAAGCAAAAGAAAGGATTTTGTAGGTAAAACAGTTTAGATTCAGTTGTTTATGTTGTTTTGTGTGATGCTAAACTTCATTCTAAAATTTCTTTTGGAAACACATTGTCAAATTCTAGAATCTTTTTTCTTGTCTAGAAAGAAACGATGTAGTAATAATGGATCTTAAAGTAATTGAAGGGAATTGATCATAGTGGCTGGAACCTGCTGTCACTAGCATGTATTTCATAACTCCCCATGGGTTGAGAAGTGAGGTTGCTATCAGATTTCTCTTACTTCTTCAGTAGAATTGCATTATCACTGATCCTATTTAGTTCTCTGGCTTCCTTTGCTTTGACCCTCTGTTTCTCATTCTCTTCCTCTTTTTGTTTATATTCCATGTTTTTATCAATGTAAATATTTTTAATGTTTTGCAATAATGCCTCGTCCTTGTTCAGATTCTTGTATTTTTGTATATTTACCACTGTTGTTTAATTTAGATAGCATACCACTTCTATAAATGGGTGAACTGCATATTTCTTTATCAAGAGCACTGTATGTAACACAGTCGTTTTGAGAGCCGGTGCTATTGAAGCTAATAGAAATCTGGATCTAACAACCTGTTTTTCTAATAATTGATTTGAGTTAGAAGAGAGGTTATTTTATTTATATAATTGATCTCCTTTTTTTCTACACATGCTTAGTCTATTTTCCCAGCTTCAGCAGCAGCAAAATTTCACTCATATGCTTGATAACTGAGCAGTATGTGCTCAGAGCATGTGATGATTCTGTCACCATTTGGGGAAAGAGATAAAACAAGGAGTTTATGTATTACTATGGCTAACTAAGCTGTGGAGTTCTTCTGCAGAGCAGGTTGAAGTCTTTGTGTTCTAATATTTATAACCCTCTGCTTGGTAAGCATTTTGAAGTTATATCATCACTTATCCATTACAGTAGCAAGGAAACTGTTCACTAATTTGCAGCAGAGAAACAAAAGGAGGAAGCATAACCTCTAGCTGATATGATAAATGAATCATTTATACAAGGCTGTATAAACACTTAGCTCTTTCCATTCCTGTTTCTTTTACTGAATTATTTTCCCTCATTTTCCATCTATTTCTGAATGCTGTTCGTATTAAAGGGAAAAAGGTCTTTATCTCCCAACTTTATTTCTTCATTGTTATTCATTGGTCTAAAGAAGCTGAGATGGGCATCTCGGTTTATTTAATCAGTAGCTCTCTGCAAGGGAGGTTAGGAATCATCTCTGTGTATCAGAACTGATATGTAGCAATGCCCGTCAGAAGAGATTAGTAGGTCCATGTCGAGGTGGAAGCAGCAGGGTAGAATGAAACCTGAATCTGGGTTAAGTAATTGGGTTCTTGTTCAATAAAAGTGCTTGTTTGTGTGTTGTAATGAAAGATCTGTGGTGCAATGGATGTCTGAATCCAAATATCCTCTGGATTTTCTGATGGATAAAGCGATAAAGGTGAAAGGGATTTAATTTAGGAGTATTGAAAAACTTTAAAGAGATTAGAGAAATTCGTAAATGTACTTTCTCTCTTATCATGGTGGCTTTTGTGGCTTACTTGAACCAGCCTGGGTGAGGAGAGAGACCCAAGCAGTTCAGCGTTTTGATTTGGGGTGGGGATGCCCTGGGAATACTGCTACTCCTAACTTCCCATTTGAGGTGCAAGTGTAGAAAAGATAACGAACCCATTTTTGACTTTCTTTGTGTTCTCTTATCTGGTCTTAGGAAGATGACTCTACAATCTTTTGTTTGCCAAATACAAGGTCTGTGGTGCTAGCAATTCTTATTTGAACACTTATTTCTTCTTTGCTTCATATTAAGATTTTTTTCAAGGTTACAACATTAGATCTACAATATTTCCACTGACCATGTCTCATAAAGTTAATATCCAGGCTTTTTGTGATATTCTAGTTAGGTGTCATAGCTTTTTCTGACTGCAAAATTATGTTCCTGTGAAACTTGAAATTCTTCAGCTTTGTTAGATGTGTTTATGTAGGAAAAAAAAAAACACGCACGTAAGAAAGGAATGCTGAGGAAATGGATAATGAAATCTTGCCTGCCTTTGAGACTGCACTTGTAATGTTATCTCTCTAAATCTGTCTCCTGTGTCTGAACAGAGCTACAGTATCTAGCTTGGAGCTAAGTTTTGTCTCAAACACAACTGTCTAGAAGGGTTTATTGTCTTTTCTCATTACTAAGTCAGCTGCAGTAAAGATACAAAACTCCTTGAAAATAGTGATGTTTTTTTATAGTTGGTTTAATGTATTTATCTATCCACTGATTCAGAAGACTTAAAGGTAGACTAAGACCAAGAGTTTCTAGAACCAAAATGTTTGTATTCTTGAAGCATCAGTCCTTGGAAAACTCTCTCTGACTTTATACGCACACATGCATGCACACATGAGGAAAAAAGCCATGACATGCATACTTCAAGGAATCTCAAAAATGTGAAGCATTTCCCTTGACTTGTTTATGTGAGTGCTTGTTTTATAATATTGTTAACCTCAGGCATTCTGAAGTTGCTTGCACCTCTTGTCTATGGTATCATCTCCTTACTCCCTTTGTTCCTTGAGATTACAGGATGAATTAGGGACACCTTGTCATGGCTTTTGCTACAACTACAAAGGGTAGAATCCCATAAATAAATAAAAATCTTGCATGCTTATTTGTTCTAAGGATTCCTATAGCAAACACTTCCAGAATTGTAGTATAAAAAAAAAAAAACAAACTTGCAATGGATGTGAGAGCTGGTAGTCTGTGGCAGCTCAGAAGATAAATCTGAAATGCTCAGAGAAACCTTTATTTGTAATGCCAAGTATTTCCAAAAAGGCCTTGGTCTGTAAGTATCTTCATTGAGATTAAGATTTTACTTATAGTTAAAAAAACTCACCCCACAAGCCAACAAATTATTCTTTCCAATCTGGGACTGGAGAATACTCTGTAAAAGACAACATATCCTGTCCTTGTAGTGATTACCATGTTTTACCTGTGCATTTGTCCACAAGGTCATTGTAATGGGGTAGTCAAGGATTTAAACCAATTTGAATGTAGATAAATTCATAAACGTTTGCAATTTCTGCAAATGATAACATTTCCTGATCAGGTGCTAAAATCTCAAATCTTGATTTTTCTGAATCAAATTTTGTCTAGATATGTTTTTATTTCATTTTCCTGGACAGCATAATAGAGTACCCAGAAGAAATAGTCTCAAAGTCAGAAATTTTTCTTTGACTTGTGAGGTCAGGGGACACCTACATAGGTCATTAATTTCCTCTGATATTGAGACCGAGCACTTCACTTTAAGAAGTGTATAACTGCATCTTTTTTGCCTGCATCTATAAAAGGAGATTTTTCGATATTTATTTCCCCACTGCTGACATGAAACTCTCTACTTCTCAGCCGACAAGTTTAAGTCAGATGATCAGATTGTCTGTGCCTATCTCAATCTTACAGCTGCAGGAGACAGTATAATTAATGTCCCTGTTATAAAAAGCCAGGGGAGGAAAACCCCCATCTCATGACAAGGCTGTTTTCTCCCAGCCGGGCAGTCAGGAGTGTCAGTGGGCTTTCCCTGATGATAACTGATACCACAGGAAAAGCCTTACCCTTACAGCTCTATACAAAAAGGGGCGCTACCAGACTGAATGGGGTTTGGTTTGTCACTTGGGGGTGAGGGGACACAGAGGCTGTCACTCCTTGTCAAAAAGAAAGAGAGATCTCATCAGCAATGGTCTGGTTAATGGAGCAGCTCCAAAAGGGATTCTTGACCCCAAAGGAGGGGAAAAGTGGTTTTGCTCATGTCCTTTGACATGCTCTTTAATTGGCATCTTGTACCTGCTTGCTTAAACCCTCATTGTGTTTTTAGCTTACACCCTCCAAAGTCCATTCACTGTTTCTGTTGGCAGAGAATATCAGGCGACCACCTGAGTCTTCAATGGGTAGTGTTCATCTTGCAGTAAGAACCCTGGGGAGTGTCCTCTTATTGGCGGTACTACTAGCAGTAGCACTACTGCTGGCAGCCTGTAGAAATAACTTGTGTGCTTGATAAATTTTGGCTCTTATAACAAGATTTGCATTAATATTATATTAGCTTTTTTTAGTGGAATAGGCATATCAGATACTGGTGACCTAGTTTGTCCAAGCTATGCTACTTACTAGAGAATAACCCTGATCTCTGTTTCCCCTTATTAATTCCAATGGTTAAAATAATATAATTTCAGGAAAAGCAGAGCTGAATTTGGGGTCTAAGCTTGTATTTTTCAAAGGGAGTGGTGAATAGCTGGTCAAAATATACTCAGGTACAAAAGTGTACGTGTTCCCTCTTTTGTGCATTTTTATACATTTTTAATAGAATTGTTTCAGAAAGAGAATTATTTCTCTTATTATTTTTTACTATTTCTCTTACTGCAGAAACTGCTTATGCATATATTGCTTGTAAAAAAAAAATATATATATATATATATTACCTGCTTCAATTTTGTGAAAAGTCAGCTCTACGAAGGAATTCTACTTTGTTGTGAAAACGGGATAATTTGCCCTCCATCAATTTCTGTGTTTGTATGTCCATGACACTTTTACAGTGATGAAAGATCTCCCGCGGTCTGAGAACCCGCCCTAAACGGACTATCAGTAGGCCACCTTAATAATACTTTTTGAAGGATTTAATTTATATTTGAGTTTGCTGTCAAAATATGACCCAAGGTAAACTGACTGTAGTTGCATTTTTTGAGCTAAAGATCTCGCAGGTAGCCAGTGCCAGTCTGAAATCCCCACTCGGTCCAATGAGTGCAAACCCGTTCACATGAAGAGAAGCACAGTACTGTTGTTTGTGTCACCATGTCCTCTGCCCCGTCCCACAAGAATGGTGCTTAGCAGTCCAAGTACTGTCACTCATATTACTGTAGAAAAGGAAGGTCAGTACTTAAGACTTGAGATGTAGGCCTGCTCTGTTCTGTGGAATGAAATTTTATTCTAAGAGCTAGACTGGCTATTTCTATTCTGCATTATTTTTTTTTTAATGCAGCAAACTCTGTTATAAAATTTTCTAATGTTTTGTCTTACTAGGGTATATGGCCTATATTAAAAGTAGGCAAGCTGTTTCTTAGTTGGCTAACCCTATACATTATTGTTATTTCTAATGATGCGATGCCAAAAGGGTAAAGTGAATTTACACATCTATTGTGAGGGATTTTGTATCTTCAAACTGTAGTTATTGAGCAGCTTCACAAGGATGGTGCTCGTTTGCACCAGCTCATATTCTCAACCACGATATGCAGCCTGTAGTGGTTAATCACAGACTATATTTGAGTGAGCTGTCTTTGTAATGAAAATGGTGCTAAGAAGGAATTCTGAGTATCAGGAGAAGAAAGTAACCTTTAAAGTAATTGATGTTAAACTCAGTATTTTCCCTGTGCCAAATTCAGTGCCAACTGTTTGAAAAATATAAATAGGAAAATACCACTGAAAGTAGCCCCCTTTTAATATCTGTTCTGTACAACTGTATAAAGCTTTCTTTGCTCCTTTTTAGCATAAATTCCTAAAAAAAATTTGACTCCTTTAAACCACTCTTTTATCAGAGAGATAAGCTATTTTCTGCTTTCTCAGCTTCAATCTCAAATACTATTAATATTATCAGCTAAGCAATGACTCTAAAATCTGTCCTTTACTGGTGGAAATATGGATGCTTCAGATAGGTATAAATAATGGCCCTTCCAGGGAAGGACGTATTCCCCACAAAGTGAAAAAGTAAATGAGAAATCATTCTTGTTCCCTTCCTTTGCAGTTGTTGAAAAAACACAAAAACATGTTTTAATAACTAAGCATCATAGAGAGGAGGAGAGTCACCTGCAGTAGCTCTCCAGGTGCCATAAATCATTTGCCAGAGATGTAGCTGAGAGACATTTTACCATTCATAATTACAAGAGGTCTGAAAACAAAATGGTGAGGGAAAAGAAAACCTGTAGTAGCAATGTACAGCTGAAGCAGAGCTACCTTTTTTTTTTTAGGGGAAATATGCACTGTAAAACATCTTTTTCATGATATATTTGTGAACACTTTTGTTATTTAGGGAGATGTAATAGTACTTTTGTGAAGTTAAATTAATTAATTCCTCTACAACATGAATTTCATCATACAGCCTTTATGGAAATAATTGTCGTATTTTAGTGTTTTGAGAAGCTCTTGTTGGAGTGAAGAAATAGATGACATAACATTATCTTACCTGTCATCCCACAGTGTTTAGTAATCTATACTAGGGTTATATTTTAAGCGTGTGCCCCCACTGGATAGCAGCTTCTTGTACT
The DNA here is from genome assembly GCA_025774025.1 of Xenus cinereus. Classification (NCBI taxonomy): domain Eukaryota; kingdom Metazoa; phylum Chordata; class Aves; order Charadriiformes; family Scolopacidae; genus Xenus; species Xenus cinereus. Next base: position 35,992,192 of record JAOXJK010000051.1, on the reverse strand, counting down.
GAATAGGAGGATGTTACATTGTAGACGAGAATATTGGAGTAAACTCTTGGAGAAAAAAAAAAAAAAAACGGGGGGGATTATTGTCTGTCATTATGTGCTTGAGTCTTTTTTCCAGAAGCAACCTTTTCAAAGCAGTATAAATTCAAGTTTAGAGTCATTTGAGAGAAAGAAAATGTAGAAATCCTCTTGTGCACTAATCACAGGAACATGTAGTCAGGATTGTGCAAGGAAGGGCCGGGATCTAATAGCGATTCCAGTACTTCCATCTCTGCTAGGTGCCCGTGCCAGGACTCTCTCGGGGGTACGGCCGCGATCACCAGCGCTGCACTGTTTACCACGTTTCATTCCACGGTGCTTCTGCAGATGTGCTGACTTTGCTGAGCAAACTCATGGGTGGTGGTGTTCATGCTTTCATAGACTCAGGGCCTTTGGGGTGTTGCACTTTGCCGTAGTAGCATCAGACCTGCACTAGTGTGGAGGAAAGGATGTGAGCATGGCTTCTATGCTGATGTATTTAAAGGTGTTTGAGATTTGGGATGCTACACCTTTGGATCATAAAAACCAGTGAACAGAAAATAAGCATATTCGGGAAATGTTGCAAGTTTCTGCTTACGTACCACCACCACAACAGCTGAATGCATATCAGTTTAAGCCTTTAAAATTCAGCTAATCCAAACCTTGTCTGCTCTTTTCTCTTCCCTTTTTCTTCATTATACTGCTCAATCATCCAACCCATACTCTTTCTTGCTCTGCAAATTTCAAGTAAGATGAAAAGAGAAATAAAACCATAATCAAGACAAGATTGAGGAAAAAAAAAAAAGAAAACTCCAGTTAGGGAAGAGAGACCAGGGTATCATTCAAGCACTAAAATCAAAGAAATAGTGAATTGAGAGATGTATATCTGATATCTGAATGCACGACACAGGAATTTTTGTGATGTGTAATTTACAGAAAGGTACAATTTATATAATGTAATAGTCCAGAGCATGCAGTTGTGCTCTATCAGATGAATAATTAGGATTCCACAAATCATGTGTCAGGAGCCCTGGATGACAGCTAGGAAGAAAACAGAAGATGGATGAATAGTCTGGTAAAGAGAATTTTTATTTATAAGCAGCATATGAAACAATTTTGGTTGTATTTTTCACTAAAATTTGATGTCTGCAAACTTTCTTTTAAGCTTTTTCTTTATAGACAAAACTGTAGTTGAGGGGAGTTCAAAATACCTCTCATTTAATGTGGGTAGAAGTCAGAACACAGGATAGAAATGTTTCTTTTTTTTTTTCCTATGTTTTCGTAGCACTTGAACTGATGATATCTACAAGTTTCTTTAAGATAATGATTAAGTAATGGGTGTCAAGTGTGATTATCAGTGCAATGGAGGAAGTTGTTTTATGTTGTCTTTGTTTGGTTGGCTCAGGAAGGTAATTGTCTTGCTGTATATAACCACTCAGCAAAATAAAGCTATGGTAAGCTGAAAAAACGCCTCTCTCTCATTTAGGTATTGCTTGAGAGAGCTATATTACTATACAGTATTATAAACTATATAACACCCTAATATTGAATAAAAACTGTAGTGAAATGGCTGTGCCACAGTGAAATCTCAGCAGCCTGCTCAGTAGGGTTGAGGCATGAGTCACAGGCCTCCACCTCTGCAAGTTGTCAAACTATGTGTGGTGACTGTCACTGGTGATTCTGGGTGACATACAGGGCAGTAAGGGCCCTTTCTGCATTTCTATATTCTTCAAGTGTACTGTGGGTAATTTTCCTTCCATTCTTTTGGCACTACAGCAAATGTTGATACTGCTGGTGATACCAAACTGGGGGGTCTGGCTGACCCTCCAGAGGACTGTGCTGCTATCCAGCGTGACCTGGACGGGATGGAGAGCTGGGCAGAGAGGAACCTCATGAGGTTCAATAAAGGCATGTGTAGAGTCCTGTACCTGCGGAGGTAGAATGTTGGATACCAATATAGGTTAGGGGTGAACCTGCTGGAAAGCACATCTGAGGAAAAGGATCTGGGGGTCCTGGTGGATAGTAGACTATCCATGAGCCACCAGTGTGCCCTTGTCGCCAAGAGGACCAATGGGATCCTGGGCTGCGTAGGGAAGAGTGTGACCAGCAGGTCGAGGGAGGTCATTCTTCCCCTCTACTCTGCATTGGTGAGGCCACAACTGGAATACTGCGTCCAGTTCTGGGCTCCCCAGTTCAACAGAGACAGGGAACTACTGGAAAGAGTCCAGCATAGGGCAACAAAGATGATTAAGGGATTGGAGCATCTCCCTTATGAGGAAAGGCTGAGAGACCTGGGACTCTTTAGCCTGCAGAAAAGAAGGCTGAGGGGAGACCTTATTAATGCTTATAAGTATCTAAAGGATGGTTTGAGGGAGGATGGAGCCGGACTCTTTTCAGTGGTTCCCAGTGACAGGATGAGGAGCAACGGGCACAAGCTGGAACATGGGAAGTTCCATTCAAATAGTAGGGAAAAATTCTTTCCGGTGAGGGTGACAGAGCCCTGGAAGAGGCTGCCCAGGGAGGGTGTGGAGTCCCCTTCTCTGGAGATCTTCAAGACC
>JAOXJK010000051.1:35959082-35986595 GCA_025774025.1 Xenus cinereus | reverse complement strand
ATCATTTTTATGTAAAGCTTATGCTGCAGTAGGAAACTGCTCCATTGCCCTTTTTTGAGATAAGGCTAAAAATAAATTTCCTTTAAGAAGCTGGACTTCTAATGTGAAAAAGAGTAGGTTTAGATTTTTCACACTAAGTGCAAATGGTTTTGGTGCTTTTGGACAGACCTCACGGTACCCTTTCTACCAGGGGTAACGTCATGGAGTGTGCCTCTATGGCATTAAAATGACTGGGAACAAAGCACCTTCTTTTATAGCAGTCAGCTGACCACCATGAATTTGGACTAATTAAACTGGGGTAATTTTGTTGTTTCTAAGACTGCTTCTGCTTCCAAATACCATCCATGCTCAAAAAGCAGCTATTTACCAGCAAAACTGCTGTTACACTGAATGGGGTGACACGCACAACTTAATTTAATTTTTTTAAGAAGTTATAAACAGTTCCTTGATATGCAAGAGATATGTGAGGAGACAGAGAATTAAAAAAAAATAAATATATTGCTTGCATATAATACATAAATGTGAACTTCTGGAGAACTGATTTTATTAAGCATTTGTAATGCTTAGGCTGTTGAGTTGCATGCATGCCCTAGTCACAAACTGGCTGAAGGTTGTATAACACCACTGTAAAATGCACGATAAATCGTTATCACTTCTCTTAGTAATTAGAGAATTAGCTTGAATTATTCTGGATTATTCCAGTTTTCAAAATCGTAACTTAGTCTGACTGAATGCTTACTTGCCTGAAACTGTTAATAACTACTGCTTTATTGAAACAGTGATAGAAAAGGAACTTAAGAAAACATTATTTCAAATATATATTACTATGCATTTTTGTGATAGTGTCAAACTGCATCAAGGCTTTTTTTTTTTAATATTTGCTTTCAAATTTTAATTTAGAAATGACCTTTCAGCAAATAAGCATTTGGCAGTGAAAAATAATGTCAGAGAAGTATGTTCTGTTTTTCAGTGTTAGCTGAACTACATATATAGAGTGAGTGCGAGCAAAGTGTAAAATCAATAAAGGAAGTTGATTGTTTTGTAATATCCCTCCATTTCCTCAGCAAGTCATAATAAGTTGTTCTGAATTTTGCAGTACAGAGAGCATTCCTGCTGTTATAAGTAAGAAAAGGTGTTTACACAATACCTCTTAAGTGTGTAGTTGGAAAAAATTGACCATTTAAAGGTCATTAGATTTTCTATTTGTTTTACAGGTGTTTACAATTCAGAGTGAATAAACTTACTAATCTGCTAACAAGGCTATTAAAAGAAAACCAAAACTGTAGGAAAAATTGTATCTAAAATATTTGACAGTACCTACTCACAAAAATAAAATAAAAGGATCGACTGTAAAATACTGGAGTAGGAAGCACTCTCATGATTTACTGTGTTGAGTTTAAGTATGTATGGCTATAATCTAGTAAAAAGCTATTTGTAAACTTGCACATATTAGTAGTATTGAACTTAAAGTAGGTATAGATATTTTGCACGTACACCTGGAGTCTGAACCTGTTCACTGATTTATAACCTTCTACTTAAAACCTGAAGTCTGAATTTTGGTGTCTGAATGGAGGTTCCTCTGTACAGGTGTCTTTAAGGCCAGGCTGCAGGAGGAATTGGAGGAAGATTCATCATACTGTGTGAATGATGAAGTTAGTTTTCTTCTGACTGTCAATGCTTGTTACACAAAGCTATGTGAAAGCACGTGAGCAAACAAGCTGGTGAATATAAGCAATGTGAGTTTATCAAGAGAAAATCACCTTAAAAATTTCTAACTTTTTTCTTTGATGGAGGGAAATTATTAGCAAGTCACAGCCGGTATCGAGGGATATACTTGGTGAGTTCTGTATGATGTGTCCTAAGGGTGCTTCTGCTCACTGTTTACATAAATGGTCTGCATAATGAAATAGAAAACATGGATGTTAAATGTACATATGATACCAAACTGGGAGGAATTATCACTGTATTCAAGGATAGCATAAGATTTCAGGGAGATTTCAATGAACTTGAGAAAAGTTTTATGTTGTTTAAGAGATAAAAAAAAAGGTCATTGTGGTGAGGATGTTGATTAAATGATTATATTAGTGATGAGGATAAGAACACATGTAATTAGGAAAAATCAACTCTGAAAGCTGTGAGTGCATAGGAATGATCCAATACTCATAGTGTTCCACAGAAAAGACAAAAGCACATAAAACAAGGTCATAGCAGTACTCATGAGTATGAGTATAATGTTAACACATACACCTTTGGTAAACTGCACTTTATTCACATTTGGGCATCACGTTTGGAAAAAAAAAATGCGATCAATTGGATAAAGTCTAGGAGAGAATTAAGAATAGTCAGAGGTAGGAAAGCTAGTATTTCTGTAAAGGAAAGGAACTGGCATTTTTTGGGTTAGAATAGTGGAAACCTAGTGGACTCATGAAAATTCTTGAAATATATGGGCAGCCACTAGAAAGAGAAATGAAGATGATCTATTCTGGTGATTACTTGGAAAAAGGAAAGAATATACAAAAATGAATCAAAGGATAGTTTGGATTAGACATTTCAAAATCTTTTCTAACAGTCAGAGTGCTGAAGCATTAGAATATTGCTTTGGGAAACTGAGGAAGCATCGTTATAGAAAGTCTTTCAGAGCAGGTTATGCAAATGTCTTTGTGAATCATAAGCTACAATGGATGGATTAAATGGTCTAACACCCTTCCCACCTTATTTTTTTTCATATTCTGTTATTATTGTATCTTTATGCATAAGGATATGGTATGGGTAATAAGTCTTTTCGGAACCAATCTCTATCTCCCTGAAATCACCAGAATGAAGCTTTAATCCGCAAATGACTGGAATACATTTATGTCAGTCATGATTTTGAGCTTCTTGGGCTTTCCTTCAGCAAAGTTAAGTGAATAATTTGTCCTGGTAAAAATGTTAATGGAAAATGATTGCTCGCTCTGCTACTCAAGAAGTAGGCACAATCCTATGGAATGTATCTGACCCAAAATAACTGGGGAATGCTTGTACGGTTTGGTTAGAGAAGTACATTAGGCTTTGAAATTACTCTGTCATTAGCATGCGTGGGATTTATTTATTTCTACTCTTGATATATTTTTACTGCATTGATTCATGCTTTTTTTTATTATTTGGCTGAAGTGATGCCAAGTTTTACATTAAGTTTCTTTGAACTACAGATTGTGGGAATAAATTCCACTTTTTCCTTTGCTCTTCAGTATGCTTCTCTGCTCAAAATTGCAGTATGAGCCACTGCAGTTCAGGAGTTTTCCTTAATGGGAGTTAAGTATTTTCACCATTGAATGCAAGAAGAAGAAAACGAGTTTTGCTTATTTGTAGGGATATTCTGTAGCAGACAATCCAAATGCATTTTGATTCAGATGACTGGAATGAAACTTGAGAAATTAAAGGTCTAGTATTTGGTATAATGTTTTAGGGCTTAGCTATGGCCTGTGTCATCCCTGCAATATCTGTTATTTCTGTTCTTGTATTAAAAAAAAACAACTTTAAAACCAAAACAACATTTAAGCTTCATGCTGGAAGTGGACTTCACAATGAATAAAAGGCTTAGTAGAAGCTGATGCCTAAAATTCTCCAAAAAAGTAACTTTATGCAGGTTTCTAAAATCACGTGAACATCTTAATGCAATACTTCAATACCTAAGATCCTATAATGAGCAAAGTGTGGTGTGAAAAACTAGATGTTTTGGAAACGTTAAGTGAAAGACCAAGATTTTCAGAGTGAATGAAGTATCCTGCCAGGATGCAAAATTATTTCAGGCCAAGAAAATTGAGTCCAAGCTGTTAGACATACTGTGGGTACCCTGTTTGGGCAAAGGAATGAAATGCTAGATTGGAACATTCTCTGAAGTGTGTGAACCCAGCTGGTATTATATTTGACTTTGTGGTTGCTAACACGGTCACACTGACTTGAAGTTTTCAGCTACAGCTGGCAACTTCCAGAATGCTATTCTTTTGAGGGCGGTGAAATTTGCTCCCAAAATCTCAAGTCATGAAGGGTCATGGAGTCAAACATGTCAATAGAGTCTGCCTGAAGACATTAGGTTTGGGAAACACTGATCTGATCACTGCTTTTAGTGTAGCTATTGGAATGTCTTAGTGAGCTACTAATTACATGTTAGAGAAGCAGTGTGTAGGTGTTTCCCTTCTATAAGCTGGGTTCTGCCTGATCCCAGCTCAGAAAAAGAGCAAATAATGGTGCGTACAGGAGTCGGGGGACCATAATGTGGATGACCAGCTTGTCCTGGTCAAACCCAGCAGTGTAAGATATATTGCATGAAAAAGTAGTATAGGTTGTATAAAATCTGTGTAGATCTGTGAGCCTCCTCTTTAAATTCCAATCTTACTGTGTGTAAGAAATACTGCATGTGTAGTGTTTTAAATAATAAGGATCATGTTTTAATTATTGCATTAGATTGAAGTAATCTCTAGTATCGTACAGCTTTGTGGTCATAAATTCTGACCAAGACATCGTGCTGAGTGGTCTGACTTGTTACTGCATTTTAAAATGCTGCGGGCAGGACAAAAAGTGGAAACCAAAATTTATAGGCTCAAAAAACTTGATTTGTCAGAAAACAGTAAGTTTTTAAGATAGCTTGTTGGTGTTTAAAACCTGGGAGACAGTTTGTTACAGATGCAGAAAATTCACTTCAGTACAAGTTGAATAAAGTTTGAAATTAAACTGTGCTAGTGAGAAAAATTACTTAATATAAATTGCTTTTAAAAACAGAAGACAACGTCAGGAATAGTTATCATAATGTTCACTCATAAAACCATTATGTACTTGGTAGACCACATCAAACTTAAGTATAAATAGCATTTTAGACTTTTCATTTACACTTGTATGGTTGTGTTTCATCAAAGACGAATTTTTAAGGCAGAGCAATATCAAATCATTGCTCCTTATCAATTCTGCAGACAACTTAATAACTGCTGAATAGTCAGCTAAAGGCATTCAGCATGTACTGAACCTAAAAATGCAGGCACTTTTCAGATGATATACAGTAACTGCAAAATGATTAGTATGTTGTGTCCGATGCCAAAACCTTAGAGAGAAAACTACTGTATTCAGCACACATTTGTGCAACTTAACTTTGTTCTTAGCCATGGATGTATTGATTCAGGCTTTGAATGGACAAAGAATGTGCGTGGAGAATGTCTGACTTCCAGAGTCAAAGGGTAACATCTTAGCTCACACTGCAGCTAAAGCTGCCGAGATGGTCCCTCTCAAGCACACAGAGGGCAAAGGGAATGGAGCTGACAAATGTGACTTAAACACTGTTTAAAATTTTAAGATGCCTTCCCTCTTCCTACCAGCCCTGCTACCCCCCCGCATCCCCCCTCATCCTCTGCCTGCTGTTGTGGTTATTGGTTGAAACCTGAGAGACCTAACAAAATTTGACACGGTGTGTGGCAAGACTTAGTTGAAATGCAGAGGAATGGTAGGGCAGCAGGGTCTGTATGCTGGAAATAGCTAACAGATAAAGCACATCCCTTAGTTACAGCTACATCCTATGGGATTCTGCAACTTTATTAATACTGGACAAATCTGATACCTAGTGGCACAAAACATACTGTTTTGTTAAAGAAGCTTTCACCTCTCTGAACTGCAAAAGTCATGTCCAAACCCAAAGGATTCCTTAGCTGAAACTTCTAAGGAAGTCCTCATACATGAAGTCTAGAAAGCTTTTATGGATACAGTCTCACAGATTTCCTCTAAGGTGGGGTATTAATATTGTCCCTCTCTACTTTTCAAAAGCTTTGAAATGTAGGAGAAATGACATTTCTAAAGACTGTTTTTTTCCAAGAGGTTTTTCTCATCCAAAAAAAATTTTGATACTTCCGATCAGGATCTAGATTTTCAGTATTCCCCATGGAATTCTTATATGATGTGGACCTGTACTATGAGGTTCTCATGTGTCTATGACGTGCAGACTCAGTGAGCTTTGTTCTTCAGTACATTTTCAGTATCAGTTAATTCACGTATGAGCTAATTATATTGCATTAAAAAATTCCTTTCTGTACTAAAACAATTAAAAGATGCATCTGCACGTGCTTTTACATGTATCAAATGCATTTATATCTGCACAGAAACTCAGCACAACATTGCAGTAGTATTATGGAAGGCAGAGGCAATAGTGGTTACCAAAACATGATATTTAAGGGTTAATATAATGCACCTAAACTGAAAGATTGGGGAGGGGGAGAAGAGGGAGTTTGGGGGCCTTTTCTATTTTTTTTCTTGAAAAAAAATTTTTTCTGCCAGGTTGCATCATGATTTTCTTTGATTTTGCAAAAGTTTATGGGAGTGACAGCTTGAATCCATATTTGAGCATTAATACTCATAAGGCTGTATTGCCATAACCAACTTACTGTGTCGGTTTAAGTTCAGAAAATAATTGCTCAGCTCCAGCATAGTTTTGAAATTGTTGTTTATTGCTTGTATTAAATTGCAGTCAATCCAAAAATGATTTCTGACCACCTCTAACAGTTGGAAGCAGTGCCAGAGCTTTTGAAGCGCTTGAAACAAACTTAAAATGAATAAACAACAAAAGGTGTAATTTATGGAGAAATAAAAAAAAAAACCTAGATAAATTAAATAATAGTTGAAACCTTTCAGTACAATACTGTTTTCTTTTAAAAGTGTAACAAGTTTGTGATACCTGCTTTTGAGGGGCTGTAACTATTTTATTTCCTGAAAAAAAAAAAAAAAATTTATGATACTTGGTTACCTGATGTTTACCCAAGACAGTGAGAAAAGTTGCAGTAGGATGCATGCGTTTTTTTTTCCTCATTCATCTTTTAATGGGGTGGGGAAGTGCAGAGGAAGAATATTTAGGTAATTGCATTTCATTAGGAAAACATTACAGAAAAGCTATGTTTCAGTTGTGTGGCTCTATGGAAGTCATAATTTGCAATAACCTATCCTGGAACTTTACCCTTTTTACTGTACTCTACAATGTCTACATGTAGATCATAGTTTTCCTAAACTGAACCTGTTATTCAGCAACGTTTTATATTGTATGCCTATTTCTTAGGATCTGTTTTTAATTTCATGTGTTAATGGCACATTGATTATGCAAACATTTCATTTGGATAGACACTGTCAAGGCTGTGTTTTTACCTATGATTGGTTAGATGTATTATATTGTTTCTGATCCCAGAGTGAATGAACACTTAAAATACTTCTGCTGTGAACAAACTTCATTATGAATGTAAAATTAATTGCCCACAAGTTTTTTCTCATAACATCTTTTGATGTTCAATTTCTGTGAACATTCATGCCAATTAAAATCTGTCTCTCAAGAAAAGCAAAAGCAGAAGAGGCCAAACATTACCAAAGCAAGTTTCTTGAAAAACTCATCTTTCCAAACCTAGAACAATTCTCGGGACGTTAATTTGAGTCTGCTTTACAGCTTATGTTAAAAATATTGGTATTTCAAAGCTTCATTGTCAGCCACAGAATATTTTGCACATATTAGAAAATAAATTAATAATTAGATACACTGATGCTGAAAATAAATCAAAGCCTCCCTCTCATTTTAATGGAGTACTGTTTTGCTCTCATTGGAGAGATCTCTGTACTCTCAAATGTTTCTGTTCGCTGAGTAAACGGGCAGTGGTCTGAGTGGTTATTCCAATGGGCAATGAATGAACGGTTACCAAAGGGATTTAACTTGCTCTGAAATTATAACAGCAGAGTTTTCCTGAAAACTGGTGAGTTAAAGCCACTTGCTCCAGTTACAGATTTTCTCACGCAAGGGAAATGTGGCGATGACCGCATGGCAGTCACTGCGGGGGGCTACAGGGGTGGCTTCTTCAGCCATGGTGTGAGGTGGCAGCTTGAGGCTGCGGGGCCAGGTCCTGCAGCCCATTGCCGCGTGGAGCCCAGCTGCGGGGAGCGGGATGGGGACGCGCATGCAGCACATGCTGATGGGCAGCTTGCGGTGCATTTGAACTACTTTATTTTGAATAGCAAGAGCACTCAGACGAAATACAGGAAAAGAGTGACAATGCGTTTGCAGTTTGGAATGATGTGGAATCGTGACAAACAAAGCAGGCACTTTGGCAAAGGTAACTTATTTTTTGAGGTGGTCTGTGCTTTTCCTATTATTTCTTAGTCAGGACCCCAAGGTATTCACAGCGCAGCCCGATGGTGGGATTAAGGCATTGAAAGTTAAAGTTCTGCAATAATTTGCTTTCTCCCTGGCTTGACCCTGCTCACAACGCTGATAGCAGAGGTGAACTGCTGGCTTTTCTCACTGAGGCTCCCAGCTGAGGTGGCTTAAACAGTTGACAGGGCAAATGATTGAGGCCACAGTGTCAGAAAAATGATCGAGGGTAGGACTTGCACACTGTGAGAAGCAACATGGTGTTTCTCTGACAGAGGCAGTCAAGGGGACCTAAGGCTGTCAACAGTGTCACTCAGTTGACCTTGCTAGACCTGCAGTTTCCTTAAGATGGAGTTGTGCTGAATGTGATTACATTTTTCTCTACTTGTTGTCCTATGGTGTCCCTTTTCCATATAACTGCTTTATAGCATACACAGTCTTTATTCCATATTGTGTAACACACAGTGTTACTGTAACCATCTGAACCTCAATTATCTTAAATTACTTGTTATCCAAAAAAGAGTCTTGTCCCCTGACACGTCTGTTACTTAGAATGAAAATTGTCTTGATTATCAAGGTGTATTAAATATCCATTCCTCTTAAAGTTTCCCTCTGGGAACCTGCTGTAGTCCAGGTCACCTTTTACTAAGCTTGGGTACAAAGTTGTGCAAGTTAAATGGTTTTTTTTTAACACCACAGGTTGCTGAACAGGCTTGCTGAATAAATAATCAAGCTTGTCTTCCAGGGACCAAATATGATAGCGAATGTGTCACTTCTTAAATTCTGCATAAACTTTGCTCTGATTGCTGTCTTGCATGATTGACCTTTTCATTTTTTTTATCCTTTTGTTCCCCCTTATACTCTTAGTTCCTGACTTAGGCAAGAAAGCATGCACATGTTTCACAGTGGGTTTTCAACAAATACTGGTTAGAACACAGAAACTACATTGCACCCTTAAGTAATTGTATTCTGTCCCATTTAGCCATTTGACACAGTTTTCATTCAAGCAAATGTTCACTAAAACGTTTCAAGCTCTCCTAGACCTGGATTTACTGGATATATTTTTTTTTTTAATGAGAAGGGGCACTGCAGTAGGAAAAATAAAGGTTCTCCAAACTTCAGAGTCTCTCCAGATGTAATAAAACTGAATAGAAGGATCTGTTCCATACACCTTTTTCTAGGACTTGAGATGCACTTTTCTATAAATATCATTTGACTCGCAACGCATGAGAAAATACTAAATGAGTTTTGTGACTAGGTTATATAACCCCAAAACCAGTGTGAATTTCACATTGCTAATACAGCAGAATATTTCAATCAATTCATATAGACCGAGTCTCACAGAAAATGATGAAAATCAGGAATTGAAAGTGAGAAATCTGGAGAAAGCGTAATCAGTTTAGAGAATTTCTTATAAGCAAATCATAAGGTAAATTATTCACTCTGATTTATTTGCTCAGCTTGCAAACCTTCCACGATGTTACTTTTTCAGCTCTACAAATCTAATAATTTGACTTTTAGGAGCATCAACTTATCTTCCTCTCATTACATCATAGTGCTTTTACAATATGCCCTGCTTGTTATACCAAGTAATTGTTTCTATCAGCATTATCTTCTCCCTTCTTATCCATCATCTCTCTGATAACATCCTATTTCTTTGCCAGCTCTGTTTCACAGAGTCTGCATCATATTAATAATAGCACAGATGGAAAAGTTCTGTGAGGTCACTCAGTACAATCCATTTCCTGATGCAATGTTGGGCTTTTATATATTCTCCAATATATGTAGCCGGATGGTAAATGAGTCAAGTGACTGAATTTTCACAGTCTCATTCAAGTCTTAATACAGTATTTTTTTTTTCTTCAATCTTTCTCCCCTTCTGCCTTTTTATATTTCTTCCAGTAGCTAAAAAGTGCTTCTTGACAGATAAGAAATTGCATAGGCTTATGAAATCTCTGGCACAGAGTCAAGCACATCATATTCCTAACAGCATTATTAATATGTTAACAGGTGGAAGCTTATTATTGCTCAGTGCTTTAAGTGTGAAATGTCTCGTACTCTTTTTTTTTTTTAAATTCAGTTATGTAGTTTCCAGTTAACTTGATTAACGGCTCATGCTGTTAACTTCTTAAATTGTTTTATTTCATAAAGACATAATATACTAGTCGGAAATTCTTTTGGTTTTGATTCAGCTACTTCACCCACTTCAGCTTTTACTCTGCACAAAATCTAAATGGAATGATTTTTATTTTTTGTATCTGTGTTGAATAACTTCTTAATGTTGATTGCCTAATAAAAATGGCAGAAAACAAGGAAATGAAAAAGGCAGAGAATGTCACAGCAACTAAAGCAGTTTCTCGCTCCAGTTGTACAAAGTAGCTTTCTCATATCTTGTCAGCAGGCATTGCATCAAAATAAGAGATTTTGCCAATTTACTGACTGATGTAGTCCCTTTTAGGCTTTTTACAAGCCAGCTGTTTAGAGTGGTGAAAATTGCCACAACAGAGATCTGGAATAAAGCCACAAATAAACTACTCTGTTCTGGGCAGCCTCGGCATGTGCTCTCTAGTGTTGCCTCTGAATCATCACCTTTCTGTTAAAGAGTGTTACACGTTTTAGTACCTCACACCACCTAATTTACATATAAAAGATATCATCATATCATTAAAAACTTCTCAAAACTATTAAAAGAGATCGTAGGAGACTTAGAGATAAGCTTCTCAAACATGAAGAATATTCACTTGTCTCCTTCTTGGTGAGGGGAACAGATCTGTCAACTTGATGCAATGACCTGGTAGCCTTGGCTTTATGCCCAATACACTGAGCTGCTCTTAGTCACCGTGTGCTTACTGGGACAGTTGTTTGTTCTGGCTCCAGCCTGCTCCGTTCACAAAGGTGATGCTTACTCTGCAAGGCTGACCTCTGCAGTGGTCCTGCTCCCACCACAGGCACCAGCTCCTATACGCATGTGCGTGCTATGTGTGCCAGGGTAATGCTGTGTAGCCCGGTTATCTTTTTGCTCATTAAACTATTTGATTTTTGAGTATCCTGTGAAACTTCAAATTCTTTTACAAAGACTTAGAGTTGAAATAATGTTAGTGTTAAAGTAGTGTATAAATCAATTATTCAAGTCTAAAATACCAAATCCACAGGCATGTGCTTCTGTTTAGAAGCAGTCTAATAATGTCAAAAGGGAAAGTAAGTTGTGGTTTGGCAATTGTCCTTTCAAGTGATCTTGGCCAAGTGATTTTACTTTAAAATATTCTGCCTGTTTCTATTCTCATGCTTTATTTAAATTAGATCTACAGGAGAAAAATTCTCTCCCGTGCAGTGTTTGCAGAGTACCTAGTGGAAAAAGGTATCATTCTGTTGTCTTCTGGAATATAAATTTCATTTGCAAATATAAATTAAGGAACTTATAGCTATTGTACACAGAATTTCCTAATAAAATTCCTGGTTAAACTGTGCATTTCAAATACATTACAGAGAGCCAGTACTGATCCCTCACTCCCTCCTTCGCGCATGCGCGGCAACCTAAGGCTATTTGTACCCCTGAAAATACAGGCCAAGGCTACCCCAGAAGGCTACCCAGAGGGGTAGTCTTCATTTATAGCAGAAATTCTTCTCATATTAAAAATTCTGCCAGTTCAAAAATGTTAGTCAAGTTTTATTTTAATAAGGCTTCTCTATGAGCAAATGAAGGCAGTGCAGTAATGCATCTGCAGTGTAAGTGCATTAACATGATTTTACTGATATCACTTTATTTTATTTGGCAACTAGCAAAACTTCTATCTCTAGAATCAACTGTTTTGCCAACATAGTATTGTACCTGCAGCAGACACAATGATAGTTATACAAGGTGACATTTTTAGGGCTTATTATAATTTGCAAAAGACACCTATTCAAGCTATTTGAAATGTTAAGTATATGTTATACTTCCACAAGCACTTAAAGGTAATATAATCCTGCCACTGGAGGAAGCTTTTCCTTCCATCCGTTTGAGCTGACAGTGAAATGAACCAGATGAGACATTGCTACAGCTCAAGCTGGTGTTATTCCTCCCTCTCCAGTTTGGTTTGAAATCCATCCCTGTGTGGGTCATTTCAGAATGGTTTGAAGACTTGCACTTGCACAAGGGAGAGCATGAAGAGGGGAAGTAAGAAATGAGGAGCTAAGCATGAAAAGGGCATCTTTTGCATCAGTACAATTTCTACCAGATTAAACTACTTGGAAAATTTAAGTGTTACGTGTGTTGTGCTCATACTGTGCTCAGGTTATGAAGAAGTGGGGGATAGGATTAGTTTTAGGGATCCGCCAGGTATTAAAAATTCCACTACACTTAAAGTTTCGTATTGGTCAAATGTTACCAATGTTTTTTCAGTTATTTACATCTCTTCTTGCATATTTGTGGGACGTTATCCTGTCATGTTCTTATTTGTCACAAGTCAGGTATTAATGTTGTTTTGCTAACAAGCTGCTCTAGGAGTTTCTTCTCAGAATTCCAAGATGAACTCTGCATATTTTAGTACATCCTTGGGCACTACTGTTAATTACTAAATTTTTTCATTTTTTAAGAAACAAGGTTTCTATCAGACAGCATCTGTTTTACTGGCTTAATTTTTCTGTGAAGTTGTAGCACTGACATGTCATCCTAATCACTCGAAAGATCTGGCTTTCTGAGTCTGTGGATTTGCCCTTCATTTAGTTTTTGTGGCTTGCGCCAAAGCTATTTTCAACTTTCTTTTTATTCTTGTGATTTCCTTTTAGGGAGAAAAAGAGCTGCTGCTAGTCCTTTTGTGTGGAAGCACTAGCAGGACAATAAATCAGTCATTGATATTGAGATGTTACTTCGTACAGTGTACTCTGTGTCTACCAAAAAGATCAGATCCTAAATTAAGATCTGTTCAAATCTTTTATCTTCTGATATCAAAGATAAATTCAAAGGTCGTTAACAGAAGGAACGGGAATATTGTTATGCGCTGCCTGTGGTGGAAAAGCTACTGCAAGCTCCATCCTTTATGCATCAGGCCACAACGTGCTTATCTGGAGTCTAATACGTGGCCTGGGTCAGGTTGGTGAGGGCCCAGGTGTGACCAGGAGGGAGTGCTTAAACAGCTTGAAACACATCACCCAAGCCACAGTGTCCATGTGCACCCTCTTACCCTGGCAAAATGCAAGGTATATCAATTTAGCATAATACTCTGATGTTTCAAACAAATCAAACTCTAACAATTTCATTTGTCACGTACAGCTAGAGGAAACAGTGAATGCCCCCAAACGCGTTGAGCCACCACTACCCCATCAGGTAGCTGAGCCATTAGTCCCTCTGTTTTATTTGCCAAAGCATGGTCATAGTTACTTAAAGGATTTCTGTGGCTCTTTGTGAGGTGTTTTTAAATACTATTCAAATGGAGACTTACTAAAAGTTAGTGGATGGATCTGTTTTATCTCTAGCTTAATCTCTTGGACTGCTTTATTGGTGGCGCACCTTATTTCTGGTCCTAGAAATTAGTACTGCTTTTGAATGAAGCTGCAGTGTTAAACATCGCTTGTATTTCACAATAGTTCATGCATGAGTGAACATGCTGATGTAGATCTTTTGTTACAGTGAACGTGGAATTCTACCTGGTGTATATGGTAAGGCTTTATAGGTAAAAATCATTTCAATCTTTCATTTGTGGTGGTAATTACTGTCTTTCAGTGTGATAGCTGCCACTTTGTTCTTTTAACAACAGTTCATTTGCGTTGTTCTTTTGCAGTATTTCTCAAGGGTAATATAGCTATTTTGAGGTTGAAATATTTGGGTCTGAGTGTACTTTAACTTTAGATGTGTGACTGCATCTAAAGGTATCTAATTGCATAGCTGCCTTAGGTTGCCCTACGATCAGCAAGGAGGGTTTTCAGTCTCCAATTAGTGGGGAGAAAGAGAGGCCCTTTCTGAGGAGCACATAAACAAGACAAAGGCCCCCTGACATATGCTGGGAGACAGAGAAGGGAGGATTTGGAGGAAAATCATGGTTGATGACTGCAGTTGGATTTGGTAGCTTGCACAATAGCCGATGCAGGCAGCGCTCTGCTGAGGCAGAACCTCGGAGCAGTGTCAGAGCCTTGGCACGCTGAGCGAGTTGCTATGGCTACTGGCACTCAACAGGCCAGGTGTTGAAATCGGGGAAGAAAAAATGTAGCTATTGCATTCAAAGTTATGACACTTGCTATTTTTCTGCTCTTTCTTTTAAAGGTTGGTAACTGTCATTTTTCACCCAAGCTATAAATTGGCTTTTTTGCTGAGGTTCCGTGTGGAATTTAGACATTCGTATGCCTTCTGTGTGAATTCCTAATTTGATGTCATTGGCATTTTGCTTTGGGTTTGTTTTTTTGGTTTGGTTTTTTTTTGGGATGGAGGGGGCAGAGAAATTAGAAGGTAGTAGAGGAGGATGAAAGAAGAGGGGGATTTTACTGCAGGGCTGATCCTTTTCTTACATATATTTTGTTTCTGAAATAGTGTATGTAGTGTTTGTCCTAATTTAAAGACTAAATATCCCACTCTTTGATCCAAATGTATATGGCACAGGCTTGTATTTTGATATCCAACACACCAAATTAATTATGATTAGAGGCCAAAACTAATAAAGAAGTACTTCTTGAACAGTGCCTGACAGCCCACTCTGTACAAACACTCGCCGAAATACTGAGACAGATGCTGATGGATCTATCGGGCAGTTACAAGATTCCTGTAATATACTACATAGAATATGCTACTGACTGAAAGCCTTTTAAGTATCCTAGATTATGAAATGAGTAATTTCTTGCAATTACTCAGGAAGCAGCAGTTTTGTTCAAAACCAGAATTTTTCTAAAATTCAGTAAAAGATATCTGTAAAAACAATTGTCATGATTGTTGCAGTTGATGTTTGATCTACAGCAGCCTTACACTTGAATGCTTAGTGATAATTTGAGTGATATCTCATAATTAAAGAATATAACATTTTTAAATGCAGTGTATTTAAATTCTTGCATGTAGTGAGAGAAAACAAAGGGAAATTGTTTTCCAGTTCATAACTGAAGCGTCTTCTAAATTCAACAAGTGGAGCCAATGACTTGTTTTGTGTTGGTTCCATTTTGTTCAAATTAAAAAAATAATTTCTGAGAACTATTTTCTTGATTAATATTGTGAAAAATATTTTTTAAAAATGAGAAATGGTTATTTTGGAAAAAAGGGTTCAAATATGAACACATGTATAACATCTATCATATATATGTGTGTTCAAACACGTGTATAAACTAAAAGGTTTTATGTCTTTGTCAAACGTTTTTGATTCCAAGGAAGTTAAAACAATACTTCTATTCTACCATTGTGCTTGCTGGCCATTCCTTAAGATTAATCATTTGTAGTAGCTTTCTGGAGGTCTGGAATTATTGCTTCAGAGATATATTCTATTGTCCCTGAGTCATTATTGTCCAGAAAAATTCTGTTAAGTTCACATGAATGGTCAGGAATTTTTGCCCCTTGCAGGAGTGCAGTGACTGTGCAGTCGAAATCTCACACAGTAAATGCGTAACAAACTTTCATCTTGTGTGTGTGATAGTAATGATTTCTGACTTGGAATCCCTGTATGATGAATCATAAAAGTAATATTTTGTGTATTTATGATGTTTTGGAATCATTTGTTATCAAATTTGGTAATTGTGATTTCAACAGTATTTTTATTAGTTTTATACATAGTTGTTTATTGAAAAAAATCCTTAATACATTAAAGTAGTAAACATATAGGTATCTTAAAATACCTATATTTTGTTTGTTAAAAACAATACACCCAAAAAAACCTGTAACCAGTAGGATTTCCAGCTATATTGGGTTTTTCTGTTTGTTTGTACATGCAAAGCTAAAGATACACTTTTGAGGGTTTAATTGAAATTGCTAACAGGGTCAGATCACCTCTTTATCTTCAGGCAATAGTTGGTTTTAAAGCTCATTTCGTATATTATTTTCTCTTTGTGATGTCAAGAGAAAATAACCTTGAAAACATCAATTAAGTAGCTCTTCTGAGATGATACTGAAGTCCAGCATCATGATTTACCCGTTGCATTGGAGCAGCGGTTATTGTGCAAGCACCATCTCTTCAGAAAGCATGCCAGGAGTCTAAGTAGTTTCTCAGAACTAGTGAAAAATGATAAAAGTATATTCATATTCTTTATTAAACGTTTCTTTCTATGCATTTTGGACCTGAGATTTTCAGCAATATACCTATATCCCAGGAAATACAGAAGGAACTGAACCTTAAATCCTTTGCAAAGCTCAGCATATGGTACAGTTTGTTTTTTCTTTCCAAAGTTCTTGGTGGAAATAAGCAAAATAATTTTGTTCTATTTCACAGTTGTCCTCATAAATACCTTACTGGCTTTTATCAGGCAATGCTGTCATCCTCTCTTATCCTTTTATTGATACTTCACAAACTATCCTCTTTCTCTCTTAACGACACGAAACTCTGTAGAAAGTACCCAAAAAAATATTCTACACAAGGGTTTTATATTCCTCCATTGTGATGTTTTGAAGTGCTATTACAGTGTACAGGGTTTTTTTTCAGATTTATATTCCATTGATATTACAGAAGTGTGGCTGTCTACAGCGAGGTGGGAGAGTGTTGTACAAGGAGAGTGGTATGGATGAGGGAACAGCAGGTGGGAAACAGCATGACTCTACAGTCATCAGGAAGCAGCAGAGGCTCTGTCTTTGCTCTCGGTTTCACCTGCACATCCCAAGAGGAGAGGGCGCCTCCTGAAACAGCTTCTGCCAGCTGAGCAGGGAGGAACTGAGAAGGCCGCTCTGCTTGTGCTCTGTATGAGGTGCAGGAGCTGATAAGGCAAAACATTGGGTGTAAGATGGTGGTACGCCTCCTTTTACGTCTCCCCAGTACAAAGGCCAATTTATTGTCACAGATGGTTTTGTCTACTCTCTGTGGGGATAGGGAGGTTGTTCTCTCTTTCTGCAGGGCAATTTCTCCTTTTGTTTATAGCTAAAATTAGGTCTTGTGATTGTCTATTTCCCCACTTTGGACAGCGCCATCTCCTCTAGTTTATTTTTCAAATCTTCAGAAGGAATCCACAGGGATAAAAGAAGCTCCATTTTTAAATAGAACCTTTGTGCTTTCAGGCTTTTGGACAACAATAGCTACATCAGAAAAATACCTTGAGTGTAAAAATTTTCAGAACGGAGGAAAGTATTATTGAATCTCATCCCAGTTAGAGGAATGGTCACAATATAGCAAAGCATTACATGACATAATGAAACTTCGGCAATTAGAACTATGGACATATAATCAGCATCTCACCCAGAGGTACTATACCCACATACGTTACACAATGTTAGAAGGGTGGCAGGTTTGCCTGGATCCTCAATCTCTACTGCCATTTATCCCTCTGAACACTGGCACTTTGTTGTATCAGAGTAAATGCCACAGATGCAGCAAATACTTGGTGGAAAGAAAACCATGTTTTACATTACCACCATTGTGAGAATAAAATAATTATAGGACATTATAATTATAGGATAATTTAAATTGGAAGGGACCCCGGAGGATCCTGCTCAAAGTTAGGACCAATTAGAGCAGGTTGCTCAGACTGTTCAGTCAAGCTTTGAATAGCTGCAAGGATATAGAGAGTTTCTACAACCTCTCCGGGCAATCTGTTCCAGTGTTTGATGATTCTCAAAATGATTCCCTGCTCCCCCCCAATATAAAACCACAGTTTTTCCCAGATTGTAACTTGTGTCTGTCGCCTTTAAGTGGATTTTGATAAATTTTGCACTTGCTAAAAAAATAAAATTAAATCCTTGCAAAAATGAATATCTGGGTAAGCCTGGCTATATGTTTGGCTATAATACATTGTTGAAAGACTACTGACTTTCAAGATCTCAAGTCACACTTGAACCAGGTAGGCTGATAGACCATGGATACGTTATCCTGTGCAGGTGACTCTATGGCTGATCTCAGAAGATATTTTCAAAAAATTTATAAATGGCCACACTTTCCATCTCCAGTCCTTTCAGTTCTGCGAAGTTCATTAATGAGATTACTAGAATTTGCTGCCCTTGATAATGGTGAAGTACAGATACTGACATAAAGTACTTTAGTGCGATTTGTTTAAACTTACTATTTGTTTTCTTTTACGTAAAAGTCTTCAAATATAAATTTCATAAATAAAAATTTCAGTTTATTTCATACCAACTTACTAAATTTATCTTGAAGTTTAGTGACAAATTATAGCATTGGCAATCAGAATTTACAAAATAATCTGTGCAAACTTAATTCATTTTGCCCCTTGCATGTTGTAATACGTTTTCTTGTTCAACTGGCAGCTGGTTTTATTCCAAGGACTTCACTGCACTTGAAATTCTTTTGTTTCTTTCAATCCCCTGTTGAATTCTTTATGTTGGTGCATTGAATACAATAAAAAAATAAAGCATGACCACATAACTAAAGAATGGATCCTAATATACCTGGGAATTCTGGGTAATATGAACACCCATAGTCATCTGTGTTGTGTAAAAACAGTCCTAAATATTTAAGCAGACATCAAGGACAAAATTTTAGCTCAAAGAATGATGACCAAAGAATGCACTAAGTAAACAGTGTTAGTGTGTAAACTATAATAAGCATTGCTCCAATTACAGTAACAAGATGTATTTTCTTATGGAATAGAGTGAAAACCTGTAGAACTAAATAGCATGTTGATGTAAAGTATCTCACCAATACATAGAGTTTGAGTTACAAATTGCACTTCTAATGTATCTGTGAAAAAGTCCTTTCTCTGAGTTTGGCAAAAACGCCTGAATATTTGTGAGTTTGCCCTCTTTGCTTCTCTGCATCTTGTCACTTTGAGCTCATGCATCTTCTGTAGCCACAGGTTTGACAGTTTGTGTCCTTGTGGTATATTCAGTTTTTTCAAAGGTTTCTTTCTATCTTGTTTATAGCTGCAGTTCATCAGGCCTGTGTGGCAAGCATGTAGACAGCATTTTTTCTCATGTATTTTCAATTCTGTTTAGTATTTTGTTCAAATACCCAACTTCCCTAATTGGCCCTTTGAAGGAACTGTAGCATTCCGAAACATTTCTTCATATCGTACATTTTCAATGAATTAATAATTAAGACATATGTAAATTAATCTTAATTTATAAGGCAGTAGAGTTCTTAGCACTGACTGGGATCTCTGAAATATTTCCAAATTAATCTTTTCCTCCTCTGCTATACTGAATAGATTGTTACACATTCAAGCAAAATATATTCTACACAAAGTTAGAAAATTGCATACAATTATTCAATTAGGGGTTGGACAACCAAATCATCTCAGTGAACTACAATGCACTGAAATAAGATTTGTGCCTAGTTTTTAAGGAGTTAATTTATGTTCATGACAGAGGCTGAAGGCTTCATGAAATTGTGCATATTTCAGAAACTTTGTTTATTTAAAGAGTACAACTGTAATAATTTCCAACATTTTATAGGTCTTTGGGAAATGCTAAGAACAATTTCCATTGAGAAGATAGACACACTCCCAAAATGTAAATATACTTTGATTTACTTTTTTGGATCATAGGGATAACTACTTAGGAGATGGAATAATATGGCAACTAGCCAAGACCTTCCAATTATCAGTCTATTTAATCAGTGACACGTATCCTCCTGCTAGAATCAAAATATAGCTTGGATCCAGTTTTAAAACTTCCACTTAGTTTGCCATATCTTGCTACTGAATATTTTGCTCTCCTTTTAAGTGACTGCTGAACTGATTTACTATGTGTGTCTTTTTTTTTCTCTCAGCAAAGAGAGAGATGATGTTGGTGAAACCTGGAATTTATTATTCAAATTGTAATTTGTTGATTGTAGTGCACCAATCTTTCCCAGGTTATAGAAATACAAATCCGCTTTGCACAGTGTAACAGTGTGAAATTACCAACATCTGGTAAGAAGCTCTTGGGGAGTTATCTCCATTTTCCTCAGATCTTTACAGGAGTCTCTGCAATGCCTCTTCACTGGCTTTCTTCTCTGTTGCTGTATCTTGCTTCCAGATTAGGGCAATATTGTAATAATATCCAAATGGCTTTACTCTTTTTGCAAATATGATTTCTCTGTTGGCTCTATAATGCACTAGAGAGACTGCAGTACCTCGCATAGCTTTAATGTGAACTTGTGTTCGTGCTTTATCCTACAGTGCTCCTGTTCTTAAAATGCTTACATTGAGGATAATGAAATTTCTTAAACTTGTCACAGAGGTTAAAAGGTCCCTAATGAAATGTCTCTTATTCATTACAAAGGCCTTCAGAATAAGTTAATTACAGCAATTTAACATAAGGTGTTATTGCAGCATCAACAGTGAAATAAACTACATAATAGGTATGCGTTACATAACATTGTGACTGTTCTTGTGTCAGTAAAATGCTGGAAGCAAAACCTCCAGCTTGAATCCTTGAACAAGGTTTTATTCTTTATAACCTTCCCCAGTACATGTTTTATGAATAGTCAGGTTTCCATCTCCACGTGTGCAGGATCTTCTTGGCTCCTGCAGAAGTTCTCCCTCTGCCTTTCAGTGAGCTGTGCCGCCCTCTACCACTGTGTTTTGGTACCTGGTCCCCAGCAGCCGCTATTTGAATTACGAATGCTGAGCGTCATTAGGTCCCTTGAAAAAGCTCATGCTGGCTCTGGCTAAGCTTTGAATTAGTTCAAAGCCTACTAAGTCAGCTGAAAGATCATTTGATTTCAGCTTGGCTTGGGATTACGTATGAAAGATATATGCGTGTTCTGTATGTGTATATTATTATTTTCTTTCTGGGAGTGTTTAAATCTTAAACTAATACTATGAAAGAAAATAAAATTAACTGATCTCAATTAATCTCACAGTGCTGACTTTCCGCTAGGACTCTTGTTTTGGTGATTAACAATATCAAAAAGAAGAATGAAATTTGACATGTGGACCACGAGCCATGTTAGTCAAAGAATGATCTGTGCAAAAAATAGTCAGGAGCCTTTGGTGAAATATGCTGGTATAGCTGTTGCTCTTAGTGATAGATACAATAAGATTTAATTATCAAATCTTCATGTTTACAAGTAGTGTTTTGTTTCTTGAGTAATTTACACCTGAAATCTACATGGACTGCAAGCATTGAAAGATATTTCCTTTTTCTTTTATTTTTCTGAAAGAGAAGCTGTATGTTTGGCTCCAATACTTTCTCAGATATGAAAGGTGATGCCAGTGAACACAAACAGTCATCCTTCAGAGTACAAAATATTTCTCTCAGCAGTTATGATTTCTTGATCTTCAGAGACAATTCTATGGTATAATCACTGCAAATACCAAAGCGCTGCCTTTCTCATCTGCTGTTTCCAGCCCATGGAGATTCAGCAAGTCCTGAACAACAACGGAACCTTCTTTGAATGTCAGGATTGTGTACAGGGACAGTACAGGTTTGCAGCTGTAATGCATATACAGAGGCAGAAAGCTTATCGAGACATACACAGATGTGCTTCAGTAGAATCTGGAGTAGATGCTCTGTAAAAAGTAAAACCTGCAACAAAACCAAGATTTTGAAGGGATTCATTATTTTTTTTTAATAAGCCCAGGTCCTTTATTTATGAATGTTTAGATTTTTCCCAGTGAGAGGCCACATGTCATATTTTCAGACAAATTGTTGGCTGATGATTTTTTTCCAAGAAATACTGGCTTAAGAGGGGTGATTATGATGCACAGTAGGTATAAATGAATTATTTATCACACATGTTTTCATTCTTACTGAAAACACCGCTGATCTGTTTTTCTACGTGCTTTATTGTAGTAGTCATTTGCACACAAAGCAAGTCTTTACTTAAGTAAATGTTTATTTATCACCATTCATATGAAAGATATACTGCAAACAGAATTGTTCATGCTTTTTTGATTATGTGCTTTTTAAGAAAAAGTGTATTTTTCAGGAAAAAAAAAAGAAAGAAAATCAGGTGTGGGAACAGATCTGTTTCAACAAAACCATGTCAAAAAAGTTGTCCAGGTGGTGGGTGGGTAACAGGAGTTGCTGGGCCTCTTCAGATAAGGGCTTTATTTTGGGCCATCCAGAGTGCACCTCAGTATCCTGTCCAGTTTTTGCCTTCTCCCGGGTGGGGAAACTTATTGTCTCCCGTATTGGAACTTTTGCAATCTTTGTAAAAAGTAATTATTAACCATTAGTAATTTGTCCATGGAACTTCAGTGCACAACATGTTTATCAAGTCAGCCTCTCCAACCCAGTTAATAACGTCATTTTAAGTGGAAAAGTAGAAGTGCAACACACTCCAAAAATAGGTGTTTTTCTTCAGTTTCCTTGTCTCAAAGACAAAGTAGTACTTGATTCTGGGACTCTGTCATCCCTACTGATTTCCCTGCTCACCAGACAATTAGCTGTTCAGAAGCATAATGTGCTTTTGTGAGGAATTTTGAAAGGTTTTGGTTTGTCTCTGGTTGGAATGTAAAAAACCTTTTGCTGCCCCATTCGCTGTGCAATATTTTGAATGCATAAAAAGGGTAGTTAGTGACTAATCACTCTATTTCATACAACTCACACAGATAACTCATTCTTAGCAATCAACACTAAAGCGTTATTTTAACACTGAAACAATACCCTAGAATTTCAGCTTCTTAAGGAATCATCTGGCATGTGTCAGTCTCAGTCTTTTTATATGGAAGTAATTCAAATAATGTTATAGATGCTAAAGGAGAAGGCTGAAGGCATTAAAAGGAATTGGTCAAATAGACTTTCATGTATAAGAAAATTACCTAGAATGAATATTAGAAATTGAACTGTCTGTCCTGAAGTTAGCTCAGGCAAGGAGCACGCTGTATTTATGCTGATTGTGCATGCCTCTTCAGGTAAGTTTGCGACAAGATTGGTTTCGGATCAGATGAGAATAAAGGGAATTGTGTAGGAAAGGCACTAAGTAAATCTAGATGTGAAACATCAAAAGCATCCAAACACAACATTGAAATTAACAGCCATGAAGAAATCATTCTTCAGTCTACCTTGCTATTTCACTGAATCTTGGACTCTGAAGAACAAAATATAATGCTATGGGGGCAAAAAGGGAAGAAGCGTGCTTTTAGCTCCTTAAGACTGATGCATTCTGGATGACTGCTACTGCCTGTTACCAAGTAAGATGCAACTTCATCCTCTAGAGAATCAGGGAACACCAGTACTATGAGCTTGTGAATATCAAGTCAAGAAAAAAAAGAACACCATGAAGAGCATCAGTTTTGGGTTTGTGGTTGTGGTGCAGTCACAAAGATTCATCATGATGGTAGGGGCTACATAAAACTTTTCGAAATGAAAGAGTATAAACCTTTAAGTCCTCAAAGCAAAAAAATAAATTAACCCATCATTTTCATCTGAATAATTTTAAATTATGGAGAATAATGGGAACTTAGTTCTCTCAGCTCATTCACTTCTGGGCAAATGAGTGCCATTAATGCTATTTGAAGGCAAAATTAAAGCAAGGGCCGAATTTGGCCTTTGAGGCAGCAAGGAGGTGTTCAACCACCCCTGTCCCTGGGGAGTCTCAGAGGCACTTGGGGAGCGGGGGATTCTCTCAGGAGCCCGTGTTTGGGCAGGGGGTGTCCACTGGGGGAGTCAGAGCCGGGGTCCAGATTTATAAGCACACAGGTGCGTGCATTCCTAGACTGAATTATAACTAACCTTTTTCTCGTGAAAAAATCAGTAGCCCAAAGGTCAAAATATAGTAATAGGGAACTGCTTACATTTTAATTTGAGATGTTACATGGTGCTTTAAAGGATAAAACCTAGGTGACAACCATAAAAATGATTATAGTTACACTAATTTGACCTCTGCTGTGATTTGTAGTTCTACTAAACAGCAATGTGAAAAAAAACCAAACCAAAGAATGAACCCCACACTCTAGCAAACTGTTAGCTGCTAAGCATACATGAAGGGATTGTTTACTGGGTTTTTTTCACAAGCTGTCAGGCTGTAATAAGGAATTTGGAAAAGACAGATAACCCTTCCCCTGCAAAGTTGATTTTGACTATGAACTTTAATGAAACAATTTGCCTCCTGGGCATTTTCAGATTGTGCAAAATCTCTTTTCCGCTAAAGTACTTACTAGATATGCATAGACACATGCAGAGTGATCTCTGAGACTGAATGAGTTAACTGCAAACATGGACACAGTTTTTAAATCACAGCATGCTGCATCTATTTTCTTTCAGGGAACTTATTCAAGCACAGTAATAAAACCAGACATTATGGAAAGAAGACTTTTGTGGCTGTGAGTTGTAAAGAAAAACGTAAGGAATGACTCCAGTATGAGGGGAGAAGAAGCATCACCTTCAATTGGTTAGGAATGAGCAATGGGTTTCTGAACTTGCATATGTCATGCAGGGAGGAATGAGGTGCAATCAGTCTTTGAACTGTCTGGACAAGGAATGAGCACGAAAGAACTGTTTTTCTTTGGAGTACGGTGTTCCAGTTATGATGTAAATGGTGATTTGTAAAGCTGCTGAAAGTAAATGACAAATGGTGGTGGTGTGGTTGTCAGGGTATTCGTTAGTACTTACATGTGTGTCAGCTGTAGTAAAAAGATCAGAGTTCATTGTTCTAATAGGGAAGACTTCCAGGAACAACTGTCAGCTGATTTCTGACACCTGCAAGAAGACAATTAAACTAAATTGAGGACATTGTTGGCAGGTTTATAAAGTTGACATTATGCACTGTAAAAAAACATCCTGAAGAAACTTGACAGTAGTTGAAATCTGACAGTAGCAACTTAACTTGGAGAGAGCAAAAATTACAGACATAGGTAGGCATTCAAAGAAGAATGAAGTTTGTAGTATCCCTTGGGAGTAAAAATAACCGAACAGAGGGGTCTGCATGTCAGCAACTAACCTGCAGTGGTTTCCCTAAGAGAACATGGAATTTTTCTTCTTCACCTCAAGAACCATTTTTTCCTTGTTATAAAAAGAATTTGTGTGAATCACATGCACACAGAAATACAGCGCAGGAGAACATACTGCAAGATAAAATCAGCAAGGATTTACCCATGGTAAAAAGAAAACCAAAACAAGCAAAAAAAAAAATCAGGGAGTTATCAGGGAGTGGAGCAATAGGGCGAGGTGATGGTTTTGAACTGAAAGAGGAGAGATTTAGGTTAGATATTTGGAAGAAGATCTTTACTGTGAGGGTGGTGAGGCACTGGAACAGGTTGCCCAGAGAAGCTGTGGCTGCCCCATCCCTGGAAGTGTTCAAGGCCAGGCTGGATGGGGCTTTGAGCAACCTGGTCTGGTGGGAGGTGTCCCTGCCCATGGCAGGGGGGTTGGAACTCAATGATCTTTGAGGTCCCTTCCAACTCTAACCATTCTGTGATTCTATGAAAGGGAATTATTGCTGGGGAGTGATTAGATGTATGCTTTTTTCAGTATCTAGCAAGAAAACTGGCAGATGTGTAGGCTGCCAGCCTGGTATCTATATAATGCAGGCTGTTGGAGTTATTACCCGTAATACCCAGCTCCGACCAGCACGGACAAGTCTTGCAGGCATCTCTGCAGGCTGTGAGTCATTTGCTGCTCTCCCGGCTGCCTGGGTTTCTGTCTCTTAGAGGCTGCTTCCCTCTTTTTCTTCGCGACAAAATAGCCACGCGCTGAAAATGGCTCGCGTACAACCACCCGGCTGGTGCGAACGTGCCGAGCCGTGGCCTGGAAAACGACAGGAGAGCTTCCAGGGGCCTCTGGCACCGGTGCAGGGCTGCGGGCTCCTTTCCGTGTGCCGTATAAACCGCCTGCAGTTTTTACCAGGCGCTCGCCCGGCCCCGAGGCGCTCCCGTCCCCCGTGAAACACGTTGCCGTCTGGCACCGCCGCGTCGGCAGAGCGGTTTAGCAGCACGGCTAAAAGACACACAAGGAGTAGTTCCCCCTTTCGAGCTAAATATTCGAGCAGCTGCTTTAGAGCCTGCCAGTTCCTATAAAACCAGGTCTCTAGATGCAATGGATAATAGTATTCCTTGCTGTTGAACCTCCTTCCCTGTAAGGAGCGGACCTCAGCTGACATTTTTCATACTTTTTTACCCCTGCTTTCAGGCCTGCACATGTGTTTGTAGTGTGGTTTTCTTTTAAACTGTATGATTCGGTTTCTATAGTGAGTCTTAATTTAATTCTTGTCTGACAAAGGCCCTCTTGTCTGTTTTACACGAAGCATATGTTGACATCCACTCAATTCTTTTCATCAAGTATTTGGCAGCGTAATCATGTATGAAGAGTCGTTCAGACCATGCTGACTTATACCTGCTGAAAGATCTGGCCCACAGTCTGTATTTCTCTCTGGGTTTTGATTTACTCAGCATTTGGAAGATACGTGCAAATATTCGGGAGGAATAACCATCGGTATTCAAAATCTGCAATTGCTTCTTTATTTCAGTCTTAACTATCAGGGTTGTATTTACTTTGCTATATGAGAGTAAAAACGGTAATCTGCACTTGCCGATGCGCAGACTGCGTAAAGGATTTAGAAGGGTGTGAAAAAATTTCATGTGCTAAATGAAACATTATTTTTTTGGTGACTCCGAGGTTAATGGTTTGCCACTGGAAGCTTTAGGATTGCTGTCCCCGTTGGAGGGACTGGGCCTCAAGGGATCGCTCGAACAAAGGAGGGGACTCCTTGGATCCTGCCTATCTTGTTACCTTGTTCAATGGGCAAGTCAGTAAGAGATTACCTGGTATTGTTTTAGCCTCGTGCTGAGCACGGGTTTCAGTAGCAGCTGGTGAGCTGTTAGACTTTCCTAGGTCTGCTCTGGAAATCCCTGGGACGGCTGGACGTGGGCATTCTCTCCAGGATTCAGGTAACGTGCAAGCTAACAGTTGTGCACTGCTTGCACCCCCGCTCTTGTACAAGCTGTACGGGATTCCACTGGTTTGTATACAAATGTCCTCGATCCCTTCACTGTGTCTCTCGCTTTTCACGAGACAGTTTTGCAACAGGCGTTGCTGTCCGTCTGTCTTGCTGCCTTGCGAGGAAATAGAATTCATGCCCGTCTCTCACAGTGAATACAACCAGAGAGTTTATCTGATCAGCGCCCTGGTTTATTGTTGTCTGATTTTTGTACATCTGCAGGACTTGGCTTTTTTTTTTTTTCTCCCTGTTAACACAGGTGCAGAACGGGCAGATGTTTTCATGAAATAGATTTCACTGAATTTTTAGGACTTTTATAGTTGGAAAGGAACATAGAGATCATCTAGTCCAACTCCCCTGCTGAAGCAGGATTGCCCAGAGCATATTAGAGCATGTTACTCAGGACTGCATCCAGGCAGGTCTTGAAAATCTCCAAAGAAGGGGACTCCACGACCTCCCTGG
>JAOXJK010000051.1:35935372-35958982 GCA_025774025.1 Xenus cinereus | reverse complement strand
CCCCATCCCTGGAAGTGTTCAAGGCCAGGCTGGATGGGGCTTTGAGCAACCTGGTCTAGTGGAGGTGTCCCTGCCCAGGGCAGGGGGGTTGGAACTGATCTTTAAGGTGGATGATCTTTAAGGTCCCTTCCAACCCAAACCATTTAATGAATGCAGAATGTCACGTAGCTAAACACTGTATGACTTCTGAGTACATGTAGATTGAGGTCTCGTTCTTTCTGGGTGTGAATGTCTGAGGTACAAATGGGAAAAGTACAAGGGTGTGCACAGTGCCGCACATCGTTTTTGGAAGGGGAAAGATAAGGACACTCACTGTCTGTTTCACATATGAAGTGGTGAATATAACTTAGGTTTGGTAGTGGTTATAGAAGAACGCTTCGTGGTCTTTCTTTTGTCCCTGCACAGCATTTTCTGCAGTCTTTGTTGAAATGAAATTTCTTTCCCTTGTGTACTTCTCTAAATGTGAAAACACCAAGAGAGTTCAAGTGATTTACTAAACAAGTTCAGGCTGAAATATGGAGCTTACTTCTGCCAGACAGGAACACCTAATAACCCTGAGGACACGGTTTTCACCAAGGGTCAAAAATGATAATGAACTTTTTCTCCCACTGTCTCTGGAAACCTTGTGACTTAACACAGATGCAATGCCTGGACATTTTCCCAGAAAGGCTCAAGTAAAATTATTTATTGCAAATAAAAAGAATAAAGGGTTATCTACCTCCTGCAGATAAATTTAGGATTAATGGGATGAATTAACTTAGGGTAATAGAAACTTCCTATGCCAAGATGCAAACTGAAGGAAAAGTTGATTCAAAACCAGACTGAAGATATAATGATGTAAGAAAATTATCTAAGTATTACTATCTTCTGTAATTTTTTTTTTTTTTAACACAAGCTTCAGGATAATATACAATAATCTGAAGCAGGACGATTTATATGTTTTCATTCAGGAGACTCTTTTGGAAGGGAGATTCTTACCACCTACAAATGTAGAGTAAATCCATTAAAGGATTTTCACACAATAGAATGGACCTTAAAAAGAGAACTGATTGTTTGCTGGACTCAATTCCCAGAGCTCAATATATGGCAACAGTAATAAAAAACCAAGAGGTTGGAATCATCAAAAAAAACCCTGGTTCATTCAGTCTGTACCATTGTGTTGAGGATCATTCTTTGCTTTTCTTAGGTTTTTGCCTGTTTCTTGATGTACTACTTCTAGCCAATTTTCTTTCCACCTTTTACCTAAAAACATCATTTTTATTGCCAGAAGGATTTCTCTTGATAGTAGGAAACTTCTACAATAGTTACACTGGAATGCATGATGGTTTGTTCAGCTTCATAGGTTTGAGCAAGAAGGTAGATATATACTGTAATTGTATCTTGCTGTGTCAATAGGTTGAATAATATAAAATTTCTATATATATTCTGTGTGGTTCTTCAGTTTATGCTCATTATTTGACTCAGTTTTCAAATGCCAACTAATGTCTGGAAATTTGTATTCGTTTCTGTGCTGACATATTATAATTTCCTAAGTCAGAACTTCCTTCTTATAAGGAAATAAGCACTTCTTTTGTGAGGTACACACGAATGTGTGTTTATCTACTGTGAGGTTTATTCTGAAACTATTGGATGAATACTTGGAATTTGCTGTAGACATTTGTGGAAAACAGAAACAGTTTCAAGGAATTTCAAGGAATAATATTTCCAGGTCAGAAAGTCACATCCAAATTGATGGACTATATTTCTGTACAGATGCCCATTTCTTTTCCTTTTTCTTAGACAGTCTTATTTTGTGTGTGTGTGCACGTGTGCCAGAATGGAGCAGCTTTCAAGATCATATGTAAAAGATTTGTAAGGCAGGGCAGAAAAACTTAATAATATGTGAACTGGGAAAAAGCTCACCATGATGTGCACGTAGACGTGTTTGTATGCACAAACTGAAGTCTCCGCTCTTTGGTGGTGAAATATTATTGTGCACCAAAAGTGCACGTGCTTTTAAAAAGTGAGACTTTTGCCTTTTGAAAACAGACAGTTGCCAGATATGCTAATCTTCCATTTGTGAGAACAGGTATTACAGGTATTGTGTTTAGTTCCTCCAATCTCACATTTTCACCCTAGGTATTGCTGTAAGACCTCTTGGTACCTGCCAATTTCACTGTAATACAAGGTCGACATGCTTTGTTACTAATTTCTATCAGGTAGACTTCTCTTAATCTCTGCTCCACACTACTTTCATGAGATACTAGCCTGAACTTTTAAAGCTTCTCACATTAATATGATTGTATTTCCCTTTTTTATTTTTAGTTGGAATCTTCTTCTATAAATATTATATACTGATTTTCTTTGCTTCCCCTCCCCACAATATGAGATCTGCAATTAAAAGTATTAAGGAGAAAAAGTAAATGACCAGATAACCAGCTATATGAAAACTTATCAGAAAAGTATTTCTTACTGAATTATATAAATTTTAAAACTGCTGGCATTTAACAATAGCTTCAAATAAACATATGTTAGTGCAAACATCACATTTCAGTCATAGTGAAAGAAACAGCAAATCTTGCATGTGAACTCATGCTAATTCTGCCTTGCTGGGTTTTCCTTCCACAATGACTCAATGGAGAAGCAGTGCTGTGCCTGCATTTTATAGAACTTCTTCTGCACAACAGGAAGTCTAAAACTGACTTTTGAGGAAAGCACAGATTCACTCAAGCTCAAGTCTGTTCTTTAAAAAAAGCTGAAGGAGTCCAATCTGGAGTCTTTGTTTCACTCGCTCATGAGCTCTGCTGCTTTCAGTTAAGCCCTTTCTCAAATCCAGATTCGCTGTTATTCATCCCCCTTGTCCCCTGCCTTGTTTTCAAAAATCATATGGGAAGTTTCTGATTCCTCCTTTAACTTAAACTTCCATTGTAGCAACACCTACAATGAACTGAGGAAGCACATTCCTACCTGTTACACTGGTTCAACAGCTTGTCTTGGCTGAATTGCTATTGATTTTAAAGCGGGATATGGGTTGCTATAGCAATCCTGTACTTGGAACATTCAAAGGAGAATACTGCTAAACCTATTGCTTTATAAATCCTAGAAACTCAAGCTCTTAGGCTGAAAGTTTGTAATGTCTCATGTTTTATATTGTATTTTCAGTGATGCTTCATTGCAATTTTTGATAAGTTGTATGACAAATTTGTAAAATTAGCTTTTTGTGCATGCTTCATCCATGACTGAATGGCTCATAACAAAGGGAAAAAGGATCAATTTCATGTATGTAGTCTCAGGGCAAACTTGTCACTTGTGGAATAAGAATCTGAAATGGGTGACGGTGCTCACACCAGCTGCTTGACATCCAGGCAGGTGCAGGAGCCCGAGGAAATGTCACACCATCAGATGCAGCTTCAGAGTGTGCAACTGGCAAAAAAGCTTCTGGCCGCAGTTATCACCCCAGGCCACAGCTAACACCCCAGGCCACGTCATCCCTTAGCTTGAAACCATTGCTGAGCTGTCACTTTAATAAATGAGTAGCCACTTTGTTTTGATCAGCATTGTCAGGGCTTATTTCAAAAGTGATTCTGATTCCATCGCGCAGCCTAGCCCAGCCAAAGTCAATTGGTACAATTTCAAGGTGAATTTATTCATTCTTTATAAAAGTTCTATGCACGAATATATCAAGACAGTTGAATAAATTGAAATAAATAGACTTGGAGTTGCATAGTCTCCTAGTAATTGAAATAGTTTCCCCCCAGTATATTTGTAGTAATAATGCTACCTTTATGAAGACTGGACTGTCTACAGATGGGAAAGTGTGGAATTAGCATATTGATAACATATTTGGAAAATGGAATTGGGGCTAATATGTTGAAAAGGGCAGCTGAAAGTTGTCCTTGCCTTCAGCTTAGCACTGAAGATAAAGTTAGAAGAAACACTACTGCCAAATAATGATGCATAATTAATTCCTTCTTCTAGCGAGAATTGTTTTAAGCCAGCTTTCCCTCTGTTTTTAATGCAGGTGTTAACTTTTAGGACAGAGAATCTATAGGTAATATATGAAGAGTTGAGTTCTGCACAGTGCACTGCATCAACGGCCTGTTTTCCACAATTTTAGGATGGTAAAACAAGTGCAAGATGTCAAGCCTGTACCGTTTGGGGATTTTTTTCTTTTATTCATAATATCAGAAAAAATATTTTTGTTTACATGTAGCAGTATCAAATGTCCACAAGCTCTGGTCTTCCTCCTTGTTTCAGTTAAAAAATATTTCAAAGATGAAAATATTTTCTATTATTCAGAAAATAATTTAAGATTAAAAAAGGCATAAAAATGTTCTTGCTTTTCTACAGGGAGGAGAATGAATAGAGGTGAGGGAAACAGAAGGCATCAATTAGAAAGCAACAGTTCATTACTCAGGTGGATTTTCAAAGCTGGCAAGTACATTAGCTATCAGAAGTGCAATTCTGATTTCAGTCTGTCTTTCAAGTGCTCTCAACAGATGTTGCCAGGACAATGGAGGTTTTGAAAGCTTTTCAAAAGAGGAGTTTTGTTGTTACTTTATTATGCTTCTAAAACAATACCCCAAAATAACCAGAGTGATTGTCCTGGCCATAAGAGATGAAGAATTCTTTTCTCCCTCCTTGATCTGCTTTAATGTCATGAGTACCTACCACTGACCTAGATTCAGGAAGAGCTGTAATCACGATGAGTTTCCTCTTCAGCAGATGATCCCTTCCCCTGCGTCCTGGCAGACAGGGACTCGGAGTGCCACCTCGCCTCCTGGGTTGAGGTGAGGACCAGGATTTATTTGTTGCATTCCTTTCACAAGGAGGAAGGAGTTTGGGGCTGGTGCAGGCTGTAGCTGCAGCTCTGCAAGCTGTCTTGCCTTCTCACAGGGAGCTCAGACACAGCTTGAGTGGCTTGAACTCAGGGTGGAGACCCTCCTTCTGATCCTGTGTGAGATTATGGGAAGGACAGGGGAAGAGCAGGGATCTGCAATGGAGTCCTAGGAAGGGAAGGGAGAAAGGCTAATCAGACTTTGGCAGCATGGGAGAAGAGGCAGTAAAGTAAATGAGCACACCCTTAGTAATGATCTTATACTTAACTGAATCGGGGGAGACAAGAAAATATTTGATATTGGCGGGGTTTTTTTGTTGGGGTTTTTTTTGTTGGTTTGTTTGTTTTTACTCTTAGTTTTCATTCTCACTAATCTTTTCACGGGCAAGTAAAGTTAAGAAAGAGTTAAGAATACGCAAAAGAATGGGTTAAGTACTAAAATAGTATTGTCAAGATTGAGAGTTAAAAACCTGGAATTCTGAGTTTTCCACAGAAGTCAGGGAATGTTTGACTACTGGGGCCCCTATTTTATCAGTTTGAAATGTTAGCAAATCATTGCACATTACATGAAGTAGTTGCTTATTATTTACGTAAAACAGTGTATTTTGTTAAACAGTTAGCACCCAGAACTATTATCAACTAATGACTGCAAATGCTGTAGTTTTTAGAAACAAAACACTTTTGATTTAAAAGAAGAAAGAGCTGTCTGAAATATCTCCAAAAATCTCTTTCTTTTTAAATTATACCACTGGAAGGAAAGAAAAGGTTCCTGACCTAATAACCTTGCACAGTTATTTTGTTCTAGAGTAAATTTTTATAGGTAACTTACATATAGCCCTTAAAAATCATAGCTATAGTGGCAGCACCAGCTCCTTAACTGGAACAAACTGTGCTGCTGTGATGAGAGAAAACATATGTTTGACTTTGGCAGATTCATCTTTTTCCCAAATCTTGATTAGTAGGTGGCAGGACAATAGAGCATTGAACAGTATGCAAAGATAACCAAGATTTGAAATATGAATCTTTTACCAGTGTAAAAGATGAAGATGTCAGTTGTAATCTCCTCAAACTCATAATTTACTTGAGTTTTGGGAAATCTGAAGTGACTGATAGTCTAGAGACTATCAAGGCAAGGCTTAGTGATCTGAAAAGCATTATATTGCATTACGCAAATGTGAAATATAAAAATTTTAGTCCATCCTTATCTATAACTTTTACAGCTCAGGAAAACTGATCTACTTTTGGAAAGTATAGGAAAAAACGTGGAGTAGCTACAATAAATCTACTGTAACTTATCTCTTTTTACATCATGTTCTATACAGTGAGCTATATTTAGTAAATTGCACAGCTCTCAAGAGGCCAAGAATTATTCTTCCCAAGAAGAAGAGCAGTCATGGCAAGCTTGGGTTAAACACAGTCATTAACACATGTTATCACATGATAACAGTGCAATTAACTTATGGACCCAAAGTATTTGCATATTTGAATTCACTGGTTTTAGTGTATCTTGAGATACATAAATGAAATAGTTCAGTGTTAATTATTTCCAAACACTTGAATGAAACCAACAACTGATCTACAATGAAAGGGAAGTATATTGCATCAAAAGTGTAAAAGGTGAAGGGTGGATGGTTTTTCCCAAATTAAACAAGGCCCCGGCTGTGATACTTGTCTGATCCATCTCGTGACTAATTCTCTCGACTACAGCAAGCCCTAACAGTTAGGGAAGTACTTCTTGGCAGCCAGGAACCTCTCTGTCAGTATTTCTTTACACGATTATGGAAAACAAGATCAATTCTAGTCACTGCAATTTCATTCTCTTCAGCATAGCTAATCTGGATTTACTTGGGATCAAAATCAGCCTCTATAATTGCCTATAAAATATTTCACTAAAGATTAAATAGATCTTTCAAAAGTTTAATTTTCCCATCAAAAATGTAACTGTTTAGTTCCCCTGACAAGTCTCTTTGGAAGCAAAATGCATACAGGATTTAAGAAATTAAACAATTTGTTCAAAAAATTAAAGTAATTAAAAAATTAATTCAAAAAGTTGAAGAGAGATGCTTCATTTAATTGGATTGGTTGTTTTTTTCTAGTTCTCTCAACAAAAGTCCCTAAAGCCTGAAAAAGCTTTAAGAAATTTTCGTTAGGATATTTCAGAATTGACCTATTTTGTAAAGTTGTTCCTATGTTCCATTGTGCTTTGATGGTAAGCCGATCTGACTTCTTTATGGGCACACCTTAAAAAAATAGCCTCATAGGCTGTTCTCCTTTGATTGCTAAATACTTTTAGGCAGCTTTCTGGGTTGGCAACACTGCTAGATGGTTTTGTGGTGTGGACAAGAACTGAATTGGGGAAATCATTCTGTACCCCAAAACTGTCTCGAAAACCATTCTGAAGCCTTCTTTCTGTATTTAGCTCCAGATCTGATTGAAGCCTCGTGGGAGCTATGCAGAATTGACTTTTGTCACTGTTTCATTATTTCTTTAATCAGCCATCAGCAAGTATTAGAAAAACCTCATCTAGGCAATAGCGAGCAGAAATACAAGGAAGGTCCCTATTAGTAATACACAAAATTCAACAAATTTTATATAATAGCCTGAGCAATCAGATAAATTAATTTTTAAAACTAGTTGAAGAGAAAAATTAAATAGATGCATTCATTCAACCATGACCATTTTGAGCTTCATGTCCACTGGGGTGTCAGTCCTGACACATTATTAAAAAGATCAGATTAAAATATGAAGAAATTTAGCTGATGAAACTGAAGGGGGAAAAAAATCTCTAATGTAATTGCTTGTTACAGTTTTCAGCCTCCTGTCTGCCACCTGCCATGCTCTAGTAAACTGTATTTTAGGAAAGGCCATTATATAATAACTTTGTATATTGTAACAAGATTATGTTTTCTTGCGTTGACATTCAAGCACAAACATTTATAATTAAATGTGGGAATATGCCTAAGCTGTACCTTGTTCTCGGTGATACAGCTATTTTCAGAATGGGTACTGTACTGTTGCCCTTTTTAGCTCTATCTTTAGCATGATTAAATGCACAAATTTTAATGGTTTACAGACAACAAAGAAATCAAAAGAATGAGAAAGGAAGAGAGGATTTGCCAGAAATTTGGTTTCATAATTGAGAACTTATTATCAATTAATGTTCTCTGTGATACCGTCGTTGTGAAAAGGTAATTACAAAAACAATGCCATTTAGTGGTCCCATGTACTGCATTCTAAAAGGAAGACTAGATTTTTCTTGTTATTGATTACTGTATTTGTGCTGCTTTAGCAAGAGGATGCAGAGTTCTGAAGCTCCTACATACAGCCACCTATGCCCTGACAGTTATTAAGAAACCGATGGTTTGAGTAGTTTTCTCATCAATATATTTCAGCTGAAAACATGGTAGTTGTGAAACAGGCTTTGAAATCTAAGAGGAAAACCAGGAAATTGGAGTAAAGCTGACTCAAATATTGCCCTGATTTCTCTGACAGAGGCAGCTGCTCCCCATGCCCTTCCACCCTTCACCTCCTTCATTGCAGCACTGAGGTTTTTGCATTTCCAGTGCATGAGATGGGATGTAGGATCCTAGACAGGATAAGAATGAGAGAAGGATCACAGCACTGCTGAAATTAAGGGCGGATGGAGCGTAACACTGTAAAAAGAAGAAAAAAAAAAAATCTTCAAATTTTCAGGCAATACACAGCAGCTTGCCCAGTACCTTTTAACAAAGTCATGTGAACAAACCCCATTCCCAGTATCGCGTTACACAGGTATCACAACTTGTTAGTACTACAAGAAGGAACCCCCTGTCACATAATATTCAGCCCAAGAAAAAGCAAGATAGATTTTATTTTATTTTTTTTATAATTAATTGGAAGACCTCTGGTTTCTTTTTTGCCATGCTTTATGCTGTGCAATAACTATAAATTCAAAGGTAGTAAGTGGCATTACACAAGCACTTGAAAAATTTGCTGACCTATCTGATACCCAAAGCTTTTTTTGGTATTGTTTAGGAACTGATATGGTGCAAAATTTGGTGGTAAAGTCTTTCTTTAAGCATGCCATGTTGCTAGCAGGACACTTTGTTTGAAGTTTTGCAGTCGGTTAGCCAACTGCAAGGCTAAGTGCTGAGCCAAGGATGACTGTCTGACAGCTCTTCAGCGATTCCTCACTCTTGTTTTCTATGCAGCTAGCATCGTTTGCGAGCTACAAGTCAGTGATAGCAGAGCTGGGTGTGGTACCAAAGGTGACCTGCAGAAATAAGTATTAAATGAAGTGGGACCAGGTTTCAAGCAGAAAAGTCTGCTTTACTTTCCAGAGCTGTGACAGGATGGTCTATTCAGAGCAAAATGTCCTCACTTCAGCACTCTGACAGGTCTTTGAAGCTTTTCTTCTAGTGCAAAAGGTCTCTGACACTGTGGGTTTTAACATCATCATTATCCAACTTGTGAATCTCAAAGATCTACAAAGCAAAACATTTCTACATCATGGTATAGATACTTTATAGGGACAACTACTTAACTGATTTTTTATAACTGTGCCTTTACGTGGTGGGGTTTTTGTTTGTTTGTTTTTACTGGTAAAACCATTTGAAACTTGTTAGAGGCAACCTATTATTAACAGCATGGAAGGAAGGAAGGAGGTAATTCTGTCAGGCTACAGGGATCTAAAACATTTCTGAAAGCAGTCAATGCTCTGTCGTCACTTATCTCATGAGACCATTGCTCAGCTGT
Source organism: Xenus cinereus (assembly GCA_025774025.1). Classification (NCBI taxonomy): domain Eukaryota; kingdom Metazoa; phylum Chordata; class Aves; order Charadriiformes; family Scolopacidae; genus Xenus; species Xenus cinereus. Next base: position 35,949,432 of record JAOXJK010000051.1, on the reverse strand, counting down.
TTGAATCCTGCTGTGGCAACATCACAGCTAAGGCAGTGACTCCAAGGATGGTGATCCTGCTCTCAGGAGGAGTGTCTTTTTAGGGGGAACAGGTGAAGGAAGAGGACAAGTAGATTGGAAAACTTCTAGAAGGCAGTAAACAACAGAAGATTTGAGTGTTAATCACTGTTCTTTTCATTATCTCTGGCACAAAGCAGTGGGATAAATTTAGAAACTTCATAGCTATATCCCTGACTGTCTTTAAGGTGAAGAATTATGAAACTTGAAATCTCGACATGTTCTAAAGGAAAAAAAAAAAAATCATTTATTGACTGGGTCTACCAACATTCCTTACCTAGGAAATGTGTCCTTCAGTAGCACATCTGTGTGCATGTTTGAGCCAGGTACTTCTCCCATAAATGAAATACTTCAGTGTTGCTATTAATCTTGCGAGCGTCATACAGCCATGTATCTGATCAGCATATTTTTGTTATATCTCACAACACTTCAATATCACGTTGTTATAAGAATTCTACAATACTTGTTCGAATTCTAGCTACATGAAATGAAAACTTAGTAGAGATTCTCTGCAGGCATAGTCTAGACATATTTAGACACATTACATTGAAATGTAATGAGTTTTGGCAAGTAGATTTCTTTAATGTAAACTTACATTGCTGTAGAAATAAAACTAAACTTTGGAAATCTTTGGATCCTAAGTCATTCACAAGAGAAAAAAATACTGCAGTGTAAGGTTTGGTATGATTAATTCTTTATGCCAAGAGTAAAATGGTGCATTTCTCTTTTCAAAGACAAAACAAACGGCCATCAATTCTAACACTGACTTCTGCTTACAATTTGTCCTCTTTGTTTATTTCACAATTAGTGTACGTAGATTAATAATTACAATTCATGAACCTAATAATTTATGCATTAGTATTTAGCCCTTGTCATGTCTTTAATTTTTGCAATTAATTGTTTTAATATCGGAAAGGTTAATTGCACTATTCATCAGAACTGCTTGCTGTGAAATGGTAGACAAATAAGAATCTTCAAAGATAAAGGGTGTGTTGTCTGCTCAGAGCTGTCATTCCAGCCGAGGGAAACTTGTTGAAATAGCTTAGCAGGCTCACTCCATTGCTGAAATCTTGGGGACCAGAGCTGATTCTGTTCAGACAAAGACAATTGTACCAAAGTATAGGTGACTAAAAATAAATACGAAAAAAAAAAATCTTTGTTGAACAGTATCTTATGTTCTTCCGTATGCATCGTGACATGGTACGTAGAGATGCGTTCCTCTTCAGCTTGCTGTGAATGGTAGTGTTTAAAATGTGTTTTCAGGACTACTGTGCAGAACCCAAGTGCTGCTTATATCCTGAGCAATCCTTTTAACTACTAGGCCAGATTGTGTTGCTGATTGAACCTGTCAGCTGCTGCTCAGCCAGTGGCCCTGTCATAAAAGCAAACCCCCAGTTAATGTGTACCTGTGGTTATACATATACAAAATGTTTAATGAATTAATTGTTAAACATGAATTAAATATGTAGGTGTAAATAACTAGCAAAAATGACCAGATTTGCATTTTCTAGTTTATCTTAATTGTGATTTATTTAAATATTTGCCTAGGCATTGACAGATTAAGGTAAAGAGCGGGTACCCGGATATAATGGTGCTAACTTTTCATCTTTTTAGGTGTACACAGTAAAGTCAAGAGTAGTATGTCCTTAAAGGAGGAAATGAATTATCATTCTGGAGCCAATCCAAAGCATTTTGACAGTCCTTCGGTAATTTTCATTCATGCTTATGAGTGAACCATACCTGTTCCAGGCACAGAGAAAGAAAATTGTGTTTGGTGTTCAGAGCTGTCAGTTAGATCCATCAATTCCCTTAATTTTAATTTTGAGGAAAATGCAAAATTTTTAATTTACTTCTCTGTATTTAGTTACCAACAAGACTATACTATTTAGTCTTTCTTCTAGTTTGAATAAAATCGTACATCAAAATACCAGAGTTGCTGGCTGAATGAAAATTGTGTTTTATAAACAAACCTATTAAAACTATGTTGAAGTTTGCTTAGATTTATCAGAAATGACCCAGAGTGTCTTCAGGCAGCAATTTTTTGCTTCAACTACCACATACTCAAATGAAGAGCAGATGGAAGATCAAAGGAAGAGTTATGCAGGTTAACCATGTTAATGTAACAACATTAACAAGACAAGTGTCAATTTTTTCTGCAAATAGGATTATAAAATAACAGAGTTTATAGAAATCTACATCTTAGCATCTGTTTTTCGCTTTATTTGTATGAGTGTCCCGATTTGCTACTTGGCCATAGGATGCTACCAGTGGTAAACTTTGTGGGAGAAACCCAAGATGATTCCCACTTTCAGTTAGGCAGAGATAAGTTTGTATTAGTATAATATAGACTTTTCTCAGGAAATATGCAAAACATAATTTTCATTCCCTTTAAGCTAAATCTCATAATTAAATTGTGAAGTAGATGTTACTTTATTTTCTACATAAGGAGGTAGCTAAAGGACTGCTAAAAAATTCCAGACTGATTTCTAATCTGGCTATGGACACTGTAAACCATAGATCTCCAGTAGGGGTACGTTTGCATGATGCAGATACTTGATGAAGTCCTCTCAGAAAATATACATTTTCTCTATACCTTAATATGCTTTACCATTCTACTGGACTAAATCAGTAGTACTGAGCAGAAAATCAAAGTTGGGGACTAAAAAGACACACTCAACCATCATGTGTGTTAGAAAATAAATCTGATCATAAATAGCCACTGATTAGTTTTTCTAAAGCCACAACCTTTTAACTTGCCTTCTTAAAGCTGTATTTTATAATGTGATTACATCTGGAATGCAGAGGTGCTTTCCTTAACATAACTGTAATTAAGGGTCTCTCCATACAAATGCTTTTGATGGAATCTTTGTTCCATTGGCATCAACATAAAATCTTTTATTGATTTTTCTGGGCCTAAAAATTATATCTGTCTTTTCTACTTGAACACTCGAGTCTCATTTCTCTTTTCTGCAGCCCATAATCAGGCGCCTGACTGCCATTCACAGATGACCAGCGCTTTTCATTCCAAACACAAAATGTGCTCCAAGAAAAAGAATCAAATGAATCAAATGCTTTTATTAGATAGCTTTCTGAATTCCAATGCAAACACTTTTCACAAATCATGTATGTGCGTACATGTATATTTAATATATTGTACTGTAGATTTTTCTTTCCAATCTTTTGGACAATTTTTATTCTTCCTGTGGCCTCACAGAAGCTGATATTCAATACTAATGACTTTGACAAATGCAGGACTCTAACTATTCAGTCACTTTTTCCTCTATATGTGATGAAAAATATGGCTTCCTTGGCTCTGAGGGAAATTGGATGAGACAAATTCTCAAGTCTGCCCTGAGAAGTTACAAAGCAGAAGGGGCAGAAGGCTGCGAGCTCCGTCCTGCACGTGGCTGGCACTGCAGTCGTACCGGACTGCTGGGTAAATGTCTGCCTTAAGTAATGGATTCTTGAGAGATGCCTGCAAAGCAACACAGAGATGTGATACGTCTGAGTCAGGTATATCAGACGGGGCTAGCAATGAGGGTGTAATGGTCAGTGCTTCCACAGCTGGGGACAGACCGGGCTGTGCCATCTGCAGCGATGGTCCCCAGCTGTGGTGGTGGCATGGCAGAAGAATGGTAGATCCACGGGGCTGAGGCTTAAGTGATCTAAAGCTGCACAGTTCTGCAGTGAGAGTTTCACACGCATTTGGTGAAAGCATTTTTAAATTTAAAACGAAGCTAAATGTTTTTCAACCTGAGAACTTGAATTTCTTTGCTAAATGTTATCCCCAACAGGGCGTACTGTTCCGTTCCTGACAGGCATATTTATATGGTTTACTGTTTTCATGGAGGGAAGGAGAAAGTAGACTCAGTCCTGTTGTCCCTGTAAGCACTTTGGGTTGCATTTAGACAATACTGGCTGCAAATGAATTAGTTATCAATGTCAGGTTGATACGAGATTTTTGAAGAGCTGGTAAATTTTATTCAGCTATTGAAATTTTACATGGTATGTTTACATCCTTTTGAATTTAAGTATTTTAAATTACTTTGAGTTGATTCTAACTGGTTAAAAAAGTGCTTTCTGTACTTATTTCAGCCTAGTAAAATAGAAAAATTAAAACATACATTAAAGTCAAAATAACACTTTCTAAAATGATTCTCTCCTAGGTAAGCCAATCTTAAAAGCCAAAAAACAAACAACAGAAAGAAACAAACTCAAAAACCCCAAATGCAAACAAACAAAAGAAACCCCCTCATACTAAATAAGCAAACGGTAAGAGTTTCATTATATCTCCCCCAAATCTATGTGTTACTGCTTTATACGGTGTTACTGTTTGGTTTGGTTATATAGCTGAAAATAGGGTCAGCCTGATAAAAATGACACCCAGTATAACCACACCAGTCACAGCAGTGTAGTTGCAGGACGGTGACTTCCTCGTGAACTCTTTGAGGAAAAAATGATTTATTTGCATGTGCTGAAGGTTAAGCCATGAATTCCCTACCTGACATAAGGCAGAGCTTTTCTGTCCTTTGACTGTAAGGCCCAAGTATTTCTTCAGTCCGTACTGCTTCAAGGGATGATGTGGCCTCAAGTCTCACTTAGTGGCCTGTGTGGTTCCTGGGAACAGCCAGCCTCGGCATGCTTTCCTTGCAGAATCCCGTGCGTTTTGCGTGGGTTAGTACCAGCAGTCACTAATGCCCAGCGTGTGTTCCAGCCTGGCCTCTTCCACAGAGCGGCTCCATTGCCCATTGAGGAGCAGCTCGGGAGCTGCAGGCAGCGAGTTATGGGCACACACGTTGCTGTCTGCGGCTGCTCAGTGATGGGCTAGCGAGAAAAATGTGCTTTTAGGTCACTCTCAGTCTTGCCTGCTATGGAGAATTTAGGTCTAGCTATAGAGGCTAATGATAATTAAAGAACAGAAATACTAAAAAGAAATTTAACACGTATTTTCCATGCAGAAATAGTATTATTTTTCCTTTCCATAAAGATGAGCTGTTTTCTGTGACCAAGTGTTTTGCCAATACTATAAGCTGCCTGTAAGAAAAACTCTAACACCACTTAAAAATAAAGCTTGCATTAAATATTCCTAGCTGAAAACTTGTTTGTAACAGCATACGGCTAATTATGCTTGCCTTTCTTCCGCTGCTCCAGTATGCTTACAGATCATATGTCAGAAATTGAACTTTCTGATATTTATTAATACTTTTAAGCGATAAGCAAAAATTACCTATTGGAAAACATAATAACTACTTGTGTAAAACAACTACTCGTCTCCACCACAAAGATGGATTTTAAGCACCAAACAGAAGGTTTAGTGCTTTGGCTGTGCTGATGCTGAAGGCATCAGTTAAATTAGAATCCTTTGATATGTTAATTATTTATTGTTGTAAATTATGCATCCTCTAAAATCAAAGAGACACATAACCTATAATTTATTATTCATTTAGCATGAAAAGTTGTATTCATATGACAATTTCTCTGTTAGGTATGGAGTTCTGATTTGAAATAAAGCCTTTTAATATGGGCTACAGCCAAAACATAAAAGAGGTTGAGGTTTTCCTGAAAATGTGAAAATGATCTCTAAGACACGGTGTAACCCCTACAACTTCTTTAATAAGCTTCTAAGTTCATGGAGTGATGTACAGTTACAGATTCATTAGACCCGGGTTAAAAGTGACTCTAGTATAATTTGTGTATCTGTTATTAGAAGATCAGTAGCTGAAGGTGGATATTGTTTGTGTAAGAACTTTTAAGAGCAGCTGCATGTGTTTTCATATATAACAAATTTTGCAAATCTTGATTCATTTTTACTTTGAGGCGGCTATGAAATTCTTGGACTGCCTTTTGAATTTGTTCTATTATGTTTCAAAATTTAGAACAAAAATATGAGTTTTGAATAGAGACAGACCAAAACAACAGACCTACGCTGTGTGATTAGAAACCATGGATATTTGTATATGTTTAACAAAATTGTAATAATTTCAAACCAAAATTTCACATCCTCATTCTCCGTTTTGTGCACTCTTTGTTCTGTTGCTATTGGAACAGGGTGTAAAGGAAATGCAAATTCTTGATTGGTAAGATCTTGGAATTCCTTAGAGGCCCCTTTTTTGTTCCATGAGATAATAGAAGTGGGTAGGAACGAGATTGTTTTTGAGTAAAAGAAAAGGAATGGGAAATGTGTGAAAGGTTTCTAGAGTGTGATTCGTATGTGTGATTTTTGTTGATTAAATATGTATATGCAGTTTTCATGTACGTAACGTATGTATTGAACACACCGTAAGTCTTGGGGCCAGCAGAGAAACTGAGAGAGGTCCTATTGATTAATTTGTATGTTCTTACTTTTAATGTTTTGTCATAGAAAAAAATGCTACATTGCAAAATATTTTAGCAGTCTGAGATTTAGTGTGAATAAAGAAGCATGAACAGAAAAGCAGTAGAACACAAGGAATTACTATATTCTTTAATTTGTTCAGAAGAGTTAGTCTAATTTTCACATGACACTAAATGCTTAGAGATATTTCAGATTCATTACAGCCTTTAGAACTAGTACATAGTATATACATTTAAATTATTGAAATTACTCAGTATGGAAGTTTGTATACCAAAGGTAAAATATTCAGAAAGAAGATAAAGAATTATGTGCAAGAACTGGTTTTGGAGAAGTGCCTAGTTAAGCAACTCAAACCAAGACCCCCCCTCCTTTGATCAGGCCAGACCACCTTTCCTCCATTGCAGTTGAAGAAGAATGAGAGTGAAAGACGAACGCCAAATCCACTGTTGGCAACTCATGTGATTAGGTTAAGATTAAACTGGGTTGAAGTTCATGAGATGAGGAAAATGTCCCAGAGTGCGTTTAAGCAGTTAAATTTATTTTCTATGCCTTTGTTCTGGGGAACACCAGTAGATAAAAGCACTGGCAAAATGGAGGTGCATGTTTTAGAGTGTCTGCTGAAGAGTTCTTGCATGGGTGAAGAAGGTCCCTTCTCTTATGTTAAGCACACAAGACTCGTGCATATTTTTTAAATAAAAATGAAAGAAATTTTTGCTAATCATTTTCACTGAGAGTGGGAAACCTAGCCTTTTCTCCAGATGAAGAAAAGAAGGAACATACGCTGATAAGAGTTATAGTAAGAAATCCTGCATTGCTTGTAGTTTTGCCTCTTAAGATGAAGCAATGCTTTTTTTCTTTCTACCGTAAAACTCTTTAAAGCTACTTGTGTGCATATTGGCATTGCACACTGATTTTGTTGAAGAGAAAAATGATCCAAAATAAGAAAAGAGTTTTTCAATAGTTCTTGCAAACTCAGCAGGGGAGCCAAGGTCTGTCAGCTCTGTTCTGCATGTGAAATATTTTGAATAGCTCCAGAGCACAGCTAATGTTTCTAAGGCTTTCTTAACGAAAGGTCAGTGCAAACTACGAGAAGCTGTAGGCAGTAAGTCAAAAGAATAGAAAAAAGTATATTCTTTCACCTGTTTGGCTATGTTAACGAGCTCAGCTACTCAGTGCTTATAATGGTCAGTGTCAAAACAAGAATACGGTCAACCATCTTGTAGAGATTATGCACGGGTTTATGTACATAATGTAAGCTCTCTGTATATGTATACATACATGTTTTGGCATAGTTTCTGTTCTTTTGTTTCAACTAGCAATTGCTTTCTCCTCTCCCTTAGATAAGTGTTCCCATTTGCTAGGTGACCTTAAAATAAACAGGCTTATTTTTTTATGAACTAAAAAAATCTTTGTTAATGGACTTCTCTGTAAGTGATGAAGTGTTACGCGTTAGCAATTTCTGTTGTTCCCCATGTTCTGTTTGGTTAATTATTGTTGAGGCAACTGTTTAAGATTGATACATACTCCCTTTTTTTTTTTCTTATGTAACGCAGGTCTCCCTGGATAAAATGCTGCAAAAAGAAATCCCTGGCATCAAACCATTTTTCCTATCATTTCATATAACAAAAGATAGTAACCTTATCCCATAATCTAGGACTATATTCTCCATAGTATAAATCTTTATAATGTTAAACCTTAATATTTATTATATGTTCCATCTTGCTGCTGACAATCCTATTAATGCTTCGCTTAGCAAGGCAGAAATGATACTTCTGTTCTTTGTAGTGCTAGAAAAGAATGAAAAAACTCTTTGTGCACAAATCACGAGAAAGCATAACTTATCTATTACAGAGCGAGAAGATTAAATACGTGGCCATAAACTCCTTGCAATCATGGTGACTGAGTAGAGGCTTCTTCTGATTGCTTTAATAAATCCTTTAAGTATGCTTTCAATCTCTCAACGATTCCTGACAAAGCTGGTATGCTGTTGTTGTGCATCTGCCTACATCTAAAGTTCCGGTTATGAATATTTTATATGGCTTATCACTGCACTTGTGTCACTGCTTCAGAAGATGCTGGTGTGCCATTTGTTAGTGTTTGTTAATGCTGTACTCGGCAGAAAAAAATGAGGGGATATCTTGTTTTCCAATCTAGCCTCTCGTTTCCTTTAATAGAAAACATAAAAAATAATATTTGTGAATGATTGATGAGGTGATTGCATTTCACAGATTTTGAGACCTTGGTCCATTAGCAAAATCATTTTGAGAACTTGTCTTAGCTTCCTGTATGCCGTGCATAAGGGACTAGGTCAATGATATGGCAATAGTGCAGCAATGAAATGGTATACTGGAAAATCTGCTATATCTGTAACTGCTCAATTTCACTTTTCTGGCGTAGGAAACTGAAGCCTAATACATGAGTGTCCTTGTGAGAATAAGCTGTTCAGTCATGTTTATAGTTAAGTTTTTCCTTTTTAGTTCTTTACAATTTATTTAGACATTTACAGCTAGATTAGTTTAAATCATCATCGCTAATCATTTAAATACTAGTAAGTGTTTAATTGTCAAACCTTCTAGAAGAGTACATAAAATTATTCCCATATATTCACATTTGCAAGCTCATTTCCATGCCTACCAAACAGCATTTCCAAATCTCCATACTGTACTTCTGTATTCACAGATGGGGGTGTATTGGTGGAACGTAAGAGAAGCAAGTATGCTGTCATTTGCAGAATTTTCTTTCTTATTTTGGGTGAAAAGAGGGGCATATGATAATGACATAACCTTGGCTATTTTTTGAGTCCTCGTTTCTTGTTCTACCAGGAAGGACCCGTTACTCAGATCAGATTGTGTTTGAAAGCTGACAACAGTAAAAAAATCTATGAATATAAGGTATAAATGGATAATGAAATAAAGTGGAATTTGCTTTGGTATCTATTTTGGATTCCTTTTCAGGAGTACTTAATCTGAATGAGCTTATAGCCAGGACTGTTTGCAGAACAATGTATTTTAAGTCAATACTAGTAAATATAGAATGCAAATTTTGGACTTCTAAGTGAGGCTGTTTTCAAAATGCATTTGGTGGATTAAGATCTCCGGGGAAGATGTGATTAAATTTTTTTTCCTCCACAGATTCTGCAATATATGTCTGTAAAATAATCCCATTTATGGCACTTAACCAAGTGATTTGGGTTAAAGAGGTTTTGAAAATAAAGTTATAAATGTTAAAGTAGAAGATGCAACTAAATAGCATAATGCCATGGCCATGCAAATAGAGAAGAAAACAATGTATGAAAACTGCGAATCTATCTGAGTACATGACTGAGTTGGGTTCAATAGTTCAATGAGAGCCTTACATAGCTATCTACATCTGATGATGTAATTATATTTGCTGATGCCTACTTTCAGCACATGTAGATAACAGATCTTTGTAACTATACGTAAAATCAAAGTCAATTTACTGCCACTCACCTTTAAGACAAGTTTTTCTTTTTCCCTGTCATTATTTGTCTTGGCAGAAAACAGAGTTTGCAGAAGAAATCTGATTTGAGATATTATAAGCTTGTAAAAAAAGATGATGATGCATTTGGTAATTAGAGCTGGAATAGGCCGCTTATTTTCAGTAGCTTAGAGAAATTCCCTTGCAGAGTTGTCAGTGATTGCATTAGTTTCTTAGGCGTGTGTTTTATGACCATTCTTGCTAAAATATGAGCCAGTTTCAGAGAATTAATATACATTCCAAATATTCAAAAATAAGTCAAATAAATAAGCCATTAACTTCCTATACTTTCTGTATCCTCAGACATGATATATTAATGTATCAAAGGCATATGGAGAATTGTCTATTTTAATTTGGCCATGATTTCAATCCAACTGAGACAGCACTTAGATGAACAAGAGTACTTATACAAATATCATTTTAGGAAGACTAAATTTGCATTTCCTTCCTGCAAAAAAGAAAGACAGTATATGCAGTACACTGATAATAAGACATGTCTAAAGATTTTGGTGAAAATCATCAAATCACTGAAGATTATGGTGAATATAGAACTATGAAGATGATACTCTGATTTTTCACAATGGAGTGAATTATCTGGGATAAGATATAAGATAAAAAGAGTGTATAGTTTCCAAGAATTTGTGTTAGTAAAAGCTAAGAACAGTCATGCTAAGATCTCACAATGATTCAAGAAATTATCGATGTAGATCAGAGTATTTTTCTTGAAAATTACTTTTTAGTACTTTTGAAATACATTGGCTTATAAAACTATAACATATTTTACAAGGCCATGCGAGGGGATTAAGTGTTGATGGGTTTTTTGTTTTTCGTCTACTAGCAGTTTAAAATTCAGCATGCAATCATGAGAGATGTTTCACATGTTTAGATTCCTGGAAATGGTTACTTTTGAAACTGAGAAATGCAGAAATTACTTAAGTCAATTACTTATCAAGTCAATTAATGGAATAAAGTCATCACTATTAAAATGCATTGTCTCATCCCCTGAAGTCTGTTGTTATCTCCAATTTTTAATGTAATTTCATGACCAGTTCTAAATCCACAATTCGGTGTTTGGCGTGTCTTCTCAAGCAAAAACTGATTGGGGGGCCAAACCATCTCATCTTAATAAAGTGAGAAAATGGTTTTAAATTAAGTCTTTGAGGTTGCTCGCATGAATAGGAGAGGACTGATAGCAGCCTTGTTTTCCAGTGGGCTATGTTATTTCTGAAGGGTCTGTTGTTTGAAAACTCTGTAAGTCTGCACTGGCAGCACACAGAAAGAGCTGCTCACATCCCCACGCTCAAGACAGCCAAGGCTTTACTGCTCTGGACAAGATTTGTTCTTTTCTGTCCTCACTGAAATGAAATTTTCCCCTCTGTCTTCCTCATTCTGCTTCCTCAGTATTTCTGCTAAACCCACGATTCCCGTAAGTTGGATTGATTTGCTTCGCACATTTCTTCCTAAGGCCATTGCACACCTTTGAAGACTGTCCTTTTCATCCCTGGGCTCTCTCTGCTTCCAGTAAGGCTTGTACAGGGCTGTTGGTTCATAATCACTGATCCCTCCAGCTGGCAACTTTCAGACTGATTTCTCTCTAACAAAGCCTAGTATTTCTAACTAGGATACTGACAGATTTAATATAGAACTGGTTTATTTATTTCCTATTGATAATGAATTAGGTCTTGGCTATTGCACAAAAAAAGTGGTTGTGGGGGTCACTGAGTAGTTGGAAGTACATTTTTTAGAGGCATTGTTTTTTAAAGGCAATGAAAACTGAATTTAATGTGCTATGGCTGAAATTTTAACAGCTGATTGAACGTTGTACTACTCATAAATATTCTCCAAGAAACACATTGATCCTGGTATCTCCAAGTATGCACATAAATATTAGTTTGCTTAATTTATTTTCTTGAAATTTTCTGTATTAGTTAACCTTTTTGGCTGATGTTGATTGTGCTTTGGTAAGTGAATACAGAAAGGTAAAAGCAACCTAAGCTATGTTTTCCTGCTTTTTAAAATAATGTAATGCAATAATATAAGGAGAATGATATGTATTGAATGAAACTCCGTGATGGTGTCAAGGACAAGAATTTCTCACTGATTTTCTTACCAAAAGAGAATTCCTACACTGGAGTGACTGAGAATACTGCTGCTCACAAAAAAAACCAAACCCAACCTAAAATGTTAGTATTTCTCTGTTTGTTATTTCATTGTAGAACTCGTGATCCCTGAGGTCGTGTAACCACAGTTCTTGGTTTGAGTAAGAAAACACTTGAGATCTGTGCTCACGCTGGAAAAGTTTGAAAGTTCCACACCCAGAAATCAACAGAAAGAAGTGAATATAATAATATTTGTGTCTTCAAGCCTGTTTTAGCATTTGAGAAATTCCTTTCCTTCTCTTTCCTGCCTTTGAAAAGGGTAGCCATAAGTAAGGTTTTGGGAAAGTTATTCTGATATCTACTCTTCACTATTTATTTCTATTTGAAAGAAAATAATTGAGGCAAGGAAGGGAATCAATAGCTTCATTCTCTGAAGAATAATGGGGAAAATAAGAGAGCAGATGGGTATGATTTCTCCTGTTAAAATCATCGTATTTATGATACTACCCAGTTTGACAGACAGAAGCAGAGGGGGTTTTACCTGTGGTCGTTGACTCCATATAACTGAGGGACCATTAAAAAGAAAGGGAATAATTTCTATTTCTGAATCTTAGTAAAATCCTTACTGTGTTGAGAAAGAAATATTTACCTCTTGCATAGAATAATGTAAAGGGGAGAGACACTGCAGCTATTTTGGTTCTAAAGGACCTCTGACAACCAAAGCAGTTAATGACAACAAACTTTTCTCACTGGAGTGCATGAAATGATTGGCATATGGCAATAATTGGTACTGGTATATTCTCATATGCAGGACATGAATATGTGTGGTATGCAGGTGAGCAGGGACAGGGGCACAACACCAGGTCAGAAAACTCATAAACCTAATCTACCCTGAGACTAACTTGGGAGATGATGGGGGGAAAAAAAAAAATGGTATGCTGAGCTGAGAAACAAATAAACATCTTTGGCACAAATAAGGTGGAAATTTATTCTGAGTCAAGCTACAATACAAAATTCTTCTTGTAATAATAGGAAAATATAGGCTATCAGTTACCCTTTAAAAAAGGGAGAGCAGGAAAAGAAATCACCAATAGAATGTCTGAATTACAAAAAATTTTTGCAACAGTTGATTTTGCTGTATCACTACTGAATTACCTTGGGTATTCATTCTGTCTTCTCATACCAGATAAAATTACAATATGTCAGTCTTGTCTAGTCACAGCTAAACCACATTCACAGCTTCATAATGCGTATCATAACACCTTTTTTTTACCTGGGGGTAATTTTACAGTATTCATATAAAATCTTCTATTGTTTACTGTCTTATATGTTGCTTCAGAAGTGTCACCTAAATTTGTATGTGTTATTCATTCAGATGTAGTGTATATTGTTTCCATTCACCTTTTACTTTTCAGTTTTATACCCTGTCATTATCATCTTTTTTTTTTTTTTTCATTCATTTAATCTGCATTACAAATGATCAACCTGTAGGAAAAGAGACTCCTAACATGAAAACTTCCAAAAGTCCTTTTCACAAGGAATGCTGGCCTTTTAGTCATCTCTGGAGGTCAAGGTCGCCTCAGAGAAACTGTGGATAAGAAGTGTCTCTCTCTCAGCTTGAGCATGCCTTTTCCTGGGCAGCTGCACTGACAAAACTGGGTTAGCTCGTATAGACCCTAGAGAAATTAGTTTTCTTTCTCTTGGGTAAACTGAGTCTAGAGTATCCTCTTATTTTTTATTTTTTTTTTTTAAACCGCCCCATTTTCATGGGATATCCTGGTTTTGTTTACTTGAGAAACATCCCTATAGTGATGGACAGGACAGGAATTACTAGGAAATTAAATATGTACTGTTATTTGCCATGTGTTACATCCTAGGCATGCTTGTTGGCCATGCTGCCATATAAGCAGTATCATGCTCTAAAAGTTATTTCAGGACCTGGAAATACCTCACTGCATGCAGTGAGATAGGGCTTCCTTTGCTCACCCTTTCCTCCCCACCTCAGCCTTGCTCCTTAATGTCATGACTTGAACTTGGTTTGAGTCCAGTTTCTACAGGATGTCTAGTGAAGA
>JAOXJK010000051.1:35919819-35932729 GCA_025774025.1 Xenus cinereus | reverse complement strand
GTTGGACTAGATGATCTCTATGGTCCCTTCCAACTCCAAAAAAATTCAGTGAAATTCAGTGAAATTCAGTGAAATAATTTCCAAGAGTCTCTCCTATGTGCCTCCCAGGCTGCTCCACTGAATGCAGTGGACTGTACAGTACACCTTGTTAGTAAAACCAGGAGTAAGTTTACATGTGGCTATCCTGGATGAAAGGCTTCTTGGCTGGGCACGGCAGGGGACCACTGTGGTGTTTGTACTATTGGCTACACTTCCATAGGTTATGACTGGTTGTAAAAGGGTGAATTCACCCTCATCTTATCCAAAAGTTCAAGATTCATAAGAACATAATTCACCCGATGATAAAGGCTTTAGGAACAAGATATTTGAGAAATTTCTTCATTTTTTCAGAAAAAGGTGACATGCTTAAACCCATTCTGTAGGGGTCTAATCCTTCCACTTTTAAGACAACAATTTTTTTATCATATGTATTGTACCTAATGCTGGGTTATCAGTGTTTTCTTTTATACTACAGTTTTCGTCTTAACCAACATTAAGCATTGTCATTTTGATACTAACACTGAAGTTTTTTTGCTTTGTCACTGTGTTAAAGCATCAAAACGGATTAGTCACATTAAAAGTAACTCATTATTTTGAGTCATACATCATAATACAGACTGAGCTTTTTATTCTAAATGTTTTCCTTTAAATTCTTCTGGCAACGGCTATCAAGGAAAAGAGTGGATATGGTCATGCTTTAAATTAAGGAATTCAGTGCAAGCTAGTGCTTGTCTAATATGGTTGAAGGGAGAGATAATATTTCTCAGAAAAGAGTGTAGAGTTTGGACTATCCAGCAAACAGCTGTTAATTGCAATTTTCCATCTAAGTATCTCTAGATGTATATACCTAAGTGTATATTTGGGAATCAATAGGTCACTTAGAGGCTGTAAGTCTAGCATTCAATAGCAGAGGGAAGTCTTTTCAGTTTTTGAAAGGGAATGTGCCAGAGGCACTGCATTTTTGGGAATACTTGTTGGAAGGTCTGCAGGCCTGCTTCTCTTGTTTGTAGTGAAAGTAGTAGGGATTTAATAGAAAGTTAGTCTTTTGTGTGCTTCATACACCATGGTCCTAATAGGACACAGGGTGTAATTCCTGGGTGTTTCTCTAACATTCCTCAAATCTACTGGAACAGCTAGATGAAAAAGGTTTGAGACTCATTGTTAATGGTAAGTTCTAGAAGAATTCACCCATTTAAAGCAGTGCAGGATGGCTTAGATCTAACATTTGGGGACTCTACAAGATGACTTACCAAACCTAAAGCTGATCCCTGGCAGTTTTCTGTAGTATCTGTTTTACTTTCTGTAAAAGTCTAGCACACTATTGCTTTTTCTTCCTGATGTTGTGCCTTGTGCATAATTTTGCTCTTCTTTTCCTGTAGGTCATTTGACTTGACCTGTCTATCCACTGCAAGCAATGAGATAGGAAGGTAACTGCCATAGGTAAGTGCTTCTTAAAACAAAAGCTACATGTCAATCATTTACTAGTAGGGAATCAAATAGAAATTTTTTGTCTAGTGTCACTATAGTGAGAATTCATGCCGTGCTACTGATAAAGCTGTCATTTCACTATGAGCTGCTTCTGGCTGCAGCTGTGGTTGAAACATGATTCATTAGAATATTGAATATATATGTTTTAACACCACTTCTTTCATATGCTCACATTTTCTAGCTACTGAATAACTAAGTATGGTATTTAATTAACTGAATGCTAACTACTGGTTGGGCTTGTGTTAAGACACAACACATATTCTCTTCTAAATGTCACTGTCCTCATGACAGTACTGCTCAGAATTGGGGTGGCCTGATCCACGTTCAATAAAAGAAATTCTTGGACATTCAAATCTGAGATTTTCAGGGGCAGAAAGTAAACCAGATCACAAAAGAGGACTGTAAAGCTGAACCTGCCTGAGCAGTGCTCAAATTTGTCCTTTTTAAAAGCTACCGATGTTCTAAAATACGAGGATGAGTGAGTAAAAAGCCCTAGTGTGGGAACACCCTGGTAACATCCATTGAGTGTGTCGAAGATGCTTGTCAAAAAGACAGGTAACTTCATAAAGAGTAAACTTTATAAAGATTGAACCTAGTAAAAAGAAGCATGATGACATACAGAAAACCTCATTGAGTCTCCTTTCAGCTGGTGACCCAGGAGTCATGCAGCCTCTTTGATTTTGGAGAGGAGTTCCTCTTCAGAGAGCAATCAGCAAATGCTGTGCTTCATTTTAGGACTCTGTTTCCATTTATCCAGAAACTAACTGTTTTTCCTGTGGATTTTATTTATAACACATCAGAATAATCCGTAATCTTTTGTCAGTTAGTATTACAGTATAATATTAGATTATAGTATTTAAGTTTGAGAAGAAAGCTGCAATAGCGTTGCTGCGTAAGAGTTTAGCTCCCCTTCTCCATTCTGCAGAATAGTCCCTGGCTCTCATCATTAATGGTGTTTGTTATAATAAATTAGAAAGAAAAAGAGAGATCAAAGAGTATCTTTGCACTGGGCATGTTAGTTGTTCATTTGACTGATAAGTCTAATGGATTATTTTTTTGCAAAACTGCCACATGAAAAATTGATGCACTTTGTAACAATTGATATTAAGCACCTCTTCTGCCCTTCATGAAAATTAAAGTAGCTGCTTTTCCTGTGCATAGCAAAGTGAAAGATGGGCAAATTAAAAGATTTATTTTTATGCTAACCTGTGTCAGTGTATTGGAGGAATAGATGCAGGATCATAAATGGCATAGTCATAAAGGTGAGGTCCTAATTTAGTTCTCAGTTTTATTTCAGCTTAGTTTTCCGTTGCCAAGAGGCATAAAAGTTACTGAATTACACTACATTCACCTCACGCTGGTCTCCTATCAAACAGAATATCAGTGGAACACCTCCACAGAGCTCTCTACATGAAATTGTCCTTTTGTACGTCTCATAATCGGCTGCAATGTGACCAAGCATCTGGTGGTGACAAGCAGACGTCTTTGATTTATTGGCTAATATCACTGCTTGTTAGTGGATGGTTGAGCAGGAGACTAAAAGAGCATAAAATCAGAGAGAATAAATTATGAAGGCACCGAACTGTGGCATTATAAACCCCTCCTTGTCACAGCTGTGACATCTCCCAGGAAATGCGGGATGAGAAAGACATTCCCTCTTCAAAGACAGTAGCCACCGTCTTCTGATTTTGAATAAAATAAAAAACCAGCCCAAATCCACCAACATCTTACCTAAAGGGTTAGTGTTATCTCCTGCTTAAGCAATCTGCATCAAAACATTGCATCTGCTTGGAAATTGAATTTATTAGCATCTAATTCAGAAGTCTGGGGAATCTGAAGGATGCTAGGGCTAAGAGGGATACCTCTACTGTGAGTGGAGATCTATGGTTTCCTTTAAATGCTACCCTATAATTGGATCAGAACCCGCACTAGAAAAGGCAGGCTTAAGGTTCTGCTTCTCACTTTCAACATCAGTAGTCTTGCGAAGCAGGAAAGTATGCGTGGTCCCTGTTGTGCAGAATGGTTCCCCATGCCTTGTCCCAGCTAATGCATGGATAAGAGGGACATTACCTTTCCAGTTTGTGGCGTGTTCTGTTTTACAAAGCAATGTAGGGGTTGCTCAGACATCCAGGTCTATGCTGCGTTGCAAAGATTCTTTGTGGACTTGACAGGAGGATTGTAATGGGGTACGTGTGTGAACACATGACAAAAACGTCTCAACTTCTAAGAGTCTGAGCAATCTTAAATGCACTTGCTGGTTTTTTATTCGCTTTTTAATAGTGAGTATTTACCAAATTAAACGATGTATGTGACTGGACACAACATTTCTGACAGTCCCTCAGGAAAGAAATGCAATAGATCTCAACTATTATTCCCTGCTGACAATTATTTTGAGCTGCAGAGCAGTGATAATTGTGACTACTCATAATGTGAAATAAACATTATGTATATGTTATTCCATAAATCAACCTGAAGTATGAAAGGAAGAAGATACTCACTGTTTCACCCCGGTGCAGTGACGAGATGTTAAGCTGGCTAATGGCAACAAGCCATGCTGTGATTCAGTAGAAAGCCAGTTAAGAGATGTAATACCTTCCAGGAATAAATATGACCATTAACATATATAATTGACAGTTTTGTGTTAAAATGTTTATGTAAATATTTTTCTCCTCAAGTGATTGACTAAGAACCAATCCAAATGGGAAAGTAAGAAAGTTTGTGTATGGTTCTAGTAACAAGTTTAATTTTACTATTTCAATTAAAATCCAGTGGGAGTTCTTGCAAAGTTCTTTTTAACTATTCAATGTTAGATAAGCTGTAGCCATAATGAGGAGATATTCCTTGTACTTTTAATGAGCAACACCAGTAACTGGTTATGACTTACTGAGAAGTAAAAGGAAACTTTTAAGGGTGCCCATTGGAACTATTTTGCTACTGCGGTTATCTGAGGGTATTAGCCTTGAGCAGATTCTGGGAACTGCAGAAAGAGGCTGCACAATTAAAAAGGCAGGAATGAGCCAAGTAGTAGCTCTTAGTAAGGGGGAAGAGGAGCACAGGCTAATGACATGAGACCCTTAGGCAGGAGTATGCCAATATGGTACTACATAGCAGTTCCATCAGCGTGCCCTAGAACCATTTGTTCACGGATTTCAGTTTGTAAGGAGGGAAAAAAAAGGAATTCTTGGAAGAAAGGGTTTGTGATTTTTTAACAATTTGCTAATACTCAGGAAGAAAGTCTTCATAATGGTCAAATAAAAATGTAATCTAAGGATATTTGATATTATGGATCACAGATAATAAAATTTATTTTGTACTGAGAGAAATGTAGACTGAAGGCTTGATACGAGACAGTTGCAAAGGGTGAAGTCATGATGCTTGCTGTTTCAGTATAATTCTCCGAGTAGTCTTTTTTAATTTTAAATTCTTTTTTTCAAGTGAGAGCTGTTCTGCCTAATGGATTTGAATGTACTGAGTAGATTTGAAAGGATTTCCTTCATGTTCACTTTAGTTCTGAAGCAGTTTAGCCTGTTTCTGCTTGAAGTTACAAAATGAAACAAAGAGTAAAATCTCCATAAAATATGCATAAAAATTTTAATAATGAGTCAAAAAAAATCTCTCCTATAAATAAGAACCACTGATGAAATCCTTGTGTGGATTTTCAGTAAGAAGAAAAGCATGACACCTTGAGACAGAATTCTGTTGTTTGCTAGACAGTGGCTGTGTGTCAGTCAAAACGTTTCTGACAGTGAAAGACATTCAAAAGCCACAAATACACAGAAGCTTGAAAGACAAATTAGATGGAAGATGGTCTATTAATAGAAAACATAAAAATAAATACCAGCCAAAACAAGTGCTTCATTCAGAGTGTTCAAAAAATCAACTTGTCAAAATTGTCACAGGCATCAGGATCTTAGTGAATAGACTTTACTTTCTCTAAAGCGTTTCTTCTTGTAATAGCAAAAAAAAAAAAAAAGGGGGAGGGGAACCCTTAAAATAACTTAGATATAGGAAAAGGAAAATATCTAAGAGATGAGACTTCAATTTCCAAGATGTGCTGCTTCCAAAACTAGAGGTCTTTCACTTAAGAATATGGAACTCAGGAGATCTGAACTTAGTGCGCGGTCCCACCAAAGACTGCATATAACCTGGGCAGGGCACTTAACTAATTCTTGGTTCACCAGGCATACAATGGGAATTTGAATGGAGTTATTTGATGCAAATTTATTTTTTTGTTTTACCATCTCTACAGCTGTTTGCTGTTTGATGGAAATGTGATTCACAAATAAAATACAGCTCTGCTTGTATTACAGAATCACACAGAATGATATGGGATTGGAAGGGACCTCTGGAGATCATCTAGTCCAACCCCCCAACTTTAACTGGTTTAGGTGATAGAAATGTGGTTTGATTTAGCACTTTTAAGGGCAAATGGTTTGAAATGCAAATTCACTGAAGAGTCTTTGAACAATTAAAAGGAACAATAGTTGATTTTAATCGAAGTCCATAGTTTACTTAGAAATGAAGCTATTTGTTTTGTAGTAATACAAAGAAATTCTACTTACTGATAGGAAATAAATACAATGTATATTTTGAAGATCAAAGCCAATTTTTACTTTGTCTTGAGAATTGTAACGTGTTTTGCTGTCTGGGGATAATAATTTTGTTTGATCTAGACAATTAGTTTTCATTATCTCTTCCTGATCAGATTATGTTTTCCAAAGGTGCCCATAAAGAGGTGAAGATGATACAAACAACTAATCCAGTGGTTAATATTAAAACTTTGATTTAATCACCTGGATCAAATTGGAGAGCCTGAGTTGAGCTGAGTGCCTAAGATGATCATGGGTCAGCGCCTGAGCTGAAAACAGCTTGCAAACCTTGGTTCACAGTGTCCCAACTCAATGCCCATTGTCTTGTGCTGTAGATATGCAGTTACATAAAACTTTAAGTTTCTTGGAGTCAGAAAGAAAAGGTATAAATGTGGAGGAGGTGGAAAACTCCTAAAATCCTCGCCTGGATGGATTTCTAGTCAAAACCAGAAAGAAATTATTGCTACATTAGCCAATACTTCGGATATTGAATTATTTGTAGGAGGCCTTTAAAGTTTAGTTCCTGTTCCCAAGCAGCTGAATTCTCAGCTTTTGCTTCCTGGGTGTCATTTTTTTTTTTGCTTACTGCAGTTACGTCTATGCTTTCCGAGTGATGTGTACGTGTGTATTCTTCTTTGATATCTCATTATTTTAGGGAGAGACATCCCATGAGATACAGGACCTCTTAATAGCCGTGTGGACAGCTTTCAAGTTTTGTATTTTTCAGAGTCTGTAAGTTACCCTCTTAGCACTGATCTCATATTAATACTTTTTGTTTTTAATTACTATTTTCATAGTAATTACTATGAAAATAGTAATTAATTACTACTTTCAATCACAATGAAGCTAGTAGAGAGACGGTGTTCCAACTTCAAAGCAGAAATCCGCCCCAGGATGCTCTGAATTGTTCTCTGCAGTAATGTATCTCCACTGACTGCTTAGGATGTCTAGTGACTAAAATTTCCTCTGACATGTTACTTCAGTGCACAACACTGTCAATACTCACTAGGTAAATTTCAGTAATACACATGATCTTTGTTCTTCACAGTTGCTTGAATTGAAAGAAATATCCTACCAAATAAGAATGGCAGGATATTATGCTGATGTAGCACTGAAGTGGCTGCTCTTTTGCTTAATAATTACAATTTTGGAGAAAGTACTTTGACTCAGATTGTCCCAGACAGTTTCCCAGTGTAACTGCAGTTGCATCTGCTTCAAACAATGGGAAGCTCTCCCCTGAAGTTCTGGTTGATATGATTCATTAGTAGCTCACCATCCATCCAATGGTACATACAAGCAGAATGAAATCCCAGAAGTGCAAAGACCTACATCAAAGAGGAAAAGTAATTCTATGCTGCCAAGCCCCTTAGCCTGTACAGGGCTGTTGGAGAGACTATTTAAATACACATCAGGATTTCAGTTTTCTTTTTGAATCAGAGAAAAGGCTCGACACCATGAGAAAACTTTCACCATCAGGTATTAGTCGCTCTTCAGTATCTTTGCAATTAAAACATTACTGTTGTAAAGTCCCGGAGGCTTAGGAATAGACATTTCTGGTATACTCGAGTGAATGCAAGTGTAACCATGTGCAGCCATGTGTGGTGAATCTGTCAGAACTAACAGCAGGAACTTTGATAAGAGTTCTCCATCAGTAAACCTGTTTGATAGCTCAAGGTCTTTGAATTGTTATTATAAGTGGCATCCAGTAGGGCTGCTGCAGTTAAGGGTCTGTCAGATTTCCCCACGCACGCACATCCCTAGGGGTTTATTATATCTCAGCTTTTCCAAGTTGTGCTGGGGCTAAAACTATAGCCAACAACTTGTCAGCACAGACACGATTTTATTTTTCTCCCCTGAATGGTACAATGACTTAGCTTAAGAATTGGAGAGGGACAGCCTGTGTCCTTTGTCTATTGGAGTACACTGGGGTGAGAATCATTAGCGGCAATTAGTAAGAATGAACATTGCTCTTCCACAAGAAGGGAGGCCTTTAATCACGAAAAGCAGATCAATAGAAGGAGATGGGTAAGGGGCAGCAAAATCAAAACAGACTACATAAGGAATTCATTTTTTCAGAGAAATTACACTTTTGGAAACTAATTTCTGTATAAGTCAATATTTGGAAGATGGAAGAACTACTATTTTAAAATTTCCATCTCACTAAAAGAATTTACAATTATTATATTTAGCAGCCTTTTCATCGATAATTAGCAGAGACTAATTAGGCTCAAGAACAGACAGTTCTCTTTTATATATGGAATTTAAATGTCCCACACCGGCAAAGTTTAGGGCTTCTATTTTTAAGGCTGGTCACTGAGGGAGACAGTAAAAGGGCCTGAAGATTACGCAGCCAAAAAGCAAAGGTGGGTAGGTTGCTGAGCTGACACCTGATCGGAAAGGGGAGATATGGATCCACTTTACCAAGAGCAGGAGTAGTAGCAAAGTCATATTTACATACTGTAGATAGAGCATGTAGCTATTTATACTGTTCTTGCACTTGGCACAGCAGACTTAGGAATGTTTCTGCTGTAACTGCAGAATGACTTTAGAAGTACACTCATGCACTTGTACAAAAATTAAGATGAATGTTTCATAGTTTTCTTGTAATCACTCTGCTTCATAGATTCATATCAAAATGTGATGAGTACTATACACTCCTGAAATAAGTTAATGGATGTATAGAGATTTTTCGTTTTATGCACCTCATGAGGTATGGGTTATGTCAATACAGAGAGCCCTGTGACACTAGGTGAAATTTCTAGCTCTCAATGAGTATGGAACTGGTTTACTGACTCACTAGGGTACTGAATCTTATTGCTACTTTGGGAACAAAGACGATCACAAGGGTTTATATTTGTTTGACATCCTCTCACCTGCATACCAATTTCTATATGCTGTAATGTGTGCTCAGAAAAAAAAAAAAAAAGAAAGCATAAACGCATATTGGTGTATTATGTTAGAGCTGTGTCCTGAGTCCTTCAATGCACTGTACGTTCTTGTCAGCATAGAGGCCTTCAGTCATATTTCATTTTAATGATACACTTGTGGTTGAGGAAAGTACTGGAGGAAAACCATCCTCCCTAAGTCCAAAATAGGATCAGATGCTCCTTATCAGATCTTACTTTCCCAGACAAGAACACCATTCGTACCTCTGGTTATCTATCCATTTAACTCAGAGTTTCTAGTACTTCTCCAACAATTGTTTACTTTTTTTTAAAATTTGTTGCTTATTTTTTAATTCCTATCAATTTGATCTGTCCTACTACAACTGCTTCAACTATGGATACATCTCCTGCAGGCTTTCTTAGCAGAGGCAGATGTTGGGGGTATTAATAAGCCAGTAGGAATTTGGCTTATTCCTATTAGGTCAGCGTGGTAAAGGGGCCCTAAGCCTGAGTTGGTCCCTACATCAAATTAAGTCTATGACAGGATAGAGACATAGTCCAAACAGATCAAAGGTCTGCTTTTGACCTTCCCTGCCCAAGGCAAGCTCTCACCACACAAATAAATTCTAGATGAAAGCATTTATTCATCTGCTTAAATCAGGCTTCTTTAAATCCATAGTTCCCAACCTAAATAGTGCAACCTTTCTATCTTATTGCAAGAGATAAAACTTTTATTTCAACGGTACCCTAGACAATGCAGACAGTTCATTTTTTGTATGACAGTGGCAGCCTGACACAGAGAGATTCTGATTAAGCAAATGGGCATTCTGGTGGTCTTTGGTTTGAGTTAATTTTGTTTGTCTCTGGTATAGATCAGAGGGAGCTTTTTTGATAGTCTTAATAATAAAGGGTGACCTGTGAGTAAATGTGGGGAACTATCCTTGTCCTCTATGATTTCTGTATCACCTTTTTAAATTGTCAGAATGTGAAATCATCACTAACTCTGTACTTTATTCCCAACATAGTCTGGCCATAAAATAACAAATGGTACAATAGCTGAGACTAAGACTTGCTGAGGTGGCTAAGGTTTTTTCAACAACATATTTAAATTTTGTTTATGTGTGTCTATATCACACTGTATTCAACACAGTAGATGCATTCTCCTCTGGAGCCAGTGAGGTTACCCCAAGAATAAATAATATCCAATACTTATTTTTCCTTGGCATACATCAGGGACTCTCATATGGAGCAATCCTCCTCTTATGTGGAAATCTTCTTCCAAGTTCAGACCTTGTTTTAAGTGTTCATTCTGTTGGAAGATATTTGAGCCCAATGCATGGTCAAAGCACATGTTGTCCGGTTTCTGAAATAATCCCTGTATGTTTTGTCTGTATTCTTCTGTCATTCTTTTCCTTTTGGTCACCCTAAGGTAGAGGTCCCTCCATTTGCTTCTGCCCCAATTTCATGTGTGGTTTTTCTCCGTACTTTAAGTTCTGCCTAGGACTGGATCTGGAATAGCTAAAATGTCATGAAGATAAACAATTATTTTTTTTTTTAGTTTGAGCCATAAAATTGAGAAATACAGTGAAAGGTTTTTTTGTTTTTTTCAACAAAATTGAAGTGTTTTGTGAAGGTGGTTTACTTTCTGTGAAGATTCTGTGGAAAAGGAAAAGGTTTTAGCCACGGTCCTGTCTGGTTATTAGCTAGCTCTTCCCTCTAGGTCTTCAGTATCCTGTTAAGCTGGAGGCTGTGGAGTTGAAGAACCAACGCTCCTGGCTCTCAGCTCTTCTTTAGCCAGGTGAGGCACAGATATCAGCGGCTTGGCGAGGTGTCCTGCAGTGGTGCTGCTGGGTGCTTTAGCAGCTGCAGTCCGTCAGGATGAGCACTGCTCCCCACATGGAAGCAGTAAGAGGCAGCAGGCTGTTGCTACCCATGGAGTGGGTCCCTGGCAGTGTTGTGAGCTGCTCTCTGGGCTGCACTGTCCCCGGGTCGGGGGCAGCTCCGTAGGCTGGCGGCAGGGGGGCTTGGAAGGAGCCTTTATTTTTTGAAAGGCCGTGTTGTGGTGCATCTAGAGCAAAATATGGCAGATTTCATTACTGAAATACTTTGTTTGCATTTTATCCCAGTTCAGTCAGAAAAATATTTATGAAAACAAAATGGAACTAAAATGTATTTTTTTAAAGAGTTGAGGCATTTCTATGGTTGTTATACCAGTAAGTCTGAACATTGTGCTTTAGTTTATTGTTACACAAATGTGAAAGGGTTTAGACTGATTAGCTGAGGCCTTCAGGATACCATTTATTTTTTACAAATTAAAAATATTTTTGACCTGAACACCTTCCTGTTAGTGGGAAGTAGCAGATTAATTCCTTTTTTTGCTTTGCTTGTGCATGTAGCTTTTGCTTTACCTGTTAAACTGTCTTTATCTCAACCCTGAGTTTTCTCACTTTTACTCTTCTGATTCTCTCCCCCATCTCAATCAGGGTGAGCGAGCGGCTGCGTGGTCCTGGTTGCTGGCTGGGGTTAAACCACAACAAGGGCATTGAAATCCCTGTCAAGAGTTTGTTTGGGAAAAATGTAAAAATTATATTATGTCCTTTGGTTAGCATAGTGTTTTATAACAGTTTTACCAACTAATTATCGGTTGCAGCTGAGCAATACATTCTGTATCTACTTAAAAGTGTAGGATTGGCAATGTGCAATGGCTAGAGAATCTTCAGCTTTATTTAATCACTTCACTTTGCATTTGAAAAGTAATTCATCATGGAAAGTCAGTGGGGTATAGAGAGCACTAATTGCAGCAAAATATCAAGGACAGTTTTCCTCTGTCTTAATTAAACATTAATGAGTAAAGTTATTTGCAAATGCATGCTGCAGGGATGGACTTGTCTATCCAAGTTTTGTAAATACTGACACCAGGTGTCAAAATAAAACACCTTAATTGATTTATACAGAAATAGTTTAAAAAGAGTGCACCTGGAGTGACATTTCTCTAGCTTTTTATAGAGTAGTTTCCTGATGAATTATTTATAAAGAAACTTGGGCTGACCTATCTTAATTACACAAGTGATTGTTTCCAAACTAATCAATTTTGCAAGTGAAGTGAATTCTCTCCACTGTCAGTCCTTACTACTTCAAGAAGGAAACAGAGTAAGAAATGCATCTTTTGACAAAAGTTCCTACTGTATCTATCAGTAGACTGCCAATAGCATCCTTAAAGTTACTAGTGAGCTCAACAGAACGCTACTTCTAATCTCAAGTTACCCGTGTATTAATGAGGAGTGTAAGTAAGAAAGTAATAAGAAAGGCTGTGAAAAATCTGGTATCAGTAATTCTTAGTGCCTAGCCATAGGGCATATCAAGTAAATAAAGATAACAGAAAGACGGGGCCAGATTGTTTAGTATGAAGAGGTCATTGGAATTGAAATGCTGTATAGCAGGTATTCAGTATTTCAGAAATATATAAGACAAGAAATGGTTCAAATCAAATAATTTTCTTCTCTAAGAATATGTACCCATTTATTTCCTGAATATTTTATATTTAAATAATTTTTATATATTGCATTTATCATGATCTAAAGCCAATGACACCTGAAGCTTGTGAGTTAGCAGAATAAAAGTGCAATGAATGACAACTGCTGCGCAGATGGAGGAAAGCACCTATTGGAGGGTGAGAATGTGAATATGCTCTTGTTAATAGCTGTAGTAGAGAAGAATGTTGAGTAGAAGAATTACAGAAATACTCATTCTGAACTTCTACTCAGTGACAAAACACGAACAGAGACATACAGGAAGAACTGATTCTGGTAAGAGGAAAAAAAAACACAGAAATTTAAGCTCTGCTTGAGGTAAACTCTACAATCTATGTGGCTTTCCATCAGGTTTTTTATAAAAGTTAATCTCCTTCCT
>JAOXJK010000051.1:35892787-35919745 GCA_025774025.1 Xenus cinereus | reverse complement strand
CGCTCCAGAGCGGACCCGTGGAGAAAAGCCCCAAGCCCATTAAGAGCGTGTGAACAATGAAACTCTCACGGGGCACCCCATGATTGACAAAGTGTTTGACAAAACAGTTCTCAGAGTAATTTTCAGTGGTTCACTGTCAGATTAGAAAAATGTATCAGGTGCGGTTTCAAAGAGATAGGTGGCACAACTCAACATTTCCATTAGGCACAGACAATAGAATTAAGAGTGACTATTACATTTACATGTGACAGCAGATGTATACCTTGGGACATGATTAGAATTCAAAGTGATCTTGAGATGCTTGGAAACAACTCCCCCAAATTACTCACAATTTGTAGTTTGAAATACCGTGTTCTACACCCAAGCATCAGTGAAGCAGCTTCACAAATGAATGTTGCAGAGCAACAGGCTAAGGAACAGGTCTGTAGTACAGCATATGACCAATAATGAGGTTAGCGGATGAAGATGGCTTAATTTCAAATTTTTTTGAAAGAAGTTCCTGTCATAGCGAGATGTATTAACAGGAAACAGGATCTGTTAAAGAAAACACAAACCAACAAGCTTAAGGCAGTTTGTGCACTCTTATTGCTAGCAAAGTCTGAAGAATACTGTGCCTGATTTTGGGCATGATGTTTTAAAACATGGACAGCTTGTATGGTCCCTCTCACCACAGCTTTGTAAGGACCGGTTAGATAGTACCAGATGCTATTAGCTGGGGCCTCATGGCCTTCCAAAGTGTCCCTTTCTGCCTTGTTTCCCATTGATTCTCCTAAAGAGTACGTTCGCAGATGATAGTGTCCCTCTGAGAATTTAGTCTCTTTTAAAGATCTGCAGAAGAACCTTTAAGTCTAGTGAATATTGCAGTTCCCATTAAATTTCAGAAATAGTAAACAACTAGAAGCTAAAGTTTGTTCTTTTAGAGTTCTTTCTATTCAGTGAAAAGTAAAGATTGACAGCATGGGGGCATTCAGCCTTTACCAGGAACATAGCAATGTCCCAAGTTTGATGAGAATTTCACCAACTTGATCTGGCAATTACAAAATTCAATCACTGAATGACTTTTACTGAAGCATATAAATTATTTTCTAAGCATCATTGGTCTGGATGAGAAAAATAAGAGTAATGATAAATCCTAGATTTTTTTCTGATAAGAGATAGAAATGAATACAATAAGCACTGAAAGATTCCATATGTTTGCCTTAATACGTTCAAACTTAGAAAACACTGAATGTGAAAAATCTGTTAAATAAAAAGCTACAAATATTGCTATTGATTTATATTTGTTTCAAAATGCAAACAATGCACAATTTTGGGAAGAAAATATGTCACGAGATTTGTCTTCTTGGCAATATCTTGATTTCGTTGAAGGATTGAGTACAAACCCATATTTATTTTGGTGAACTGTTTGGAATTACTTAGTTTAGAATTATTTTGAATTCCTTTTATTGGAAATATCTGTATGATTTCAAAATGTGAATCAACATCTCACAGTTTCGTCTATAGCAAATTTCTGAGCAGGTGCAAAATTCTGGAGAATCAGCATTTTTAAGAGGATCTGAGGTTTTATTCTGTTTCATGTAGGAAAGAATAAAAATGTCAAGCTATCCTACCATATGAGAACCTCAGCGTATGTTACATGTGTATGTTCTGGGGTTTGTTATGGTGCCTCCATACTGTTGCATGCACTCGTATCGCAATGAATGACTAATATTTATGTCACAGGTCCTGCAGGTTGCTGGACCTTGAAATTTATTTATTTGTTATTTTTTTGTTTTCAGTAATAAGAGTAAAGGCCTCCTGCCCCTTTATCACTGATACATCTCTTACCACATTCACACAAGAAACCCAAAACGATAGTGTTTTCTGTGTCATGCTGAATTTTTTGTCTTCAGTTACAAAAGAAAAATGACCCAAGCCTCTTAATTGGTTATTTCTATAGGCAAAATCATCTTACATTCCTGTGGGGCCCAGGCTTTCTCACAGTTTGTCTGAGCATGGCTCAGGGAATTGTTTAAAATGCTGTACAGAAAAATGTAAAATACTCCAAGGATGGAAGTCTGTTCCAGGATGTTTGCGCCGTGTGCGCTCAAGCAAACCAAGCCATTGCTTATGGGCAAAATGGCGGTATTTATGGTGGTTTTTTGCTCGTAGCACTTCTGGCTTTGTGTCTCCTTTGATTGTTACAAATCAGGAGAACTCTGTGATACTCTGGGAGGACCATCACTGCCTGGGCCTGCCGGCGGTGTGGACAGACATTCACCACTCAGATCTCGGGAACACGCTTCAGCGGCCCGTTTTTCCGTGCGCGGCTGGAATCGCTCGCCGGATCCCACGGGAGCAAGCGGGAAAAGAGCC
Organism: Xenus cinereus; assembly: GCA_025774025.1. NCBI lineage: Eukaryota > Metazoa > Chordata > Aves > Charadriiformes > Scolopacidae > Xenus > Xenus cinereus. The sequence continues at coordinate 35,917,390 of JAOXJK010000051.1, read as the reverse complement.
GGGTGCTGGGGACAGAGCTCTCCCCTGAGAGACCACGGGACCCGCCTCCTGCCGCGCGGCCCCTCCCCTCCCCTCCCGGGGTTGACACGGCGGCCGGTCTCCGCCCCCCGCCCGCCTGCTCGCGCCTCAGGGGCATTGTCGCGCGCAGATCTCTGGAACGTTCTGGAACGTTCTGGAAGCGGGCGGTGGCCGCCCTGGGGTCCGAGGTGGCGGTTACCCAGGGCGGACTCGTGGCCCCGCGGGGTAAGGGAGCGGGCCCGGAAAAGCGCTCCTCCGCCGAGGTGTCCGGTCCATCCATGAGGGGCCAGGACGGGCCGGGCCGCTCTGACGGCTGCCTGTTCAGCCTTGTTCCGTCGCCGCTCTTCAGCGAGTGTTTGAGGCAGTTTGTTGCACTCTGGGTCTCTACAGGAAAGGTACCGCGAAAGTAATTTTCTCTATAGTAAAACATGTAAAAAGCCGTTCTGAAATGGGAAAACACAATTGGTATCTGCAGCTCTGACCGTGCGGCGGAGCTGAGCAGGCGCTGGGCACAGGCCAAGCGGCAGCTCCTTGGGGACGGTGTCAAACAGCCAGGCTCTCACAGGGCGGGCGCTTTCCCTCCGCGGTGGCTGTTTGAGCCAGAACGTTTGAAGTGAGATTTTACTTTGGCCTCACTGAATTACTTTTCCTTCATATTAAGCTGTTCACCCTGACCACTGGGGTCTACAAAAACAGTAGCTCAAAAGCTTTGGTCCCTAACTGTCAGGAATTAACTCATTTGAAACAAATGTTTCATACTGCCTCCTGATGAGGCGATGGTACAGAGATTTCTGCTCTCCCTCACTTCAGCCCCATCTTCCAGTCTCGGTCTATACTGGTAGTGTGGCTTCCTTCTACCTTTGTGCTTTTTAAAAAAAAAACCCAAACATTGCTTTGCTGCATGTGTGCAGCCAGTGTTTCGCTGAACGTGCCTATTGTGTTGCTCACAAGTAGCTCATAATCCATCCCATTTTTATCAGTGCTGTTTTGTATACATCTCCTTCTTTGTCGTTCACTGGTAGATTGCTGTGACCTTAACTGCCTCATGGAGATTGAAGCAGATGAATAACACTGATCACACGATCTTATGGTTCGATAAGTCTTGGCATTGGCAATAACTCCGAAGAGTGTGGTATAACTGCTGTGGATAGGAAACCGCATGTGCTTCATCTGCATGTGTCGGTATTATACTTTTTCTGTGCAACTACTATCAAACGTGCAGTACTTGTAGAAAATAGAATATGGCAAAGTGGAGGTTATAATGGAGGAAAATGAATAGGCAGATTGCCTTCATGTGCAACTGGCAGAGCGACAATCTGATACTCATCATCAGCACTGTTTAGGAAGGAAGTACAAAAAGAGGGACAAAGTCTTAGCGTGCTACTGCTCCTTTCTGCTGTTCTCTGCACCAGCTCACACTGATGAGAGCACTTCTTGGAACACAGCAGTTTCTAATCTACAGCTATAATTTGCCCAGACTGTGGTTTAGAAACTGCTCAGTGTTTCTTCATATGCAACAGAGCCTTCATTTATCAATGTTACACACATTTACATGTTGCCTTCTATTTTAGTCAGGTTTAAGGATAACAACCTTGCCATGTAAATGTTGTTTGAAACTTGTTCCCCCATACATTATGTTGAACAGAGTTTTCTTTTCCAGAGTTTTTTCAGACTGTCATAGTTCAAGACTGTGTTTGGCTTTCCATTATTTATCTTTGCAGTGTGATTCCTTCAAGCTTTTTCCATGTGGACAAACTTTAACAGGAATAAGTGAAATGAGAAGTCCTTTTCAACTTTTTGTGCATCTGTGTTAACAAAAATTAAAATCTTCAGCTGCACCATATTGTAAAACCTAAAACCATTGTAATTGGCAACATTGTTACTTACTACTACTACAGCATTTCTAATCGACAGTAGATTTGGTTGAATACAAGACCAGCTGTTAATTGAATAATAATTAATGCTTTTGACCGTTTACACTGCTTGTCTAAGCATTTAAATCAAGATGTGAATGGCAGCAAAAAAACTAAGTATTCAAAATCTATTGAAAAAATTGTATTTTCTCATTTCCTCGTATATTTTGCAAATAATAGCTCATAGTGACGTTTACCCTTCAGGATAAGGTCCACAGACACTACCTAATCTCTCTGATAAGCATAGCATTTAAGATGCTGTCTCTCTAAATATTGGTGGAATAATAAGGGCTTTTAAGAGAAAAGGGATTAAAGCTGAAATTTTATCAGATTTAATCCAGCACTCTGCCCTTGAGCATGGAAAAACTGAACTTTGGAATTTGTTCACATGCAATTATCTTTTGGGTCTTTTTAGTTATATTTAGCAATGCAGTTCATGTTTTTTCACATGTGAGCTGGTCCCATTTGAAAGAAGGAAGTGTAACTCGAGGAGTAGCCGCTTGATGGACCAGAGAATCTGAGTATCTATTAACTGTACTGGTAGTTTCTGCATAATAGAGCTACCATTTATATTAGATACACTGAAAATGATAGTTCTGTACTGAAGCTCTTTTTAAGTATTTTTTTAATTATACAGTTTTTCTGTGGTTATGGCCATCACTTGGGCACTTAATACTCTAGTTTCTGTCCGTAGTGTCTGTAGATGTATTCATATATTAAAGATTTCATCAGGAGCTTGTTGCTGATGCTATCTGCAGACATGTCTCTACTGTGAAATGGATGAAACAGAGTCCAGAGTTTCCCTAAGCTAACAGAGGTCTTAGCTGCTAGGTCCACTTCACATAGCACAGCATCACCAACTCTTACTCAGGGTCAGTTGCCGTTATCAGCATTCTCAAGATGCTTCAACTCGGTGTGTTGTGCCAGAGAACATAGTGTAAATATACTACTGCTTAATACCAGTCAGCTTGGGGAACCTTTGCTGTTTCTCATTTCCACATGCAGACCCTCCGAATCCTGATTAGTCACTCTCCAACGTAACTGTGTGTTGCTGTATTTCAGATTAATCTTACAGCATTTCCATTACTTTTGCATCCCACCTACTTACGTTTCCACATTTTTACTCTGCGGTCTTAGAGAAATTGCCTGCAGCTGTACTACTTTGTATTTGGTCTTCACCTCATATCCCTTCATTCCCTAATTATATAGAATAAGCCAAAGGAGGAATTAAAGACCACCCAAATTATGAGGATAAGACCATCATTAAAAGGTGTTTTATTTCTGACACATTGGAAAATTCCCCGGTAGGAGCAAAGTTTAATATGTGGAAGCAACGATTCCTCATTAATGTAAAAATATAGAATAAGGTCTTCCAGAAACTGAATTAAATTGCTGATATTGTTGTGTTCTGTTTCAGTTACGACTTGTATTTTCTTTTCTTCAAATGTTAACACACAGTTGTATGAATATTTTAAAATTACACCAAAACCAGGAAATTCTGTCATAGATTTACATGTTCCTAGTTCATTTAATAATTACATGGAAGGGCTTTTACGTCACCATGAATAGAAAAGTCATCCCCCTACAGCATGTTTTAGTACAGTTAAAATGGAGAGGTATAACTAATGATTAAAAGGGTTCCATGAGACCGTTTGCAAGGTAAAGGCTGTGAATAACAGAGCAACACTCAAGTTCAGCATTTGGCCTATTCCTTGTGGCTACAGTTCTTATTTTCATCCAGTCATTGGGTAGTGGTGTCAGTGTAATTGGCATGTGGAGCTGAAAACCACGGGCTGTATCCTTGTTTCTCAGCTCGGAGGCTGGAGGTAAGTTTGCACGGTCTAAAGTCAACCATAGCTAGAAATAGTTTCTCATATGGGTTGTGGGGTTACAGCTCCAGGAAAGTAATATTTTTTGGAATTAACATTTTTGCCAGTTTATTTCTGGCCCTCAAAGAGTAGCTCCTGAGCTAGGACAAGAGGGCCACAGTATTTGTACTGCTTGTTCGAGTGTCTGGAGCTGTGGTTTTCTTTCCCCTGGCAGCGCAGGAAAGGACACTTCCATTTGGAAGTTATCAGGCCACAAGGTACAGTGTCGTATTTAAAACCATAGGCACACCATACACCAGCAGGGTGTAAAAGAAGCTTAAGAATTACCTATAATGTGTCTAGAAGAAAATTTTTAATACTTGTGTTAAAATATGTAAGAAAGTAACATAATTTAGGCATTGTTTTAAGATATATCTTTTACATATATTCATGCATAAAAACCATTGGGAATGTCTAAAAAAAGTAAAAAAATCTCAAGAAGTTATCTAGATAAGAGTGGTGGAGGAAATAGATGTAAACATAATCACTGACATTAAAGTGTTCAAATTAGCTGGCAGAAAAGAAACAGTAGTGGTACCTTGATTGTAGAGCAAAGGCGAGAAAGAGGTGGCTGTACATTGGCAGTTGCTATATAGTAAAAAAGGAGGAGACTGCTGATAATGCAAAGCGTTGAAACATACAGAGTTTAAAAGAACTTAGGAATATAAAGTTAAAAAACCACAACCCTACAAACCCTAAAAAAACCCCCAAAGTATCTTAAACTACCCAATCAGTACAGATACGTTCTCAGGAAAAGAAAGACAATTTAGTTAAGTGTACATTGTAGGCATTAGTCTGCAGCAGAGTTTCTGGGATAACAATTAGTCTAGTTCCTCACATGTGATGCAGACACTGCAGTTCACACAGTACTTCTTGTAGGCCCAGGTGGCGCCTGACAGTGTTGTACAGAAACTATTGTAATGGGCCAAGAGGTTGGTACTACTCTGGAGCAATAATTAGCAAGTGAGAGCTTAGCAAGAACCAGCGGTCTCTGATTGTGCCTGGCCCAAGGCTCTCCCCAGCTGGCCGTGTTGACAGCCTCATGGGATGCAGGCACCGAGGAATCCGAGGGTCCCCTGTGCTTGGGATCTGAACTGCCCTCAACCACAGCAGAGAGAAACAGCTGAAGTACGTTAGTTTGTCTAAGTAGGAAAGCCGAAATAACCAAGGTTTTGTGCGCGTGGAGCAGTTTGATTGATTCCCTTAATGTTTTCATACTATTGTACACATTCTACCCTGAAAGTAGCACAAGGGAACCCATTATATGACAAATTTTTGAATCTCCAGCAAGTAGTAGTATTTTGAGTTGCTGCATGGCAGGTGTTATACCTAACAATATTTGTGGCTTTTTTCATATGTAAGATAGATATGGATAAAGGTGTCAGGAGCTTTTACTTATAAGACATTTTTATGTTCACTATATGTGTATTTGTTTATTTTAGTTAAAAAATGCAAGTCTTTATTTTAAACTTGTCCCCAAGCTATTGGACCCATAAGTAGTAAACTGCCATAAACCACACTGTAATATCTCTCTTGTGTTTCAGTTTTTCACCTTTCACATGCATTGTCTGTCAAGTTAAACAGTCTTCAAAGCAGAAATCTACACTTTAATTCAAGAAAACTAATATCGTGACTTGTCACTACTCTGGTCGGTCTTTATTTATAGTATTTATGTTTGATTTCCTGTTTAATTCCAGTTTTAGTTTCTTTTGTTTGCATATGTGCTGTGTGGTGGTACCAAACCTGCTGTTAAAAATACATGAGAATGAGCTTCATCTCTTAGACAACTGCACTTCAAAGGCGGGATGTCTTTGTGCCAACCTGTCCAATTTATCCTCTTTTCCTGATGCCCCCTCGAGAGATTTTGTGTAAGCACTAATCTCTTACATGACTGATGATACAATGAAAGAGCTAGAGGTTAAGGTGCAGGAACAGGACAGAGGTAGGAAAATGATCCCTCCCGTCTCCCTATCAATATTTAAAGATTAAGGTGTGTTTATATTGTTTATACAGTATATTGCCAGCTGGAGCTCTCGCTGCCAAGGCTGTAATACTGCTCTGAGCTACTCACAGGAGCTCACACGCCTTTACACTCAACTTAGTTGTGTGCTACAGATGGACTCGATGATTGTTGTCACTTGTATTTTAGATACATGACCATCTAGTGACAGAAAACTATGCTTATGCTCTTGTTCCTGTTCCCCTTCCCTAATTGCATTATCTTGACTCTGAGGGCCTAAATCAGCAATAGCTTACTGAAAAGACTGTATGAAGACAGTGTGTTAAATGAGGTCCTTCTGCTCCTTGGAAAAGACACACACGGCATCAAAGAAATTGAGCTTCTTGAATGAATAAATGATAAATTAATGTCTAGAACATGCCTTTTTCACTTCCAGTGTTACAGGCTTTCTATAGCTTCTAATCTTCACAAAATTTAAAGAATATTAACGCAGCAGATAAATTGTAATGGGCTGTGGTAAGCTTATGTGAAAATTTTGAATTTAAATCCTTGCTTTTCTCATGTTAAACTAATTTTCAAAATTAAGATTACAAAGCTGGTTTGCAATTTGCCTAATGTCCCAATTCAGATTTCTTTTTCTTGCAGTCAATTTGAGCGGTTTCGATTATCTTCCAGTCTCAAATGAATCAATCAGCATCTGACACAGCCTTGTGGGTCCTCATCCATGTTTGCCCAAGGCAATGGAAATGAAATCAAAAGCTACCTCTATGAGTAGGGGGTTATAACTCAACACAGCAAAATAATGTTGTATTCTGTTGAATACAATAAAATACAACGTGAATAAATTAGACTAGCTCTATTTACTGCTGGTTGTGAATTGGGATTTTTGAGTTTATGCAGGGATTTAATCTATCTAGTCCTTTAGGATCTGATTCTTAAAGATGGCTTTCATTCTGATCTGAAGGGATGTTTGTCCCTTTCAGTTTTATAGCCTGAAGTTTATACTCTTAATTGAAATTTAGTAGATTCCCTCAGGTTATGATAACTTATTACAGTTTCTGTATACTAGCTTTGTTCATTTCTGAGACCAAAAATAAATATATAATCGTTCTGCATTCAGTTTCCTCTATTTGGACATGTTGAATGCCACGTAAGAACATTTTAGAAAATGCTAATGGTTCTTCAAGTGCATTGTGTTCATAACACATTTTGTACTGATTTACATGCAAAATAATCAGTGACAACTGTCTCTGACCAACGTATCTTGCTAGATACCTGATTTGCCCTTGATTATCACAAGTAGAGGAAGAATTATTATCTTGTGATCTAATTTCATAGATGAAGGCAAAGGGACTCTTCAGCGAGTCTAGGGAATTAATCTGCCGGTTTTTGAAACTGTCAAGAAAAGCAGAAATTTGGAGAGCTTGCTGTATAGTTGACTGAAGCACAGGTAAACTTGTTTGACTAGAGGTGGTGGGACCCTACTGAACAGGGGAATTAGCAATGTAAAAGGCAGGAAGGCTTGCATCATGCATCAAATCAGTCACTTAGTTTATTCCTGTAATGTGGCAGGGCCCAGGGGCATCTCGTACCCTACATAACAGTGCAGCAATGTGCACTGTCTCTCCAGCAGAAGAGAAGCCTCTTAAACGCAACCCTCAACGAGCAGCAGTTTTGACATCTGTGTTTGTGTCAGGGTGTCATGGGCAGGGACAGACAGGTCCGGCAGAAACTGCCTTGGTAATCCTCCAAACCAGGGGTAGCAGAGGGAGAGAGTTGGTGTTTACTGTTCAATCCCTTTCAACGACTTAGATTCATAAATTGTTGCAAGCATTTTAGCGACTGTCTTATTTATCTCTAGGGAGTTTGTATGGAATAGTTAAAATGATGATGTTTGGTTTACCTGGCTATTAATACTGTACCAGTGGTGGAAAAACTGAAATAATTGATTTAGTTATAAATAAAGCATATAAAGAATGAAGGGGCTAATAATGCATATGAAAACTTTCTTAGGTTTATCTCGGTTAATTAAAAAAAGCCAGCCTATGTGCCATACCAGTATGCAGTTGTTCCCTGGTGAATAGGTTGTATCTTGTGTTTAATATTCTTTTTATAAAAGCCATAGATTCCATGTGCTAAGAAATCTGTAGTAAGAACACATGCTATGATTACAACAATGATTTAACAAGGCTTGCCCTTTTTCTGTGGCTACTTGACTGAAAATAAAAGTGTGTGGTTTATACCTGAGGGAGCTAATGTTTTCTTAATTTCAAACATTTAATTCAAGGTGTCAAGAGTAATGCTGAAAGGCAGGCATGCTTATTTGACTTCCTTGTAGACCAGCTGTGACTTTTTGTGAATAAACTGGAAAGAAATCTCCAGATTTAATTTGCATTTTGAATTCAGAAGTACTTTGGAGTTGTCCAGAGTAATGTGAATGCACAGCCAGTTACTTTGAAGGAGCTCAAACAGCGTATTTTAGAGAAACAGAAATTAATTTGTTACTTTCCCTACATATTTGAAAATGTGAGTAATATAGTGGGTCTGTGGAAAAAATACTGCAGTACAGTAATGGCAGCTTACAATGGCTTGTAAGTACCTGTTTTATTGCTCTCAGGTCTGTGCTGGAAAGGGTAAGGCATCATTTGGGCCAGAAAGAGAAGCTGTAAGACATCCTAGTTAAAGCACTTCTAAATGAATTCTGGTGTTTCCGTGAGCAGAGCTGTATATGGTGATGGTTTTTTTTCTTACTCGTGGTGTGCTGCTGGTGAAGAGCCTTGTCCTGTGTAAGCTGGCAGCCAGCGTGGGGCTGGGGAACACCCTAAGCTGACCTGAATGCGCTCAGAAAGCCCTATATTATATGAGGGAAAATATTCTGTGTCCTCCTAGTGCTAACACTAGGAAGTATAGTATCTTTTGGTAGTGTAAATTTTCATCAGCTCTAAAATCACCCACAAAAGGTGTGAACAGACAGGTCTGGAGAACGGTTACTTGTGGGTGGGAAGGCATAAGGAGCATTGCAGACCACCTTACCCTGCCCCTGAGTTTGCCTTGGCACATTCTCCAGTAACGTCTCCCAGAGGAGATATTTTGGACTCTCTAAGCCAGTCAAGCTTTCCTTTCATCTGGACAGGAGCTGCAAAAATGACGATCAATTCTACCTGTGACACAGTCTGATACGAGCACTTGGGAATGGCCTTCTGAAATTAATTTCACAGGAAAATGGAAAGGCTCTATGCTCTGTTACCGATCAAGTCTTGCAGAGATTCAGCATGTCGATTAATGCCTTTTACTTGATATTTAGGGGCTGTATGTTGCCCAGATCCAATTACAAGTTTGTATACAGTTACATAGGTTAAATATTTGCTGTAAGAAACAAGGTGCATGTGAAGCAAGGGAGATACGTTGTCAGCAAGAAGTATGTCAGAGATGCCAACTGTCAAATCTCGTTCAGAGAGTACAGATGGGATATCACTGCTTGTAATAAATCAGCAATTGTCAAATGGCAGTTAGTGAGACGTGCGAGCCATAATAGATTAAGATCACTTGTGGGTCAGTATTTAGGAGGGTGCTTTAGCTATTTTGTATACTCACCAAGAAAATCAATCTTACAAGTGGGAGGGAGCTTCAGCCGACATTCCCGGTCGTATGTTTCCTAAGAAGAGGAGTTTGAGTTGTATTGGTCCTTTTATTCACTCCACCTGAATTTTGACTTTTAATTTACATTAGGTGTTTTATTACCTCCAAAACCAAAGATATATTAAAATTGCGTAACAGGATGTTGGTGAAAAAGGCTTATATTTTTACAATAAACTGAAATAAGATGAAAGTTGGTTCAGGTGTACCAGACAGCGCCACTTCCTTGGAATTGTCAAAACCTGATAGATGGCAAAATTGGCAAAGGTTCGTCAGTCACTGCATTTCTCATTACCTGCAGCGGAGGGCAGTTTGTACCTGCTGTGTGTTCTGTTTTGGGACAAGGAGTGTGGCGAGAGGGGCTCGCTCTCTGTGTGCCGTTGGGGCCCAGCCCAGGGGGTGGGAGAGGAGCTGGGGACTCTTTGCCGGCACAGCCCGGCTGGGGGATCGAGCTGCTGTGGTGTGAGGGGCTGGGGGAGCACAGCGACTGTCCCAGTTGGGGCTCGGCGGGGAGGAGGATGTGTTGGCAGATGAGTTTTGTCCGTGCCTCCTTGTGTCCCTCTGACAACGGCCCATAAAGCTGGTGTGGGATTTGTTTGACCTGGGTGTCCGTGGAGCGGCAGGAGTGCAGAGCAGGGCTGGAGGGAGGCAGCTTACGTAGTCCTCAGGACTTGTCATTTACTCTCCTCACCTGCAAGTGAGAAGATACAGAGTGATCTCTATATGAAGGATTGCTTTGTTTGGAGATTCAAATTGTGTCTTGAAAGCATAAAATACTGAAACAGAACAAATATTTCTCCTGTTTTGGGCAGCTCAGATGAATAATATTTATTACAGTTTACTATATATTGTGTATGAACAGTGAAGAATCTGGCGCTTATGGGACTAAATGCTGGATTGGATTAATCACTAGAAACGTATTTCTGGAAACAATGCTGTAGTACTTGGCAGAGAATGGACTCCATAAACCTGCCTACTTACCTGACATACTGTGGAAGTTGTAGAACTAACAAAAAGCGAAGGCTGGCAGCATGAACCACCTACCAGTCCTGAAAAGTTCAGCACAAATGTTTTATTTTTGACAAAGTTATAAATAGTCAAAACCAGATTTAAAAACAGTGGACATCAGAAGCTGCAACATCAGCTTCATTTTCAGCTGAGCCATGGTGGCTCTCAGAGCAACTCAGTCTCTTCTTTCAGCTCTGTCACTTCTCAAAGTTTGTGATTTTTTTAGGTTTTGGGGGTTTGGTTAGTTTTTTGAAGTTAAGGTATAGGAGCTATGTATCCATTGAGATGGAAGGTAGTTGACAAAAACACTATAATGAGACCCTAAAACAAGTGCCTTGTGGGAATCATAGAGTGCAAGCTCTGCAGAGCAGAACTTTCTGCTTGTCTGTTGATGCTGCGGGAATTGCTCAATGCATTTGACTTTTTCGAGAACATTTGCTTATACCATTTCCTTCTGTATACTATCTTGTCCCCTGTCAGCCTTTTCCTTCTTTTTCTGTAGGATTAAAAGGATAGGGTGTGTAGCTGATGGCAGGAAAAGGGAACAAATTGTGTATTTATAGAGCAAAACAATTTAGTTTTTAAGCTGTTACGAAAATTGAAAAATTTAAAGTTTAAAGAAAAAAAAATTATCACCTTTGTAGGTCTTTGTGGATTTTTCCTTTTAAAATGTTTGTGTGAGTTACATCTATAAAAGGGGATTAAAGGAGATTTTAATGCTAAATAAACCCTTTTTTTTTCCTGAACCAGAATGAAATTCTTTTCACTTTAGATTACTGAGAAAATATATTTTGTTGTATTTGCTTTGCATAAACCTCCAAAATACATTCCTGAGATTCCATTGTCACTAAGTGCATTGGAAGCTATTTATTTCAGACAAGAGGTAATTCCATGTCCTCTGAAACTGCTTCAGTGGAAATAAATAGACCCCAATTTTAGAATGCTTATTTTGTCAAATGATGACATCACCAAGTGCTGTTACTATTGCTCTGGCAGATAGCTGTCCAGTATATTGTGCTGCCTAGTATAATGCATATCCTCAAATTTAAGTCAATCATGACATACAATTTAAGGTAATGCCCCAGTAAATATGGGGCATGATTTTGATTTTAGAGGCCTTTGCCTATAGATTTGTCCCTTTATGATTGCTGTTTGCCTGCAGATGTTCTATGGTGGCCTCATCTTACACAACTTTTTGTTCGTTGCTTGCTTTGTATGATTATTTTCAGAAAATATTTTAGAAATAAAGAAATGAAAAGTTTTAATGGGTTCTGTTTTGAAATATGTAGTTCTGCAGTCAATGGATAGCAACATCATCCAAGTGATAATAAGCCTCTGTAAGTGAGGACATAGTAGATATTTAGGGTTTCTACAGCCTATCCATATGTACTGAGTGTGAGTTTAACAAGCCCAGGCTATTCAAAATGTACTCAGCTAGCAGAGAATATATAGTGAGACTATCCTGTGCTAAAATGCTCGCTCCTCCTGAATAGCAAGGATATTAACTTAACTAATGATCCTTTAAATGGGTATGTAAAATATAATTTAAGCTACTTGCAACATGCAAAAGGAGGCATCATTTATTACTGCCAAGTTCACTGGCATGTGGAAATCAGAAAATCATTAGCCTTGATAGAAATAGTTTAATACAGCAGGGAAGAGAACACATTATTTAGAGCAGTTAAATGACAATTGATGCAACTGCTGGCAAAATGCAGAAAAATGAGTGTGATTTAGCAAATGATAAATACTGCACTTAGAACTTCTGCATGCAAAAAAATGAAAGTCTTTCCTCATTATACTACATACTTAGTCTAGGAGACAAACTTTTTCTAAAATGCAGCATTCACCAACCCAAATTTTTATAACTTTTTTTTCAAGCCAAACCTCATTCTTTCTCTGTGGAATTTCCTGTATTGCATAAGAAGTAATGTACAGATTGCATCTCTCATTCTAGAATTGCAGAAATACATTAAGAAAGGGGTTTTCCCTCACTGTTTTAACGTTTACTAGTAGCAGCCTACAGCCTTGTTCTAAGTGGTGTCAGATCGCTCTGACGTGAGTTTCAGCAGTGAACAAACCAGCTCTTATTCTTACATATACGAAAATTATAAATCTCTGGAAGAGATTTTGCAGCAAATGTAAATGTAATTTCAACTTTCTTAAAGGCCTCTTTTTATTTACAGTGAGGGTAGTATGAAGTGACATTAGTATAACCGAGAAGCAACTGGAGTCTGCTTCCCCAGAGCAAAGCCGTATGTACTGCTCAGGGCAAGCTGAAGCAACAAACGCCTTGTTCAGTACTGGGGAAATGTAGCTGCATAAAAATTTATATTAGAAAGGGAGAAATTACATCAGTATACTCTCGTCCTCTATTTATCTATCTTTCTAGAAGTACAAAGAAAAAAAACAAAACCCAGAAAGAAAGAAAGAAACCCAGACCCCCCCCCACTCCACCCACCCCCCCGGAGCTATGCGTTTCTTAGCAGAACTGAGTATGTACTTGTCAAATGTGCTTTTCTGTGTCACTGAATTTCCTCTCAAAGGCAGGTTGCACTGTCAGGTTTGTAACTGTGCCTGTCTCTTCTGGAACTTTTAATGGACATAGCTATGTGATTTTAGGGCCATCCACCTGAACTTGCACAAGCTTTACACGTACTCTTGGTGTGGAGGGGCATTGCAGTGGCACCAGAGATCAACATCTGGCCCATGGATCTCACTCTCTGTTTATATCTTTAATTATATAGTGGCAAATTTTCTTACAGAGAGAAAAAACTCATATGTTTTAAACATATACGAGTACTTGCCTGGGTATCTATAGAGATTTGTGTATTGTATAATCTTCTGTCAGCGCTGATAGTGGGTAAGATATGACAAGGGATTCTTGACTGACTGGCAGGTTTGCATATGTGAAGTCACTATAGTGTAGTACATACACTATTTTATTGCACTATGACATATGGTAATTATCAAATGACACCATATTTGCAATTCCTAGGGGCTATGATTTACGTGAAGACTGTTTAATAAAGTGGAAGGTGTTTCCACCAATACAGAATAATACTGCTTATGACTAAAAGTATCTTGTCCTTTACGAAATCAAAGTAATGATGTTGAATATAATGGAAAGTGAATAAAGGCAATTAAAACCTTTTATCGATGCCAGATTTTTCTGGTCATCTATATACAAAACGTACTGGCTTTTTTTTTACCCCCTTATTGCATGTATTTGAGATCTTAGAAGTCCTTGGATAAAATAGTTTGAATTTTCTTTAGAGTTGCTGTGGGAGTGTATGAGTAAGCTCAGTTTTTCCTTCACATCCCCCCTTCTCTCCCACATTATTTTTCAAAAGTATGAATAAATATCCTTCTAAATTGTTTTTTCTGTGAAAACAAGGGGCCATGAAAAATCTGATTTTAAAGCTTTTGCTGGAAATCAAGGAACAACTAAATCAATACAAGTAATGGATAAAAGCACACTGCTGTTTCCTTGGTGTTTTGAAGCATTTAAGTAACTATTGTAAATCCAAACCAGTACATGTAAAATACCCAGTGTTCTTCACATCTGCAGAAAAATATATGACACATTCTAGATATATAATCTATTCAATAGATGGAATCAGAAAAAATTGAAAAAAGACTCTTGACCTATACAAATTTAATCTATACTTATTTGCTACTACAATGGGCCACAGTTTTCAGCATGTGTCAGTGAGATTCTTATTACTTTGTCTGCAGTTCTGTGAGTGTAATTGAGGTGCATATCATTGTGTTTAGACATCTGACTACTCATCACAATTTGGAAGCTCTATGTAAGAGCCCATATATCAGACAGCTCACGCTAAAGATTTTTTATAAACGTGTAAGTAGCTTAGAGCTAAAGTAATTTTAAAAGTTAATGGGCTCATAGAGCATTTCTTTTAAAGAACCCTCCCTCAATGTCTAAACCTGTTTTGTTACCTTTTTTTTTATCTGAAAGTATTAACCTGCCATAATTTTCTGCAGCCATCGTGGCTTAGGAGTGACAATATCCAGAAAAATGTCACTTTGTAGAGTATAAATTATCTGTGTCTCTAAACTTTTGGAAAATGGTATGCTTGGGGAGTGAGCAATGTTCCGGTTGAAAATCTGCTGATCAAATGCTCAATCTGTGCAACCAAAGCAATACAGAAATCTAACACGTGTTCTTGGGCTCCAATGGTGAGTATCAGAGAGGTAAAGAAGATAGACAAAGGTTTCAGGACTTAATTTTAACAATCAAATCTACAGCTGTAGAAATACTTAGTATTGCATCAGTACATAGTGCCATTTATTTTGCAAGTCCAAGTTAAAAAAGGCAGAAGTATAAGGTGTTATGTACATGTATATTCATCTACAGAGACAAGGCTCTGCTGCTGAATTTGTCAGGATGTTGCCTGCAGCTTTCGTGTAAATTGGATCAGACCAAAATGAACTGATAGTGTCTGATTGCACTATAGCATAAATTTGCAAGAAACAGTATTCAGGAATCATAATACAACACTCATGTTTTCATCTCTCCTTCCGCTGTAAATGCTAGTGTTGATCACGGTGTTTCCAGTGTCAGTGTCTGCCTGACTGTGGCTTCTTCCTCTCTTAAGCCCTCTCAAGTAATTTTGAATTTTTTCTTGCAAGTTTCCTGAAAATAAATGCCAGCCAGGAGAATTGTGTGTGCCAGTGCGAAGGGAGAGGCTGCATTTCAGCCGTGCGCATCAGCTGTCATTGAAACATAGACCAGATAGGAGGATCTTTCTTGGGTAGTAACGATGAACCAATGGAGTGAGAAAAGGGTGGATAAGATGAAAAAAAGTGATGGGAAGAAAATGGCAAGAATGTGTGTGGTCCTATAGTTCTCTAGTTGGTGCTTACACTTACTGTTTTGTTGTCTTCCTTTCTTTGAAAGCATTTTGTATCTTGGAAGTAATTTTACTGAGGCTTTGGAAAAAAAAAAAAGGTGTCAAATGAGTTTATAATTATTGTTCCTTTCTTTTCACAACAGTGCTGTTATCACAACATCCCTACTAGAAATCTGGGGTCTATTCATTCCTATTGTTGAAGAGAAATGATATTGACATTTCAGATTGTTTCTTTAAAATGGAATAGCGTGAAAATGATTTAGAAGTAAAAACTAGTACAAACATTACAATTAAAACAATATTTACTTTGAGATTGATTTTGCTTGTTAGATTCTATTCCTTTCTCCCTTATTTGATCAAATTTACTTTTCAAGCTGTCCAGGTGGAAAGAGGTAGAAAGTGGCCACTGCGGTAGAGAATCTTCAAAGCTTATTTAAAAATATTCCTTAATGGAGAATAATATGTAGTATAGATTGCTTTATCTTCTCATGTCATGTATTGTGCACATAAGTTCATGGTTATGTGCAGATTCTAGTAGATCTGAACTGTAGCTGAGGGTAAAAGTGTAAACAGATGATGCAGGCTAAAACAATAAAATATAGTCCATCATGTCTAAGCACTGACAGTCCCCATCATCATCGGGATTTCTCTCACATCCAGATGAAAAATTTCTGGATGTGGATTTCTCTCACATCCAGATGAAAAATTTTTACTTTGTTTTATGTTTTCCATATTAGCTCTCAAAAAGAATTTTCTTACTGCTGCCCTTCCCTGCCGCCCCCCAAACCAAATTTTTTTTCCCCGAAAAAGACATTGGTTTTGGTATGGACAAAATATATCTTAATGAGCTTTATTCTGACAATGGTAGTGAAAACTTGAAAGCTAGATCCATTTTAGGAAAGTACATATTTTTATAACTATTTCAAGGTAACTTTTTAATCCAAAAGATAGGAAGTATGTTGCTTGCTTTGAATAAAGTGTAGGGTCCACTTGGTCCTTTAGCAAGTCAAAGTTTTACTGGGCATGAAAATATAGAAATACAATCCTTCTTTAATACAGCAGGAACCTGTAAGAAAGGAGTGATACGGAATATGATGGGTGGAGAAATGACAGGAGATAATACTTTCCCCTGAATCTCTGTTCCTCAAATGCTGGCTTTTTTTTTTGTGATCTGAAAAAAACCCCAAAAGTTTAAACTAGGTTTTTAATGCTTTCACCATTGAACTCTCAATTATCAGTTTTATTAGTATTCTAAGTCTGTTGGGTGAGAGGTGAGTTAACTGTCTTTACCTTGAGTATGTTCTTCTATTCAGCTTATCTTTTGTTAATTTCTGGCAAAACAATAACATCTGTGAAATAAGAGTCTATCAAATCAGAGCTGCTTACTTGAAACAACTGTATCTTGTTGTGATATATTGAACTTGAAATTCAGTGACTGTTTCGTGAAGGAGCTGAGGAAGGTGACAGGCTGCTGGGCACAGTGGGAGTGAGGAGGTGGCTGGCTGGGGGCTGAGCTGAGCTGTCCTGGAAGAGGAGCCTGGGAAGAGTCCAGCTCTGGGAATGAGGCTTGATGTTTTTTCATGTTAATGTCTTAATGGGCAAAGTCAGGTTTCAGATATGGTGAGGGGTTTGGGTTATGTGGTTTGGTTTATTTTCATTTTAGGCTTTCTTGTATGCATCTGGAATATACTCATTGAAACCGTCATGTTGAGGCTGGAGCATGTGTGGGTACTTGCATTTTATAGCACACCATGAACCTTTCCAACTCTTGTTGTGTGCATAAATGACAGGACAAGATAGACATATTTCGTTAGACTGAGTTTCTGAAAGGCGAGCTGCTGAGGGAAACACAGACAAGTCAAATTAAGTAAGATAAGATACTGCAGGAAAGGAAAATGGATGGTGTGAAAGGAAACACAGTGGCAAGCAACTCCTAGCCAACCTAAGGTTCAGTCTAGCTACTTAATCACTGTCAAATGTTACTCTGTAATTAAATTATAAATCCTGAGGGTTTGGAATTCTGTTTTTATTTGTATCTTTTTTTTTGCAGATAATGGAAGATTAGCTATATCATTAGGTTTTTTCCTAGGCTGGCATTTGAAAGTAGATTTTTTTTTTTTTATCTATATATGCATAGAAATGTATATATGTGTATTTAGGTGTAGGCTGCTATATATATATTTCCTAGTTACATTGAAAGACCTAAGCACTGAAAGACCCTGCCTGTTTTTGGTATTCAGTGCAACTCATGAAGGTTATAGAGGGTATTCCAAAGGAAAAAACCCCAAACATTCCACTTTCTCCTATAGTTAACATAATTAGCAAGTTAATACTTCTTCTCATCTCTGCTATCCTGATTCTGTTTGTGTAGACTGGTGAACAATGGGAGAGTAGGCAAGACCATGACTATCATATTTGTTTCTCTCAAACTCAAATGTGTAACGTGCACTATAAAAATGCTGTCCCCAAAAAAGTCTCTGTGGCTTTCCTTAGAAGCCTCTTCTTTACAACCCAGTGCCCTTGTTTCTGCAGCAACTGTGAGTGTGGTTCAAGACACATGAAAAAAGGCGAAGTACCTTGATGTGTTATCTATGTATTAGATGGTTGGACACTAGTCCAGTTACAGTGGCAGTGAGCAATACCCGTTGGTTGTGAAAATTTAAAATATTTTCTTCAGAAGTATCTATTATTTGTTCCCAAACTACCCATCCTATCCTCGGCATAGTTACTGATGAGTTAATTGTTTACAAAGTAAGTATTTATGTTACTTACTCTAATAAGAATTCTTTACAAAGTGCATCTTTATGGGACAGGATATTGAAAACCAGTACTGGTTTTGCTAGATGTATTATCTTTTCTATTTCCATTTATTTTTACATGAAAAAGTTTATTTATTGCAACACCGTGAGAAACTGCTGCAGTGGCAAAAAACGAGTAGTTTCAGTGTGAATATCTGTAGTAATAGAATAATACTTTCTGTAGAATCTGAAGTTCTTTTTTTTTTTTCCCTGACTCTTTCACAGTTACTTGTGTATTTAATATTTCCTTTTAATTCAATATATTGCAGAGGGAACCAGCATAAAGAATTATCTTGCCTCTGAAGATAAATAGAATATACTTTCACATTACTTGCAATTAAAAAGATAACTGAGGATTTTTCTATGTGGAAAGCTTTACTTAGATCATACATTATGACATATGTTATCTAGGAACTACTCATAAGAGTAGGCAATGTGGGTTACTAAATCAAAGTATATTAGCTAATTGTGCATAAAGTAAGGGCGATAAAGACAATGGTGACAAAATTGCATGTACTCAAAAATTAACATTGAATGACACATACTCTTAAAATATTATGCATGTGATGGAGATGGTTTAAGCTTTACTTGTTTAGAAACTCTTATTTTTCATATTGTGTTTAGAAGTGTTTGGGATTTTTTTCTATTTATGGGACTCTTGAAAACGTGTATTCACATGACTAAATTCCTGATTCATTAGAGTTTCAGGTATGGCATAGTACACATAAAGATGAGCACTACTTGTTTTAATACAGCATAGAAATTTCTCTGAAGCAACTTTCCACAAAATTTTAAGTAGTTATCATAATATTTTTGTCATGCGAATTTGCTTGTGAAAGCTGAGAAAAGGTCAAAGATTAATAACATCTCTAAATTTCATTTAGAAGCACCCCACAATGGAAAATAAAAGCATTTTGCTTTTACATAAGACATGGGTACAATAAACTGTGATTGTCTCTCATGTTTTCTCTTGCTTCTGCTGCCTTAGGGTATTTATTTTGTGTGGTCCTACACTGATGTGAGTAGGATTTGCCAGAGAACCTGGAAAGTAAGTAAAAAGATCAGATGCTTGCAGTAGTTAATATACAGTGCTGCTGTTTAACAATCTCATTGGAAAACCATTTATTGTCATGATGGACTCAAAAAAACTTTTGGCTTGACCCTGCAGTGAAATAATAGCAGAAGCGTGGTAAAACCATTTTCAGTGCCAGGTCTGAAAGTCTAAATTCAATGAATAATCCTGAAAAAAAGTAGCAAAGGAAGCGTAGCTCAGAGTTTGAGAAAGGTTGAAAATGAGAAAACCGTTGGTAAAACTGGAGCTGCTAATGCCTGCCGCAGTAAGCCGTTCAGCTTTTCTGGCTTCTGAGATTCCCAGTAGGATTCTGTAGACATCCGACTGGAGGTTGGAAGGTGATACAGGATGACAGTACAAGAATATAAAAAGTTACTAGCGAGTTTCTGAGAACATCTTTAAACCACATAAGCCATTTTGGGGTCTTAGGGTTTTTGTTCTTTTTTATTTTCATGGGTAGGTGACAGATTATTTTTTTTTCTGTTTAAGGACTGGTTTAAAAATACACCCATCAGGTGAATGAATTTTGACACACATGGGTAGCATGAAATTTTAGCTTTCACAGCAGAAGAGCTGGACATGTAAGTTTTGTTTAGTCAGGGAAATTAACGCAAAACATATTCTTATCACACCCAGCAAATATTTATTGTTTAGTTAAGAATTAAAAAATGGACACATTGAATCTGTCCCTGGAGTCTGGCTTTCAAAATCTGCAGTTGTTTTACTGCCATTTTTATTCTAATCAAAATTGTCTGCTTTAGGGAAGATCAATTAAGAGTCACCTTCCTCCAAGAGTCTGGAGGCAGTTTTTGTAAATTAATCAAGGTTCCAAATACCTCTGTGAAATAGGTAGAATAATATCTCTTTTACAAATGAGGAAGGTGACACACTTCAGTCACATGCCTTGCTCGAGGTCACCCAGTTAAACTGTTGGCACAGCTCATTAAAAAATTTTTGGTTCCTTGTTACTACATCCATTGGATCACAAACTCTTCAGCAATTTGCTCAGCATCCAGTGAAAATCAAATATTCTTTCTTTGAAGCCTCTTCTTTCTATAGGTTGCCAATGCTTCAGTTGATGTCCGTAGCTCTGGTCTTTAACTGTTTTTTCCTATTGACTCGTTCTGCCTGACTACTTGCTGTTTTAAAGCCCTACTTTGAGAATTTACCCGACCACCCTCTCCCAGTTCTGAGGAGCGTTTTGTGGTTTGGAATGATGCTGTGTTAGTAACTCACCTGTCAAACCTTTCAGAGGGCTTTTCCAGCAAACCAATAGGAAGTTAAAAAACTTTATGGTCCTGTAATTATTTTTTTACATTTTTATGCCTGGAAGATTATGTCTGGCAAAAATCTGGCCATTGAATTGGCAAATATAGCCAAGAGGAATTGCAGGCCACACTATTTTTCTGCTTTTGACAGTTAATGCTATCCTCATTTTGGCACTATTTATTATTAGTATTTTTTGTTTTCTCTTACTTCTGTCATGCTTTCATTTCTTTGTTTGATGCTCTTTCAAAACTGTGACACCCTGTCTATGGCTGACAGGACAGGTGAGTTTCAGTCCTTGAGGAATACGCCTTCCTGCCTCGACAGAGGAGCACGGATAGAAATCTTCCTCTAGAGAGACTGAACATATCATTTCTTTGACGTGTTTAGCCTTTGCTGACCAGACAGACACCCATGAACCAAGGTGTGTGAATGGGTGACAATATATTGCGCTCTCATTGCTCTCTCCCCAGCTCCAGGCTGTTGTCCCTTTTTTGGAAGAAAAGGAGTTTGTACTTTGGTGTATGAAGGATGAGAAAAGCAGAGATTATATCTTGGGTCCTTTTACTGATACATTTAATTATTTAAAATATATTTTGAGTTCAATTTAAACAGTTGCTTTTGTAAACTTCACACTATTATCTATTGTAACTAAAATTGTTGCATCAGGATTTATGAAAACTAAGCTCGGTCCTTGCCTGAGCCTACTTTCTGTAGATTGATTGGCCATATTGTTATTTAGCATCTGACAGAGCACGGAAGAATATTAGGCATGAAACATTAATCAGGAAATTATGCATTGCTTTCACAATTAATGTGCAACTGGACTTTACTTTGTAATATTGTATTAGCTCTTAACATGCAAATTATTGTAGGTAATTACCTCATTTTTCAGTGGCCATTTGATGGATTGAAGTTTCATGCAGAACGTTCAGTGTAATTTAAAATCTTTCAATGATTTGCTTCTTTACTTTTTCATAAGAATCTTAGTTTTCTTTATCATACATCAGGCATGAAGAGCCTACAGCACTGTAAAATCTAATGTACAAAGTTCAATTTTTCAATTCTTGTAACTCTAACTAGAACTGGCAATTTGGTCAAGTGTTACAGTTAAGATGTCTCTTGCTGCGGTGTGTTTGAAAAAAAAAAAAAAAAGGAATTGCCCGTGATGCTATTTATAGCACACAAGTCAAGCAGCCTTTGTACCATCTGCTGAAAACAAAAGTGAAACAGTAGTATAGCGTATTATCCTTTATTTTCTGTAATGTATGGATGTATTGTATTCAGTAGTCTGTGATCAATCAAGCAATACGTTGAAAAGGAATAATAGAATTATATGTTTAAATGTTAAAGTGCTCAGCAGTTTTAAATTTAACAGTCCTGGGTGCTTTTGTGTGTGTTTACGTCTACTATGTATACAGTGCCACATTATTACAGGTCAGGAAGGCTTTATCATAACAAATACAATATATTAGAAGGTCTTTGGCCTATGAAAATATTTTGATGTATGTGAGTAACTCTGAAACTTTAGATAATTCTTTCTTCATGTTTTCTGAACTTAGATGTCAAAGTCACAAGTATTTGTTGTGATCTTGTCTATTCAAAATCCTGCTCCTGTAAAATAGCTCCTCCATAAAAGTCAAGCAATGTAAAATTGAATGCTTATATTTAAATAGATTTTAACAGATAATAAAACTCTTGAGATTAAAATGGTTTCATTCACTAAGACAGACAGTTTCCTCTGCAGCATGCAATTTGTGTCACATTAAATCTCTTTTTGAAATAGTATTTTACATAAAATAAAAGCACAAATAAAAAGTATCGTATAAAATGAAACCAGAAATGTTGTGCATTTAGTCCTAAGTCAAGTAGAGAATGAATGCAGGATATACCTGTCTTTAAACATTGCATTTCTATGGCTTGATTTGTGTTCTTTCCTGCCTATGCAGCTTTAACACTCAAATTTCAAGCGTTGCTACAAGAATTTCCCTTCTACAACATCTTACCTTTTTTTTTTTCCATTTTAAGAGAAAATTAAAGAATTATAGTATGTCAAGCGCAAAGGAGAATTGCTTTTGCATTTGTAGGTAACAGTTTGGCATTTCAGAATATTGAGTTTACATCGCATAGTTGGTTCACCAGCACAGAGGTTTGTATCATGTCTGTTGTGATAAGAGCTACTGACTGTCATTTTCTCAGAAAATATTTAAATAGGTATGTGAAATTGTGTGTCTGAAAAATGTTTTTCTCCCATCTAATGGCAATGTCAAACCTTCTGTTACGTGGACTTTGATGCTTTGCAAACAATTTTTGTATACAAGCTATGAGCTAGTGGACCGATGAAAACACCACTTCTTAACCAGCGCTTAATAAGTGATGGCAAGAAAATAGATGAGAGTGGTGATCCCTAAATGACATGCTAATTAACAGTGCATGGATAATTCAGGTTCATGCCTTTATCAAACAAGGTTGGTTGATTTTTAATGATGGGTGCACCTTGCAGAGCTGGATAGTTTGGAGGACTTCTCTTTAGGATGATGTTTCTGAGGGAGCTGGGCATATATTTGCCAACTAGAAGTGTATTTGTATTCTGAGAATGGAAGGAGCACACCTGATGTGTCAGTGTGTACAGCGCTGCAGTGTATCTACTGATAAAATTTGAGAAAGCTCATTAAAGTTAACTTTCTCTTCCTTCCTCCTTTCCCCAGCCCAAAGGTATGCTGTGCACAGGTAATACTAATGATATTGCACTCTTCACCTAAATAAAAATGGTATTAATTTTTAATAACAAAAGAACAGCAACAATAAAAAAGTTCAGACTTTGTAGTCTGAGTAGGTAGGGTAGTTGAAGGATAGTTAAAATAGGTAGGTAGCCATTCAAAATACTGTACTTCACTCTCATTAACAATCCACTGCACTGTATGTTAGCTATAAATATTTCAGACCTTAATGGAAAACAAGAAGAGCAATCTTGCCAATGATCCTATTTCCCAGAACAGGAGGAATTGGTTTAAATACCTCTACCAATTACAGTTGAAGACTGGAAATTGAAATGGGAGGTGAGTTGTGCTGTGCCATGCAGTGGTGCATGACATTACGTATGCTGATATTCAGGCACACTGTGGTAAAGTGCCATCTAGAGTTATTTTCTGGCTCCTGAAAGTGGCACTGAGTGATAGTTTCTCCTGTTTTCCAGCCAGGCAAGTCTCCAACCTCATAGGGTTTGCGAGCTTAATATACGGTACCTTTAACACTCTCCTGAAATCATCAAGGAATTATTTCAGTTTTTTGTTATTACTTTATGCTTTAGGTATATGAGTTGGTAATTTTCCCTATTCATATGCTAAATGTGGTAAGGGACTGGATTCTGGGAATATTTCCTAACAGTATAGATGTTGACTGCTTTGTCCAAAAAATGATACCCTCACAGGCAGCAAATGTATATTGAAACTCCCATGTTAATAGTTAACTAGGGGAAACTGCACTGGGAAAATCTAAACCGTGGGCCTTGATGAGTGCTGTCTCTGCTGATTGCATTTTCTTTGGAATCTTAGGAGGCATCTGTAGCTTTAGAAGGGCAGCAGGGATGTGTTCTTCTGTGAGCTATTGAAAGATAATGTCCTCAATTTGTGGAGGATCAACTTGAGCTGTCTGGTGCTTCCCATGTGCCACTTTTTTCCCTAGAGCAAGTTCTTTTCACCCTAATCTTATTTTACGTGGCATGTAAACACGTAAGCAATGTCTCCATGTTTCTAAGGGTGGGGAAATAATATTTGTCACCATAGCTAATAATTCAGTAACAAGCTCTGGGGAGAAACTAAGGAAAAAGGGAAAAAAATCTGCTACAGATGTAAGAATAATCTAAATGGTTTTACTTAGAAAGTCCAGTACTTGAGCTCTTTTTTAACTGTTCTGATCCCAGAAGTTATTTGTAATATTTACTTCAGAATCTGTAGTTGTTATTATGCCTTCTCTTATTTATAAATTCTTCTTTTTTGCTAATAAAACTGCTATATTAATCTTGTAGAAATTAATTTTAAATGAATGAAAGAAAATCAGACAAATAAAAATTTCAAATAAAAAATTTTAGGCCATGGAGCTTTGATGTTGACTTAAATACTTTAGGTTGTTCACATGAATTCATTGCACCAGTGATTTGAATTGATAGCTGTGCCATTTTGTCAGTATTA
>JAOXJK010000051.1:35833023-35884440 GCA_025774025.1 Xenus cinereus | reverse complement strand
TTGTTGTTTTTTTTTTTATGTGGTTGGACTTGATGATCTCAGAGGTCCCTTTCAACCATGGAGATTCTGGGATCTGTGATTCTGTAAGAGCTGAATGTTGGGATGGTACAGGATAACCCATAACCACGTTTTGTACTGGAGACTTGTGTTGACTGTAGCTATAAAAATAGTATTTCTTTTTACATATTTGAATACTGCATCCGTAAACTGCGTAATTGCAAAGTCATTAACAAAATTGGTAAGGTTTAAACCATAGAATTTATTGTCTGTATGCACAATATATTGTAAAGATGTTTGCTGAAAAGAGAGTGTATTAGGGTTGAGATCTCTCCAAATTGCTGATAACATCCATTACTTGAAGATATTAAGTCAGATGACAAAACATTTAATTTTAAAGGAAAATTACAAACTAAAAACTGAAACAAATGTAGAGAGAAATGTAGAAAAGTAGCTTTACTGTCTGTTGTAGCTATGTTAGTGCATAAGATTTCCAGTTATGATCATCAGCGGTGCTTTGGGTGAAGGGTGGGGGTAGAAGCAGTACATGGCAGTACAGCTGTGGAACAGCTGTAGCTCCCAGCAGCAGGTGGTTCAGGGACTTGCTGAGCTGGATGTGGCCTCTTTTAGTGGACCTTCCTGTCTTTTATGTCTGCATATTTGTGTCTTTGGCTTTAGAGCTCCCATAAACTTTTAGCATCTTGGAACAGGACCATGCACAGTATTCAGCATACAAGCGCTGATGAGCTTGAAAAGGACTTAACGATAGACTGACCTTTCTGACGTTTTCTTTTCCTTCCCCTTGGATAAAGCTCTCTTTTCTGGATTTGCCTTCTTGTGGGTTTTTCGCGTTTCAGTGGCCAGAACATACTGCTCTTTCTATTTTCCTCACTTGGGCAGGGTGTGAATGCTGCCCCCTCATTTCCCACAGCCCCCCTTCCCGTGCTGTTTGGGCATGCTGATAGCCTTGTTGTTTGTCAAGTCTTTCCGACAGGTTGGATATGTTCAGTATTCAATGATAATTTTCCCAAAAGTTGTTCTCCAAGTTGTCCTCAATAGGAAGGATTTTTATTTGAAAGTGCCCTTTGTTAATGTTATCTGTTTCTCTCCATAAGCAGTCCCAAGGGTTTTGCTGTCCGTTAGAGAACAATGAGGTAAGGGTGAATGTTAGGTAAAATGGGCAATTTTAAATTAATCCGATGGATTACGTGAAGTTAAAGATTCCTAGAGTGGCTGAAAGTAAAACATAAAACATTTGCTGGATTATAATTACTTCATACAATGTGTGTATGCATCAAGTGACATAACAGTTTCTGTGGGTTTGGGATTTAAATAGTCAAATCTGCAGATATCTCAGTTATACAACTCACTACAAATTTGAAACAAAAGTTTTTTTGCCAAGATTAATATAATTAGCTTAAATAGTAGCACATTGCTTTAAAAAACAAAAAAGGGAGGGAGGGGGAATTTAAATCCAAACATTTCTTTTGGACATGCTCAGAATAAAATATTTAGAATTTTCATGTCAGAATGATACCTTGTTTGGGAATATAATTAAGTGCAATCGAAAGTGAAATAAAAATGACCTAATTTAAATACAGTCTTGTATGAATATTAAAAAAAATAAAACAGCACACATTTGTGAATGAAGTGTTTTACTTTGTCTACTTCCCAATGTTTGGAAGGGTCATATTTTTTTAGGTTAGCTAGGAGAACAAACACAAATGAATCAATTATTCACATTATGCTACTGGGATACTAAAATATTCAACTAGTTGATTTAGTGTGGGTGTATCAATATTGTTACCTCTCTTGAATTCCAAACAGTTGCTTGGCGAGTACAACTGTTTTATGCAAACTACATCAAAGGAGACAATGAAATATTCTTTGCTTATCATCCTGTGTTATATGAAAAATTATTTTCCTTGACGCATACTCTGAGAAAAAGAGACATTAATATTTTTGATGTATAGTCATTTTTGGCTGTTACATCATGGTGACATCTTAAATGGAAAATTAAAACTTTGAATACAGTAAAATTGTAACACTTTCTTCTCAAGTTAAACATAAAGCAGACTTCTCAATATTGAGGTTTTGTGATTGAAAACTGTATGTTTAGTGCTTGTAGTCAAGTCAGATTTTTTTTATCTGTAATCTTATAAGACTTTGAAAGAGAATTGCCTATAGGGTCTGGGAACAATAGATGATCAGAGATGTGCATTCTGAATAATGATGGTAAATGTAGGTTCAATTGACATAAATTAGATTTCTGTAAGAAGAAAGAACCATGCGGTTTCTCTAGGTAAACGTTTCTTCTTGTGGATTTAAAGAGCAGATTCTTTTTTTCATTCACATATCCTGAAATTAGGAACACATTTTCATTGAAGCCATCCTCCTAATTTCTTGCAGTTTTACCTAAGACAGACAGTGGCAGTGCTTTTCACAGATGATGGAGGATTATGATGACACTAAGCCTGAAATTACAGGTTCAGATTTCCAGAATTTATAAGCCTATCCCCTCTAAAAGCAATTCTGCTAATCCTCAGACTGTAGGTAACTGAAGTTACCAGGGTTTTTTTTTGTTGTTGTTGTTTTACTTTGTTTCTAAATTCAGACCTGAGGAAGAAGTTGGAAGAATATTATCATATGATAAAAAAATTAAAAAAATTCAAATGCTCAAAAACGTTGAAGCTCATAATCTTGATTCTTATCTCTAGGAATACCACATATCACTGGTGAACTTGCAACTGAAAGAATATTGTCCAGAAGGTTATTCTCTCTGAACAAAAAAAACGTTTAGAAAACTTGGGAAAAGTGTAATACTTCACTTCATAGGCTGAGGGAAAAAATACTGTATAATATTTTTGTTTTCTTTTCCTCTTCTTAAGCATGTATTTTTGTACATAAACCTGTTTTTGAAACGCTAATGAAAGCAATATATCACTTATGAAGAATTCTACCTAAGATCTTGGAAATCTTATATCTCCGTGATTGTTTAATTTGTCAAACTGTTTGTGAAAAATTCACCCTCAGAAAGTTATCTCATACATCTTCTCTCTGGACATATCAAAGCAATGGAAGGAAATAAGGGATATATCGTATTCATTTTTTTTCCTCTTTAAAGCATGTCTTATGACTGGTACATAGGTCAAACAATTTTATTTTGGTTTCTTTCTGATCATTTTCTCAGACCGGGAATATAAATCAGTTTTTCTTAGTTGACATAGATTACTTTTCTGTTATTCCCATTCCCCCAGCAGCCTGTTTTCCTCCCTTTATACATGCTCAAAACCAAAACACTTGGTTTTATTTCTGTCTGCTTTACTGTGAATATTAAGCAGATTTATGTAGTATTTTGCATATAGTAAGTAGAGCATATCTTACTATTCAAGAACATTTTTCAAATACTTAAATGCTTCTTTTGCAAACTCTTGTTTTAAAGACTAATTAGTTTATAATTACAACTTGAATGTAATTGTTTGATTTGGAACCTAATAATTGAGGTAATAATCTGGATAATTTAAATATGAAGAATTGTTTGCTATTGAAAAATAAGAAATGAGAGGGAAGGAGGAACACAAAGTCTTTGGCAAACATTATGTAGCCCTTTTCTCCTGTCCATGGTCATGTACACTTTGAATTTAAGTAAGTCTTTAGGCAGTGAATTAGCAAGTACATATGGCTAAAAATTATTGTTTGTGAGGTGACAACTTCAGTGATTATTTCTGGCAGCAGTGTTTAAGTCCTGTTGGGGCAGTTTGAAAAGATGGGAATTCAATAGTTGCAGAGTGCCATCTTTGGAAAGGAAGGTGTCGGGCCAGTCTCTGTGCCTGAAGGGACTGAGTTTAGAAAGATGCCGAAGCTTTCTGGGCAGTGTTCTTTTGAGAAGCAGGTCTTTGGGCACGAATCAATGAATTGTGATAAATGGAACTGTGGCGATTCCAAAAAATTGTTATCCCCTCTTGCTTATTCCTATTTGCCTTCAGTAATTTGTCTTTATTGTAGTTTAAGCAAAGATCAGGAGTGGAAGCAGCTGACACACAGGCACTTGTTTAAAAGCTTTTAACACTTGTACTGAGTTTCAGAGGTACAGCATGGTCTTAAATGGTCATAAATGACTATGAACTTTGGATATCTACATGCCCCATTGAACAAAAGCTGGCACGGTGTTAAGAAGGGTAAGGTGTGTCTCAGCCATATTTAGGTTACCATAAGACATTAAGGTTCATTACATTTGCTATTTGTAAATATTTTTTGAAGAGTTCTGCACAGCATGGGCCTTGCAGGGTTGGGAACTATCAGTAAGATCATGTTGGTTACATCCAGCATTCCCTTCCCACTCTCATCATGAAGTAGTAAGGAACTTGTATTAATACAGCAAGCTGTGACTCTTTTCTGAGCTTTGTTTTTAATATTGTTATAGTGTAATATAAAAACTCTTGTATATAATTGTACTCTAGTAAAGTCCTTTTTACCTAAGTATAAAACTATATATAGATCAGGTCTGAATCACACATGGATAAACTCGAGTCTGAAAACCCTACTACTGTTAAATCTGCATCATGCTAGTGTAAGTAACAGGTAGAGGAGAATTTTAAATTAATCTCATTTAACCTGTTGATAGGCAACGTTGATATATATATACAGTGAAAATAGTCAGCTGTAGTTTGGTATGAGTTGTTAATCCTGGAAATTTTTGTTTGAGAAAGAAAAGACGCTTTGACTTACTTCATTATGTTGCATATAAATGAAAAGTAGGCAGCAGATAAATATCTGTTGTCATGACAAAGAAAGCAGTTGTAGCATTTGCAAGGAAGTCTGCTAACTTGTGTTTACTATTTTATTATTGCTTTCACATCTTGAGCAAAGCAAAATTATTCATTGTGCATTATATCGTTTGTTTCCATTAGCACATGAATCAAAGGAAGTTCAGCTCAGTCAAACAAAGGGAAAAAATGAACGCCGGTGTCAGTGATTAATTTAAACAATAACTTCTTGAGTGTCCAAAAATACATTTTAATGTCAAACATGAAATTTGGTAATGTGTAATATCACAATTTTCAAACAGTGGCTGTAGCTCTGAGATGGCTCATAGCACCAAATATAGATGTTGCATCTGTTTGAAAAGAGATCAGGGTTTAAGTTCCCTGGGGGAGGGCAGGGAAGAAAATGATACGTGATAAGGGCACATAAGTTCTAGTCATATGAAATGAGATCTCACAGGGAGCAGTTAGTGTCTCCAGCAGAAATGTTTCATAGATTGTTTTTACAAATAAATCATAGGTAAAACAAGAACTGTTTAAACGCATGTATATTATCCAGGCTGTGCTTCAAACGGACGCAAAAGAACCAGGGACCAGAGCCAGGTTACTTACAGAAGGGCTTATTAGCAGCGCGGGGAGAGCTGTGGCAATGCATCCGTACAGCTTCTTCAGCAAAGGCTCTTGCACAAAATGTCATCATGTTTGTCTGGTTCCATATGAAAGCTAATACATGTCTGTAAAAATCAGAATTCTGGGAACTACTCTACAGACAAATCCAGGCATGTGCAAGGCGGAGCTGATGGCTGTGTCTGGCTCCCAGCTGTGCCGGTGAATCCATGTGAGTCTGTGCTGCCCAGTATGACCTGCACCTCTGCTTTGTTGGAGAGATTTTCCTCTTACTCAAGGTATCCAGACCCCATCTTAGTTTGTTCATAAAGAGGTAACGTCTTTCAACAAATTTCACAGTTTTGGAGCAGACAAGACTTTCAGTTTCCTTGTTTTCTCCTCTTACCTGTTATATCTTCCAAAAATGAAACTTTCTTTTGGGAAAAAGATATTTCAAGTAGGAGAAGCCTCAGATCGTGTCTGGTTTCAGTCTGTTTTACTCAACCTTATATATGCTTTTAAGTCACTGGAAAAATCTCCCTTGGACTTCAGTAAATTAAAAAAAAATAGTTGTATATCATGCACTTCCAGGTCAGGATGAAATAAATAGTGCTTCCAGCTAGGATTGATCAGGAATGTCACCTGTTGAAGTGCTGCAGTATGCAGATTAATTGGAAAGACCTCTGGCCTTGGCACCGGTCATTGCAGTAGCATCAGGAGTCTGTAAGGACAGTGGGATATATTTGAAAACTTTTCTTCTGAGGAGAATTCAAGTCTCCCCTGCTCATGGAAAGCGCATATGGCTGAGTTAGATGGCTTCTGGTGTTTGCGCAGCCTCGTTTCACACAGTCCAATATGTTTGTCTCTGGGGACATTGACAGTCAGTCAGCACTGGGTTGTGTTCAGGACACTGCAGTGGTTGTGGCAGTGGTTTCTTCTCTCCCCTGCAGTTGCTGCCTTGCAGTGGAAGCTGGGAAAGCTGAACACACACTGCAGGCTACAGCCTGGGTTCTGGGACCTGGGAGCAGGAACCATTTCTCTCACCTTAAGCCAGCGCTGACTGTGTGTTAACTCTTCAAAGGCACCAGGCTGCTCTTCCAGTGTGAGCTCCTCTGACAGAGAAGGTCACCATCCCAGGGGTACCAGCTCATTTCTTAGCAGAGTGCTCTCTAACTGGACCCGTGAAGCAGTCAGCACTTTTAAAAATGAATGGAGGTTCTTCAGATTTGTCATTTGACATATTCATTTAGTTCAGAGAACAGCCATAAGGGTAACTAATTTCACATGGATGAGACTGTCTGGAGAATGTACCTCCAGGGAGCAGGTTAAACTTTACCTGCAACTGGTAAACTAAAATGAGACTCCAAACCCATCACTGTTTCATTGTGTGTGCTTAATTTCTGTAACTTACGTATGTTTACATATATATATATTTATATGTACATATATACATTTTTGAATTGCATATATTCTCTCTATAACTTTTATAAATTAAGTAATGATATAATTTTAGATGTTTTTTGACCTAGAGCCATGTAGCATGAAACAATATTCTATCTAATTGCAGCACTGAACTCAAAAGGGGAGTAGACTTTATTTTAATTTGTGTCAGTTGCAGTATTTTTTCAATATTTAGTTAAGTCCAAGGTCAAAATACATCCAAATGGCCTCTGGGTGAAACTGAACTGACACCTTGTTTCATTGTTTTTCCTAGGTTAGTAAATAGGATGCAAACTACTGGAAGGCCATACAGAGAAAGGCTCATTATCTGTTGTTTTCAGTCATGCTGCTCTGTTTATAAAAGAGTTGTGGGCCTCAGTCGTTACTGCTCTGCATCTTGTGTGATTGATTTTATACCAGTGATAAATAGATGTGACATGCTACCAAATTGTTATGTTAGAATATTATGTTTAACTGCAGTGTAGGGTATGATTTTGAAAGATGAAGCTTTAAGGAGAATCATTACATCCTTTTACTTATTTCACAATGAAGTTTTGTATCAAAAATACTTTTTTACAAACTCTTGAATAAATAATAAAAATGTACAAAAATGTACTTTTCTAAATTCTGCCTCACCCTTAAGTGTCTGCTGGCAAAATTGATGATGGACCGATCTTTTCGTTTCGCTAGCTTTGAATTCTGCTCTACAGAAAGAATCTTTCATCAATATTTCTGTAGCCTTTGGCTGTGATCTTGTCTCTCTTTCCATCCTGTACAGTAATGTTTTCCTTGGCACTGTGGTATGTGATCATAATGAAAGAAACAATTCCTGCTATTCTAATTCATGTTGGTATTACCCATCACTCCTTGTAGTCTATCCCTGTGGAATTGTGTACCAGTCTTCAGAATATCAACGCTTGCAGAGTCAAGTACCCAAATATTTACAGAAAAAAAAAACACAGCAAGACCAATTCAGCCATTGATCTGCCTCTTTCTATGCTATATTTATGAAGGCTTTTAGTTAGATGAAAATTTACTCACCTTCTTATCTCTTTGCCCTCCCTACATATGTTCAGTCTAAAAAGACGGTAAATATTCTTAAAACATCTGTTGCAATGTACTCTCTCTATATATACTCTATACTCAATAGTACTCTAAGTACTTATAGAAAGTACTAAGTATTCTAATGTTAGCCTAGTATTCCGACTGACTTTTCATTAAAGTAGGTGTTGGTTGTAGCGGGGAACCTGTAGGCTCACAGCCACCAACAGAATTTATCTAAGGAAAAACATTATGAGACCGAAATAAAAAAATTGTCTTCAGTTCCTTTAGCATTAAGGGTACTTTTTCCATCCTAATGGAATAAGCTGCTGCAATGAAGGAAATATTTTGGGTATTTCACAGCGCACATACTATATTGTTAGTCGTCAGTTATCACGGTTAATGAAACAGGTTATTTCCAGAAGCTGGCAGGAGGTACAACAAACAATGGATTTGGCATTTACTCACATTTTCTTTTGCTAATTTCTTTTTGGGGCTTCCTAAGTACTTGAGTTAAATGTTCTTGTGATTTACTGCTGGATATCCAGTGAATGTTGAGGGACTATAACATATCTAGGTAGATAATCAGGTGTTTAGCAAAGTAAGTTTTTAGAGAAAAAATTGTCTTCTATCAATTTCATTTGACGTTTGAATAATAATCTGTTTTTTCTTTAAAAATACAGTAACGTATTTTCCCCCGAAGAGATTAAAAATCTATAATATCCCACATGTAGTGAATTATTTTGCACCTAAACACCAGTAGATGGTGAAATGAAGTACACCTAGATTTTAAGCATTGCCTGCAGCCTTTAAATGAAACTCTCTGATTATTTTTAAGGATCTGTTGTAAAAGATACACAGGTGCACAACTTAGTTTTTAATACATATACATTTCAGTGCCTTTTCACTTCTAGAAAAAAACTTCAGTGAATGGAAACGGGCTTTAGATTTTCTAAGTACGTAAATTAATACCAGCAAAGGTGTGTATGCTTTGATAAATTCAGAATTCCATCTGGACAGTGATAAGAGGTCTTAGTCTGTTCAGTAGGGATTTACCTAAACATTATGCAAATATTTATCTCAGATGGTGGCTGGAAATCTT
This sequence comes from Xenus cinereus, assembly GCA_025774025.1. Lineage (NCBI taxonomy): Eukaryota > Metazoa > Chordata > Aves > Charadriiformes > Scolopacidae > Xenus > Xenus cinereus. The sequence goes on along the minus strand of JAOXJK010000051.1, from coordinate 35,875,491 downwards.
ATGTATTTATTCCCACAGTTGTATTTAAACTACTCTGGTTATTTTACAACGTGATCAAGAGAAAGCAAAGAAGTGCAAGGATGTTAGCTGCATTTGTTATGCAGAAAATGTAATACACAATAATCCTTGAAAACAGTTGGATGTAAAATTCAAAAGCTGTGCCTAATCTTAGGAAACCTTAAATGTTTTGAAATTCATGAATTTCCAGCTATGGTGTTCTGTAATTTGAAAACAAGCAGCGGTACCAGTATAGTAATCAAGATAACTTAAACTGAACAAAACGCTTACTAGGTACACGAAAGTCAGTCACGTCTGCTGTGCCATTTACAATGATGTCTTTAATTTTTTGAATCAGCCATAAAATTACTATAGCAAATAAAGGGAGTGTTTCCTATGTTGCATTTGAATAGGAGTCAACCTCCAACTCTAGAATAAGTTTTTTTACCACCATAACATAATCCCTGAAATGGGAAAATTTACACATATATCTGGAATCATAGAATGGTTTGGGTTGGAAGGGACCTTTAAAGATCATCTAGTCCAAACCCCTGCAATGAGCAGGGACATCTGCCAAGTACATCAAGTTGCTCAGAGCCCTGTCCAATCTGACCTCGAATGTTTCCAAGCGTGGGACGTCTGCCACTTCTCTGGGCATCCTGTGCCAGTGTTTCAGCACCCTCATTGTAAAAAATGTCTCCCTTATATCTAGTCTAAATCTACCCTCTTACAGTTTAAAACCGTTATCCCTTGTCCCATGGCAACAAGACCTGCTAAAAACCTTGTTCCCATCTTTCTTATAAGTACTTTAAGTACTGAAAGGCTTAGTAAGATCTCTCCGGCACCACCTTTTCTCCAGGCTCAACAACCCCAACTCTCTCAGCCTGTCCTTGTTTTTATGGCATTCCTTTGGACCTGCTTAAACAGGTCCATGGCCTTCCTGTGCTGAGGACTCCAGAGCTGACCACAATGGGGTCTCACCAGAGCAGAGCAGAAGGACAGAATCCCCTCCCTTGACCTGCTGGCCACAATTCGTTTGGTGCAGCCCAGGATGTGGTTGGCTTTCTGGGCTGCGAGTGCATGTTGTTGGCTCATGCCCAGCTTTTTGTCCACCAGTATCCTCAAGTCCTTCTCAGCAGGGCTACTCTCAATCCCTTCATCCCCCAGCCTGTATTGAAACTAGGGGTTTCCCTGACACAGCTGCAGGACCTTGCACTTGGCCTTGTTCAACCTTATGAGGTTTACAAAGGCCCACTTCTCAAGCTTGTCCATGTTCTTCTGGATGGCATCTTGTCTCTCAGATGTGTCAACCGCACCACTCAGCTTGGTGTCATCTCCAAGCTCACTGAGGGTGCCCTGAATCCCACTGTCTACGTCTGGTAAAGATATTAAACAATACTCGTCCCCATATGGACTGCTGAGGGACACCACTTGTCACCGATCTCTATCTGGACATTGAGCTGTTGATCAAAACCCTCTGGATGCGACCATCCAACCAATTCCTCATCCACTGAACAGTCCACCCATCAAATCTGTATCTCTCCAATTTAGAGAGAAGGATGTAGTGAGGAACCATGTGAAAGGCCTTACAGAAGTCCAGATAGAAGACATCCATAGCTCTTTCCCTGTCCACTGATGTAGTAGTTACTCTATCATACAAGACCACTAGGTTGGTCAGGCAGGACATGCCCTGGGTGAAGCCATGCTGGCTGTCTCAAATCACCACTCAATCACCAAAAGCTAGTAGGACTTGATTATATCAGATTAGATGTAGATACTTGTATTTTCCACTTTATTGCTACAGAAAAAATTAAAGGTGGGTTTCTTTTTCTGGTTTCTTCACTTCTTATTTTTTGTATGTTCCATCACATCTGACTACAAATTTACAGAAAATTTCTGTAACATGCAATGAAAAATGAGGACAATGTGATGGAATTAGTCAAAGTGTTATTAATTTTTATGGGTTCCCCTGTGATTCAGTACCTGTTTTAGATCCCTCCATGATAAACATGAAAATATTTGTGTGTTATGCTGTACTCTGTCAGTATTGACTCTCTATTATTCAAATTATATAGTATTATACAGTGTGTTCTGTTTAATACTAAACTCCACTAGCAAACTCCTGCTGCTTAGTTCTTCTTCCTGTACAAACTGCTGTTTATTCCTCCCTTCTCTCTACACATCCTTACTTCTCTTACAGTTCTTATGCCAGTGTCTATCTTCTGCACAGTACCTTATTATTTCCCAAGAGACATAATATCAGATCTCTTTTAGTATTACAGAGAGATTGACTCCATTTCCATTATGAAAATCTGGTTATCTTATTTTAAAAAAAATTACCACTGGAAGATTGTCAAATCCATGCTTGGCAAATCCTTGTAGTATTTTAATCCATTTTCCACTTACCCTTATGCTTTTATTCTTTTTTCTTACAAAGATTTGCATATTGATGAAAGAGATGTATCTATAATTAGCCTGGTCTCATTTTCATCTTCTAGTATGGGTGACATCAACATACCAACATCAAGTGTGTAGAAACCTTTGAGGTGCCTGTGTGTGAGAAAGGTTCAGAAGATGAAATTGTGTGTGGTGTAGAGATACTCCAGTGAGGCCAGGGAATAGCATTGCCAGCTACACCCAGGAGGCACCAAAGGTGGCTCATGTAGTGCTAAATAATGCTTTCCCTTTGCTCTCTGATACACTAGCTTTAGTCAGAGAAGTTAATTAGTCATAAAATACTATCTCTTATTTGATAGCTTTAATTCAAATACTTCTTTGCAAACTTGGCATTTCACATGCTTTCCTATTCCTTTTCTAATGTACTGTGTAACTTAAAATGAGTTAAGTTCTGAGTTTTCTCTAAAGTCTACAAGAAACTATGCTACCTTGCTACCTTCTTTATTAAAAAGTGACTTCTGCAGATGAAGGGCACATTTATCCATTGCCTGAGCTATTTATTCACCATTCTTCTGCTCTCTTTTTATTAAATTAAACTGGTAAATATGTGAGTCAAAGGATGGCTTGAACATCTTGTTCTTTTCTTGAAATCAGTGAATGTCATCTCCTATTCTCTTTCAGGCCTAAAAATTTTGTCTCGTTTTGTCCAATTGACCTCTTCCAGTTTGCATTACCTAAGCTGAACAAGAGGATCATTTAAACTCCATGAGCTAAAGCACCAAAAGAATTATGTCACTGTTCCTTTTTTCTAACAGTGCCATATCAGAACATTTTATCAAAATTTGAGAAGTGGTCACAAGGCATTTTAGTCTTGAGTTTTTATCTGCTGCCAATCTCCCACATGTATGACAAGGTGAATTCTGTCTGCATGGTATTTGTTGCTGGAAGCATCAACCCCAAACCACAGCCATTAGCTAGTAAGAATGAGATCATTTAAACTAATAAGATACTGAAAACCATAGAGACTAAAAGATTAGTTTTTTAAACTAATCACATGGGAAGACATAGTGTCAGTACGTTTTTGTATGCTTTTGATAAAGTTAAAAGGTTATTTCTACTGTGGCTTATTTGTGTTTCTGACTAAACTCTTAACTTGAAAACTGTATTTGAAAATACAGAAGATACTAGCCAATTTTACCTGCTATATTTACCCTACAAAATAGGGTATCTATTTATTTTTATATGCAGGGTTTTTTCCAGGTTATAGAGATGGAAAGAATCAGAGTGAAGCTATAAGAATTTTAATGTATAATGTAACCTACAATTTTCGTTGTACTGTAAGAGGTAAAATGCACATACAGTAGGTGTTGTTAGTTTCTGTATTGTGACTTGTCAGTACAAAGGATTTCAGTGTTACAGGTCAAGATCAGATTGTAGGAAAAAGGGAATAATTCAGTTCCTCATTTGATGAAGAAATTGAATTACATCCTTTTAGCTTGACACAGTCACTAGACTTTTTTCTTTAAATCTTCACAAAAACAATTTTAAGTGTCAATATAACCAGTCTGTAATATTATATTGATGCTAATTTATAAAAGTACTTAGTGTAGGCTTATTTTAAATGCAATGTATAATTTTGTGACAAACCTTTTAGCGGGTCTGTAAATTGACATCTCCTGTAATCAGCAGCTCAGAAACAATAGTTTTCAATCAATCAGTGAAAAAACCCTCCTGTAATACACGTTCAGTTCTCCAGAGAATCACTGTGCTTCATAATTCAGACATGCACTTTTCCCTTGTGAGTCATAATAGAACAGCGACCATTTGGAGCCCTTTAAAATGACAAAATAAAAGGAGTTCAACACTGAAAAGAAAAAACTGCCGGTTAAAAGCTGGAAGCAGTTTCAAAATGATGCTTTTTCCATGCAATAAATACTCAAACTTCAGCTTAGACCTTTGTATTAAGCAGATGTTGTTATTGGCATGGCTTGCTACTTCTCTCTAAAAGAATCAGTGCACTTAGAACAAGGCTTGTACCTTTTAACTACAGTAAGTGCATTAGGGGGAAAAGATGGCAGAATTTATCATGTCCAGAAATGTTTCCCTACATTTATATAACCATTACAGGAGTATTTGCTCTGAAGGCAGTGTTTGTATTTATTTTCTGGTATTTCCCTGTTAGTATGTTTTTCTCCTTTGCAGTGTTCTTCAGTAGGATTTCCCAGTGCCGGTTTTGTATTTTTAACATTACCTCTGGAAGAAGAGCTGAATATAAGATTAATGAGACTATGGATAATTGGACAAAAAGAAACATTCTTTTTCACTGTCTGACTTTTATGTCTATACTTCATCTTTGGTAAAGACATTCCCCGGACACTGTGCAGTAACAGTTAGTTATCTAATAGTTGAAGCAGAAACTACTCTCTTTTTCACCCCTTCTTAGCACTCAAAGGTCTATGAATACAAAAGTTACTAAGATTAGTTCCTCTTGCTCCAGGAAGGGGCATGCCCAACACACCAGTATGTGGTATAGATTCGCTTTCGTTACATGTAGTAATTTCATTTTTTAATCTATTTCTCTGACAATTGAAGTAATTTTCCTCAAACAGCAGAGTAGAACAGTTAATCTTTGTGTTTTGAGCAAAGGATAGTTTGCTGACATTAATTTCTCCATGCTAACAGCTAGATTGAATTTGCAGTATGCAGTCTTGGACGTTGCTTAAACAGTTTAGGAGCAATTAGATTTTGGTTTATCTTGCCCAGGACCAAGGAATATTTTTAAGGTGCTGAATGATCTCACCGTCTTTAAAATCTGTCCCAAACTACTTATGAAAAAATTATTCCATAGGCCTTTTTTATTCCAGGAATGATCAGCTGTTAAGGGCACTAGTTGAGAGAGAGGAATGTGCTTGTTACACACTTAAGGCTTAGGCTGTTCAAGTCAATGAAAAGGCATTTATTATCCTTAGAAGCCTTTTCCGAGTTACATTGTGATGCTTTTTCAACCTTGGTACAGCATAATGAGTAAAGCTGCTCAGGCAAAAGCAGTGAAAAGGAGTGTTGAAACTTCCCTCGTGGTAGCACCAGAAGAATAAATAGAAAGTCAATGAGGTGAGAAGTAAATATTTATAGATTTGAACCCTTGGCTTGGCTCGGTAGAATTAATTGCACAAATATTGGTGCACAATGATCCACATAAAGTGTTAAAGATTGTGTCCTTTATCAGGAACAAGTAAAGTGGAATCTGACACAAGAGAGGTTTGAATGGGTAATCATGAGTGTCATTCTCGTGGCTGTTCATTTTATCTTGGCCTTAGCAACAACATTCTCTACAATTCATCCCAAGGATGTGGGTGAACTGACGTAGTGTCTGATACTTTATATTCTAAGAGTGTTTTGCTTATAATCACAGTGTTAAGAAAAGAGATGTATTTACCAGAGTAGTGTCAGCCAGAGCTACGCTGAGCTTTCGCCCAGAACTCCCAAAGCAGCCCGTGCAGGCTCTGCAGGCCTGCCTGGGCCTGGTTTAAATGGAGTCATCCAAACCATTTATAGGGTTAGGGGTTTTTCTAATAAAGGTGTTCCCATTTATGTCACCATATTAGGTTTTCTTACAGTATTTTCTAATTCTGTTTATGTTGGCTTATGCCAAAGAAAATACAGCCTGGGATTGTATGTGCTTTTTTGTTGCCGAAAATAAAAAAAGGTGTTCCTGCATGTTCTAAATATTTTATCAGACTTTTCATTAATTTTTCCAGTGTGAATACTTGCCTTAAGAGCATTTAACTAGTTATGCTCTGTGTCATGTAGTAGTTGCTCTAATCCATCTTGCGTTAGCTGAGTTTGGTGAAATAGCTTGAGGGTTTGCTCACTGATAATTATTTTAAATAAATATTTGTACATATAGTTTTATTGGAAAATCTACAGTTCTTGGCGAAGCAATTTAATGATATTACGTTGTAAATAGATTAATTTTTTTTGCTGGGATGAAGTAGTATGAATGTTTTTCCAGATTTATATCTTTGAATATGATGATCAGATGAAATATTGATTTAATGAAAATATTTATTTCTCTTCTAGTGAAAGGACAAAATTATGAGGAACTGGCTGCAGGGCATTCAAAATATATGTAAGAAAAATTGATCAGTAAGTTCAAAATAGAATAGTGAAATGAATCTCTAAATGTCTGAATGAGTCTCCATAAATATTGAGAGGGACATAGAACCATGGCACCAAGCTGTGCCAGGACTGCTTACTTGCTGCCAGTTTTCAGCACTAAATTCCATGTCTTAGGACACTGTGGTTGTTCTTAAAAACCCAGCCTCAGCATATAAGTATTCTGTGATTTTCTCAAAGGAATCACAGCGATATAGAAAAATGGGAAATGCCAATGCTAAAGACTCAAAAAACAGAAGGCCAACAAAACCTACTATTTTTACGTACATCCCAGTTTACACTGATGTGAAGTTGATGTCCAGACTTTTTACTTCAAAAGTTTATGGGACATGGCTGATGAGATCACACAGTTAACTAACCAGAGCAGGACTTTTCAGCAGTGAGAAAAAGAGGTCTGACTTCTAATTTTATTCATTTACTGCAGGACTTCGACAACCAGATAAACATTTTGAAATCGAGGATCTATGTGGCAAAATTAACCTTTCTCTTCTGTTGCAAGTGCCTCTATGGAGGACACTGCTAATGAGATACCTATTTTAAACAGTTCTGGGGAGCAACTAAGTCTGATTATTTTTTTAAAATCCTTATTTTAGAGTACCTATTTCGTATTTTATTCTATAGAGATCTTCCCTAACAGTACCCTTTATTTTCCCTTCACATAACCGAAGAGGAAAATAAAATGCATGAAGGCATATTATCCATAGAGTTCTCTAGAATAGCAAACTACTGTAGTCTGTAGAAGTAACGAGTTGCTCTTGAGTTTTGCAGAGCAGTCCTGGGGCAGTAGTGGTGCTGACAACCAGGATAGGAGGCTGATAAAACCATACTGCCCATCTACTGGCTTGATATCATGTGTTCAGATTACGTTGTATAGGATTTCTTTATTTTGGTTGCTGCGCTCCATACAAAAGCATACTTTGAAGCTTATTTGGTTATTTATTAACCTTTACTTTTAGTGTGTTTGTTTGGGGTTTTTTTTTCCCAAGGAGTAATAAGGCAGGCAGGGCTCTGTCCTGACTGCACTGCCAGCTTAGCGGCACAACTAGAGGTCTGCCAAAGGAATTAATTATGATTTGGGAAATGGCAAGCCCTGGGTCCCTGCCAATCTGCAAATAGACTGGGCAGTTTGCTATTTCTGACAACATGTGTGCAATTGTAAATGACTAAAAATATGCTTTTTTCTCAGCTTCTTTTGCAACAGCAGGTGACATGTTGACGTTAGAAATAGCAAGCAATGTGATGCCTTATGATTGTGCTCTGGAGTACTAGCCAAATTCTTGATCACCAGTGATAAAAAGATCCGTTATGTAAGATTTGGGTGTTTACATCAATGCCTCCATATTATACTGTTTTTCAATGGACTATTTTGGTAAGGTGATACTTTGATATAAATGTCGCATGTCAATATGTTTTCTCTTGTCTATTTTGAAAAGCATTTGTGACATGCATATCAATAGTGAGACAGCATTTTCAGTCAGTTTAATTACTGTAACAATTTATGTAAAGCAAAAGTTCTACCTCTGTACAACTGGATATCTCTGCATTTAGATGTGCAAAGATTTAAAAAACTTTTTTTTTCTTTTTTTGATTTTTTTCCCCCCAATTTCTCTGCTTGGGATATAAACACAGCAAAAGAATCAGACGTCTGACTGTTGCATTCAGCCTAAAAACTTGGTTAAAATCCTTTAATGAAGAAGCTGACACCTGTGAAAGAAAGGAAGGAAAAAGACACGTGTAGTTAAGCTGGAGAAGTGGTGGGTCCCAGTCTCTAATGTTCCTAAAATAATGGCTGGGATTTTTCATGGGACCACTCTGCATAGCCTTCAGGAGTACTGAGTGTAGTCCAGGCTGGGGAATCCCAGCCACTGTCAGGATTCCTGACGGGTTTCCATAGCTTGTGCTGGAAGCTGGGGCTACGCACTTAAAAAAATTGCTGGAAATCCATGTAACCTGTGCTTAAGCAAACAGCTGAATCTTCACAGTGAGGAGACACTACTCTGGAAAGAATAGGAAACAGATAAAGTGAATACCTGGACTTTAAAAGCCTGAGGGCATTCCCAATCTGCTTTGTAACAAGTAATTAATGGCTGCAAATATTGCGCGTTACTGTCATTGTTTAGCAAAGGCAGAGATATCGCCGTTTCCAATTTCACTAATGCCTGCCAGAAGTTTTATGTACAGTGTGCCCATTTAGAGGGTAACTGCTCCTCTGGAGTTTCATCCTTGTAGACTGTTTATAAAGAAAATAAGGGAAAAGCATTGTACTGTGGGATGCTAATCCTTTCTCAGATCAGTAAAGACAATAACTGAGAAAAACAGTTGCTGTTTGAGTTCTGAGCAAGTGGTTTTGAAAGAAGATAATTTGTACCCTTTTAATTATGGAAAGCTTGCATTGAGCAATGGCATCTCAGAGCTTGACACGTTAAAAACATAACAAAATGATCTTAAGACTCAGCAAATACTCCTTGATATTAGAGAGAGCTTTCTAATTGGCACAGTTCGAGTTTTAAGGCAATTACATAAATGACAGCAATTTTGTTTGAAAAAGATTGTATGAACAGTGATTTCTAAGTTTATGGTCTATTAAGTATTCCTAGGCCCTTACCACTTACTTTGAAGGAAATAGGTTCTTAACATGCTAGAAATTTACAGATGGAAAATGTCAATAAAATTGCTGATAAAATTTTGGGTCTATAAGATGAGAAGCTTATAAAACAATGTAGTTAGGCTTGTTTGCTTTCAGAGAACTTGATTATTAATTGCATCAATACAATTTTGACGACTAGGAAACTTGTGAGTTTGTAGTGTTAATCAAATGATGTTCCTGTGGCCATCCCAGATGCTTAGTATTTCCTTTAGAAGTATAAAATGAGGTCAGGTCTGAAAGATCCTCAAGAGGTCATACTCCTGCTTCACAACAGATCAATTATTCCTCATAGATATTTGTCCTGTCCTTTATCTGGGAAGGCTTTTAGGTGCAAAAAGATGTTTTACTAATATCTAACCTGGATTCTTAATATGCCCAACTAATACTCTGAAAGTAAGATAAACGTGTTACTGTGTGCCTTATTTTGTTGCATGGAAGCATGATCTAATTCATCAATATTATTAATAAATATTTCTGTGCTGGTTAGAATTGGAACACAATGCCTGTTCCCCCTGGTAGGTTGTAGAAAAATGAATTTTTCAATACTGTACATTATCTTTCTTGGTTCATGAATGATTTAATGCATATTAAGTTCTTTTTACTCCTGAATACTTGAGTGTCTGAAGTTATCATGAATGATGTTTAAGACCTTATTAGGAAATATTATCTTGCAGTCTGTGGGTCTCTGTTGATGGCACTACTGGTTCATTTGCTCTTTCTTTGATCCATGAGGAATTCACAGAGAATCCAAACAGTATAGTTAAGAGAATCCTGCCATTTGACCCGAATGTGTGTGATTCAAAAGGCATTTTTCCCTGTGTGTATAAAAAAGTAAAATCTTCAAGTTAAGTTTATAAGGGTAGTATTCAAAAAACATCTAGATGATTTGGATGCATAAATTTCACTGCCATTGAATTTTAAATTCTGAATATAGCATAGTTGAACCTTTTTCAGCTTAGCTTACCTTCTTAAGGAGAGGGAACTTACGTGTTCTTATTTTCACACTGCAGCACAGTAAGAGTCCAGCTCAGTCTGCTGCAGAGTGAAAAGAAATTGGAATTTTATTACAGTGACTTTGAAAGATGTAAAAAAGTAGTCAGAAACCAGCAAGTATAGTTGGTAACAGTAAAAATCTTTTCAACCACTCTTAATTGTGAATGACCATTGAGTACTTCTGTCCAGCTCCAGGAAGGTCAATTTATTCCCAAAGAAAATTCTTATGTCTTGGTGCTGGATCACACACGCACTTTGCTGTTCTTGAAGGAAAACTGCTGCTGCTGAAGTACCTGATATTACTCTAAGTTTCATTAAGGGTGAAAACTGCACCAACACTATTGTTATTAGATATGGCATAGACAATATTTGGCAGACTCCAGACATCTTTATGTGCTGGAAGTCCGTGGGCCCTGGAACTGTCTTTACTTAAAAGTTGTCATAGAGGAGAGTGCTGTCATCAGACTCCAAGCAAGGTTCTTACTTGCTGTCTTAAGCAAAGCTTGGCATAATTATGAATAAGTCTATCATTCTTTTTCTGTCTTCCTTTAGTACATAGACATACTCTCTGCCTCTCTGTATTGCTATCAAGTAGTAGAAAATGAACTGTGTTAGAAAACAAGTGGAAGCTGACAGATAGCAGATGAATGCCAGACAATTAGTTTATGTATGTGTTATAGCTAAGCTTCAAAACCGGGAAAGATTGTGCTAGTCTTCTCTGGGAATGAAACGTTAACTGGTTTAGAGAAGCTCAAACATAGTATTATGAGCACACCTACACACATTAATGCAGAAAGATTATTACAAGATCCTAAAAACTTTAAAGTTTGGAAATACAGTGAAATATTATTTAAGCTGCCTTGTGTGTAACTACAGTGTAATTAGAAACTGTGTGATGATTATTTTTACATCAAGAAAACGGCTTCTTGGTTCAGGGTTGAAATACATAGTTCCTGTGTATTGTTAATTCACTTAAAATTAAATTATCCCCAACTGTCGTTAATTTTCTGGTTCCCATTTCTTATTTTTTTTTCTGCCTGGCTTGAAGTTCTTGGATCTGATTTTCAGAGTTGATCCAGTTTTGAAAGACCAAATCCATTCATCAGAAGTTGTGCTTTGAAATACAGGAGACCGAGTATTCTGTTAAACTGGTGTCTTAAACCAAGCAGCCAGCTTCTACGAATGGAGAAGCTCTGAAAATCCAGGAGGTAAGCCATGGAGCACAAATGGAAACCTGAGGAGAATATGAGCATCTTGCAAAAAGCAGACTAGATAGTTTCAGTCAGGGCTTCATACTGTTTTAACACCGGATTGAGAAGCTGGTGAGTGCAGGAGAGAGGTGGAATCTCCAGTCTGGCTTTGCTTGTCTCAGAAAAAGATTGCCTTCAGCCCTGTAGGGATGGTGCTTGTGTAGTGTTGATGATCTTAAGAACCTGTAGAGGCATCAAGACTGTGCAGGGATGATGGAAACCTTGGAGGTCATATCTGTGAAGCAGCTGCCTGCATCGTATGTTGAAGTAATATTTTCACAATCTGTAATTTAGCCAAATGTGATACAATTTTCCATCTGAATTCAAAAGGCAGCTTCTTTGTGCATGGCTGCTCCCTTCACCAAAACATGGGGTTCTTAATTTCTTTTATATTTATTAGTGAAGCACTTTTTAATGGCTTACCTTCATTTCTGAAAAGGCTGATATTTTTTTTTACCATTCAGCCTACAAAATTTCAACTAACATGGAAAGCTTCAGCCTGGCTGATGGAAATTTAACAGAACTATAAGAAACTAATACTGTTATTACTGGTAAAAAAAAAAAAAAAGATGTTGAAGTCTCAGGAATCAGGTTAAATCTCAGCAAATAAATAGTTTGGTATATTTCCTCACTGAGATGAGTAGAAACGGATTTTCCCCTGGAGTCTGGAAGTCTATTTAATTGATATAGCCAGTTGAAAGTATTGCTTCCTTATCTAGAAATGTCTGTTTTGCTGAGATTCACTTTTAAGTAGTCTATTGGATGGGTTTCTTCTTTTTTCTTAAATGTAGCCTGGAACAAAAAAAGCCCCACAAACCCACAAAAAACCCCAACCACAAACCCTACTCTTTCAGACCTACCCTAAAGACGCATCTTCTAATGTATTCCCTACTACACAGTCAGTTTGCAAAGGCAAAGGACATTTTGATACCCATCCTGGCTCACTCATAATTTTTCAAAAACTGTAAAACACAAGCTCATGTAGGCCAGGCGCCTTCCCTGAGATTATTTTTCTCCTTTGATCTGCATTGACTGCAAAGTTCTAACAGTAACTGCTGCATCACTAATGCTATTCTGATCTTTGAAACTGAATTATGAAATAAGAATCTTAAAATCTTCAACTCTGAAGGACTGTAAAAGGAGAGTTAGAGTTCACAGCTTACTTTTAATTGCACTGTAGTGAAAAATGTCATTAGCACTCACCTTCTGGGGCTTCCATGCCACCAAAGTTGAGTGGCTGGGCACACTTATCTGCAAAAGTAACCCAGGAATTTGGTTTGCTCTTGTCAAAGGCCGAGTCGTCATTGTTCCCATTTGTGTGCAGCATTCAGGATCAAACAGGCAGTATTCTGATTCAGCATGGGACAAGGTATAGTGATGGGTTTTCTAGAGAAAAAAATGCAAGATGGAGGCATTTGCTATTACTGAACATATGAAATGAGCCAACATAGAAATAAGAGAACAACTATTATTACATGTAGTATAGGTTGTAATTGGAACGAAGAAAACAAATAAACACTGTCAAGAAGCCAGCTATTGCTGCAGAAGCTCATGTCTGCTCTGACAGTAATAGTGATGATTTGTGTACACAAAGTTGAGGATAAGTAACTAAACTAAAAGAGAAATCTTGATGAATGGCTTTTGACACTGATTTTGAAATTATTATGGAGAGACTTCCTCTCCAAAATGGCTAATGGACTAGCATCTTAATCAGATAGAGTACCTACATGTAGTTCTCACTACATGAGAGTCTGGATCTCTGATGCCTTTTCTCTTTTGTTCCTTACTTCATTGCTAAGGACATTAGGTCTAACATCCTAATGATACTGTTTTATTAGTGTAATTTTTTCATTAAAAAAACAGATTAAAAATACAGCAAATTTATAGACATAAGAGATGTAACAGTCATTTGAAGAGCTAAAAAATTACAGTTAACATCTCCTACAGTTCAAGTTAGACCAAAAATCAAATATTTTGTTTCTGGGGATTTAATTACACTTCTTTCATTCCAAAACAGCATTACAATAATTGTGAAATTTTCTCAAAACTAAATTACTGTGGATCGTTCAGTTCTATGACTTATTTTTCCCTAAGTGTTGTTAAAAAGTGTAGGTGAATAAATTCTGAAATAGAAATCTACGTGTTCCTAGAAGATCTAAATGGAAAACTTTAACTTTCCAAAAAATGCTTTTTTTCGGAATTATTTTTTCCTATGCAAATTAGTCAGCATCATCTTTTCCATGGGCATTTGCTTTAGACAAAGAGGTAATTTCCAAGAGAAGAATTTCTGTTGCTGCACTGTATCAATATAAATTTAAGTGCTTTTTCTTGTTTGGAAAATGTTTGGGTTCAGTGCTTACTGGAAGCTGGGGAGGGTTTCTTTGTACTCTGCTTACCTTGTCATGCGTTCTCTTTTCCTCAGCAACTAGCACAGATGAGTGTAAGCGTCAGAATATTGGCCTGCATGGACAGCTGCTGGTCTTGTGACTCTGAGTTTTGTGCAGCTGTTTTTAAAGGATGAGGTTTCCTTTGGCAGACTTAGCTAAGCTCAGTCCTGTGATGTTTAAATCTAGATATTGCATAGATTTTAAGCCAAATTCAATGTATTCTGCATTTTTCTACATTACAGCTGTCTTCCACAATGTAATTTCTATTAATAGCATGAATTGTAGTAGAGTGTATGGATCCCTATTATTTTTTCCTCTCTTAAAATCAAATCTCTACTTATGGATAGGGATTGATAATGATTGGGTAGTAGTAAGAATGTTTGCATTGTAAGGGATCATGGCAGAAGGGGTTTCATAAAGAGAAGGGTTTTGCATTGTTTATAGAAGACAGACTGTTATTTTCCAGAAGATCTTTCTTAGCTACATTCTCTCGGTAAAGAATCCCTTCTCACAGTTCTGAGCCATTTTGGATCTTCCTCATCACAAATCTCTATCATAAGAAGACATAACTTAAAATTTGTTTCTGATGAATCTGCGTTTGATTTATGAGCTGATTTCAGTGTTCGAATCAAGCCTTTGACTGGTAAGTCAAGCCTGAGGGAAGAATGTAAATATGTACTTACTGCGGCCTAATCCATGGAGAAGAAAAAGAGATACTTTCTTTATTAACAGGTGCTGTGCCTTGTGTCTGTATTGAGCAAATAACTTAAGCCTAGAGATAGGACCATTCTTGTATAAAGAAAGCAAATAAAAGTGAGCATAAAACTAGAATAAGTTTAATTTTTATTTTTTTAAAGTGGGTGGTTAGTACTTAATCAGACTTTTTCATTTATAATACCTATTTAAAATGTGCATTTATATTATATTTAATTTATCTCCTGCTTGCATGCATATAATGATCTAGTTCTTAGTAACAGTATGACCCGTAGTTGGTAGCAGGAGGTAAAAGAAAAGAAGAGCAAACAAACCATGATGTTTCAAAAGAGATTAATAAGAACTGCAATTCTGCAATTGATTGTAAATTAACATGGGATGAAATTGGAAAAAGTTTAGAGAAGGATGTACTTACAGCTTACAAGTATATAGCGGTGTCTGATTCATTCTTTAATCCTGTCAGAATTTTGGGACAGGCTGCACAAAGAGGTTAACCAAGGACACTGCACTTTCCAAAATGATACTGCTGTACTTTTGAAGGTGATGTTCTACACAGTGTAAGGACAGCAAATGCCACTGAGAGGCATCATCTTAGGGTAAGGAAAGAAGTTGTGTAAATGTTTTAACTGTTGTTTCCTTTGTGCATGGTACAGTGTGTATCTCTAGAAGGTCCAATACAGCATTGACCAGTATGAGGATTTCTGTTGTGTGAATCACTGTAAGAATGGCAGCATTGTGGCTATAGAACTTGGAAAAGCTTTTGGAAGCTGATTGGAAGGAATATTCTAGATATTCCACAAGTTAGGCTTTAACTTGTTCTATACAATGAGGTGGCAGTTGTTGCTACTGTCAGTGACGTGGATTGCTCAATGTGAGTGGTAAGACATCAGCTGTTACTAATATTCGTGCTCTCAAGGATTTTCATAATTTTCATGTCTGCTAGACAGGTTTGCTGTGTGTCACTGGTATTGTCTGGTATTGTCCTGGAGCTGTTAATCACAGTAAATTTGCCAAATCATTATTTTATTTACGACTAATAAATAGGAATGCTTTTATGATTACTTACTGACTTTTTTAGTTTACTTGACTGTGTAGTTAACTGCAAAAACATGGTATTCTACAGATGCTCTAAAGCTTCCTTCCTCAACTGAAATTTTTGAAGGTGAGCAATAGTATTATGTTTATGGGTGTGAGAGTCCAACACCGTTAACAGTTAAATCATTGGAGTTCAGTTTTTTGTACACATCTAACCATTGCAAAATAGATCTCTTATTGTATTCTCCTGTACCAGTCGTGTTAATAGAATGGCAAATGACCTGAGTTTGAAATCAAGGGATGAACAAAGAATCTCAGTATCTTCTATTTTACATCTCAGTGATCTGGAAGAATCTCTGCTGTAGCAAGATGTGCTTAGGGGTACAAGACTAAGCATGTGGCATCATCGTTGTAATAATTACTCATCAGTTGTGAATATAGACATTCAAACTTCTTGGTTGTCTCACTGAATTCTTGTGCGTGTATATCTCATCTCTCTGTGTTTCTGTATCTCCATCTTTTAGAATAGAATTACTTTCTATAACAAAATAATCTGAAATCCTTTAAAATATGAGGTATGTAAGGTGCAAAGTGCTTCTACAGCGCTCAGCAAACTGGATCTGCAACAAACAGTATGAAATACGCCTTAGAGGATCCTAATTAATTTAGAACCACAGTAAACAAATGGCTTGTCACTTTCAGTTTATGTAAGTATAAAAAAAAGTGGAGGTTGGGGTTAGAAACACTTGCAAGAACATATGCTTAACAAACCACAGTAAGCAGAACAAACCAGAGAAAGTCTAAGCAGAAGCAGAGATAACCCTGGCACCATCAGCAGATTGTATGGCTGTGATCCAGAATGCAAACAGAAGATTGTTCAAACAAGTCATTCATATATTTAATTAACTATGGCAAAGTATTCCAATTGTGAGAGGTTATTTTAATATTGTGCAAATGCCATACTAACCACATGCTCACCCCTGTTCCTCTGGAGATAACAGCAAAACTCCCACTGACTTAAACAGGAGCAAGACAGGACATTGAATATTGAAAATCGGGGGTTATATTGGGTGCCATTAAATCTTCAAATCTGTGAAAACAGCAGACTAAAGAGAGTAGAATACATGCTGTTTTAATAGAAATCTTGGCAATTTATTATCTTTTAATACCCTGAACTTTTAATAAAAACATTGGGGTAACTATTTAAATTTTTGTATTTTCCATCTTTAGATGTGTGTGTATATTTCTGTACAATAGAATTAAGTGTGTATATACCTACATGTACACAAACACACAGAAATAGATGTATGTGCTGAGGGGAAAGTCATTGCGTGTTTGATCCTTGTTCTGGCCATCAGGTCGTGGCTGAACAGCCATGGCCAGGAATGGTGTGGCCCTTGCCAACTGTGCTCAAGGAGCTCTGCTGCCTCTCCTGCCCTTGGAGAGGGAACAGGAGGAGGCTTTGGATTGTTTGTTGGTTTTAATGTGAAGCGGAGGTGGGACTGAGAAGGCAACTGTTAGAGCCAGTCTGTGCACTTCCACTGAAAGGGCACTTGCCCAGCCAGGCTTCCCTGCCAGTTGCCCTGCACTGGTGGACTTGCTTGTGCAGCTGCTCAGATGGATCCCCAGGCTAATAATGCTGAAAGCTGACTCACCCTCCAATTCATTTGTT
Source organism: Xenus cinereus (assembly GCA_025774025.1). Classification (NCBI taxonomy): domain Eukaryota; kingdom Metazoa; phylum Chordata; class Aves; order Charadriiformes; family Scolopacidae; genus Xenus; species Xenus cinereus. Next base: position 35,858,223 of record JAOXJK010000051.1, on the reverse strand, counting down.
TTGAGCCCTATAAGTTCTCTTACCGAGCTAGTTTCGGAGCCGTTTAGAGTGCTAGTACAGGAAGGGAGGGAACATGGGACAGAAGGAAAAATGCTTTTGGAGGCTGTGTGGTTTAAATGAGGTATAAAACCATGCTGCCAGTTCCACAGTGGTGATGGATGCAGCCTGGGAGGAGACAGGAGGAGCTGAAGAGAAGGAGGAGGTAGTGGCAGCCCCAGGATCTGAGAGGCCAAGGTTGGGAAAGGAAAGTCAAGTGCTGAATGAGTGATTTGTGAAACACTGCCAGTTCTTTAAAATAAAGGTGTAATTGACAAAATGTTGGAAAGAGTTGATCTGTAGAGTTCCCATGAATCATCAGGCTAAATGTCAACTCTACTGCTTAATCCTGTAGACAAGAAAGTCTAAGATAGATTTGAAAGTCTTAGCTCTGCTTAAGTGTTGTATGCCACGTATCCCTCTGCAAGTAATTAATCGTCAACTTTGGTAAAAGCTTATTTAAATAAGAAAGATGTTGTTGACCTTCCTTTTCAGCTGAAAAAATTTACTGTAATTTTCCTCAATCAGAAGTAAGTATATTGCTTGAAGAGTGGTTTAAATTTATGTTCCAAAGTAAAGGGGAAAACTTACACTTCTCTCTTAATTTGAGTGCAAAACTATGACAGGTGTATGAATTACTTTGAAGTAATTGCATTGATAAGCCTACCTTTCAAGATTTATGTGTGCTTGCGGTAGTCCCCCACCAGAGGCAGGACTATATATACATAAGTACATATATATATCTCTCTGTGTGTAAATTTATTATAATAATAATTATTTTTTAAATGTTTACATGATTGAACAAGACTCGTGTAAATTTGCCAAAGCAAAACTGTGATTTTTATCTTCCAAAGGCAATATTTGAAGTCTGTGACTCAGCCACAGAATGAATCTGATCTTCTGTCTAAGCTTGGTGAGATACTCAGGATACAAGCTCCCTCTCTCCTTTTGGTGGAGGGCAAGTGTAAGTATTCCATGGCAGGTAGAACAGGTCTGTCAGGAGGGAACGAGAGACAACCTGCCAACCCAAATTACAAAGGCTCCCTTAGATGGTAGGGAGGCCACTGGGGTAGTGAGCGTTGTCATGCATTGCAAAAAGAAGGCATAACTGTTCAGTCATGAAGCTCTCCCATGTACCTCTCTTAGATGAACAGAGTGTACTCCTCTTCCAGAAACATGGTAATCACAGAATCACAGAATGGTTAGAGTTGGAAGCGACCTTAAAGATCATCGATTTCCAATCCCCCTGCCATGGGCAGGGACATCTCCCACTAGACCAGGTTGCTCAAAGCCACATCTTCCCTCTTGCAGTTTAAAACCATTACCATTCGTCCTGTTGGTCCACTGCCTGATGAAGAGCCCGTCCCCAGCTTTCCTGAAGCCCTTTAAGGTACTGGAAGGGGCTATACGGTCTCCATGAAGCCTTCTCTTCTCCAGGCTGAACAACCCTAGCTCTCTCAGCCTGTCCTCACAGCAGGGGTGTTCCAGCCGTCTGAACTCCAGCCTTGTGTTTAACTCCACAGAGCCCAGGAACCCACCACCCTGCCGCATGGTGACATGGGCTGCTGGGACCCACACCTCTGCCCCACAGAGGGGCTGCGGAGGGGCTCACAGCTGGTCATGAGCCCCACCCACGTCTGTGATGTCCCTGTGGGGCATGCCATGTCATTATGGGGCATGTTCCGGAGCCACCAGGCAGCAGGGGTTCAGAGCTGATGTTGGAGGGAGGGCAGGGACAAAGCGCTGTAGCACCCCAGAGAAGCACCTCAGGCTTTGACATGGGCAATGGCTTGGCTCCTTACAGATGGCTCATCCTCACACCTGCAGACCGTGCACTCTTCTGGGATGCAGGACATAGGTGTCAAGCAAAGAAGGGAGTTAAACACAGGTGATGTTAGTAAAGATTAGTTTACAGAGCAAAACAGCATGGACTACTTCCTTCTGCTGTTTTGGAAGGAAACAAGTTATTCTGTGCTTTAGCAACAAACTTGGGCAGGAAGTATTTTTGCTTGAATTTTCTTATATATTTTGGCTTAGCCACCAAACCGAAAAAGCAATTATTTGTACAACATCAGTCATCACCATTACGGGAATAGATATGTCACATTTTATAAGAAACAGATAATATTTTCTCTCTGGTTCTTCAAAAAAATGAGAAGCAGAAAGAAAGCAGTTACTTGGAGGTGCTCAGAGTTCTGGACTACTGCAACAATTGCAGGCAGCGAATAACTCGCCGGAAGAGCGCAGAGGGACTGTCAAATAGAAACGTAGTGGCAGCAGGACGTAGTGGCAAATAGTTATCATCAAGCATGGAGATTAGAGATTATCATCAGGTTTGGAGGGCAGAAATTAGAGGATTTCTGAACGTAAGAGTGGTAGTTTCTGGAATAGTCTATGAGGTGGAGTACTGGGGATAACAGACACTTGCAAAATCTGTGAATGTTCTTATGTAATGTGAGTATCTGTAACAGTCTGGAATTGGATTTGATGACCAAGATTCCTCTTTCATTCCTTTATTCTTGCATCAGATCTTTGAATTTATGCAAAAGAAATGTAAATGCAATGAGCAGTTTACCAGCTCACCTTGTGACTTATCCCTAGCTTTTATGGATTCATGTGTAAAATAGTCAATGAACCAATACTAACCAACAGATTCGGTAGCCTCCAAATATTGTTTGGTTTCATTCTATTGTTTTAATTTTAGCTACTTTTAATCTTACTGCTGCTTTATTTGAATATGTGTGCATATACCCAGACTTTTACATTGCTATATTCTTAAGCAACAAAATTCCATGCCGTTTGCCGTAAATCAGTCACTTTACCCTTTTTTTCCCAGAGCAAATACTGTCACTTAGTCAGCTTTGCAGTCTTTTTTTAGCTGCAGCTATGTAAAACACTACATTTTTTCTCAAACTTTGGTATCGTTGACCTTATGTAGCTCTTCCAAATGATTATGCTAGAAATGAATACACACTGTAATCTTCCCCAGGCATAACAAATGATTGATGGGAGTCGGAAGGACTCATCCCGCAGAAGGCACTAGCCTGTCATCTGTAGAAACAAAAATACAGATTTTTCTCGACATCATTGTCTATACACATTTAAAGATTTAAACAATAATCCAGATATCCTAAATTAATCACATCTTTATTAAACAGTGATAAGCATTTTCATGGTCATTTGTAGGGAATTGCTACATACATAGATTTTATTACAGCTCCTTTATAAGTGACCGTGAATATTCCAGATACAGATAACATGACTGATGGGTTTCTAACCCCAGGCAAAGTTTCAGGGCCAAATCCAGAATGCTTCCCTGGAAATTTTTCTCACTCATTAACCTTGTAAATCAATTAGAGATTATGGGATTGGATTTCCTCTATTAAGGGAAGGGGGGCTGTGCAATGTCATCGGTTTGTGTGTACATACTGGAATTTCCTTTTGTAGCTTAAGATCATTGTGGATTTAGATTGGAAATATATTTATCAGGTGCTCAGATCACATAAATAATTACAATTCTGACTACCTCTGCTTGCCATTATAACTAACTAAATCCTTAGAAGGCTTTATTTCTATGTTTGAAAAAGATCATTAACGTTCAATGGGCAGGCATACTCCTTTTTGTTCTATATGTAGAACTGTTGGACAATATCTTTCTGAAGAGAACAGCAAAGCACAGTATGTGAGGACACATTGTTTATATGTATTTAAAGGTTATCACATCCTATTCACTATATGAATAGCCCCAACTGACATTTTCTGTCTCTTCTCAAGCGATGCATGTCTTGTTCATTGTGCTATGCCGAGTCAGCTGTCAGGCACTGCATCAGGGGACCAAAAGCTATTTTCTTTCACTGTTTTGTTTGCACTTCAACTAAAAAGCTTTGAATCTTATGATTTCTTTGCAATACAAAAACTAATATACAACCAGGGATAGCAACTTTTAGCGGACGAAGGAATGCTGCAGCACTTTATTGCACATTTCAGCTGTGCTATACAGAATAGTAAATATAAAGGTAAAGCTGAAATTGGGAAAAGGTGATTATTTTAAAAAGCCTTTTGTTTGCAAATAATGTCTAGGTTATTCAGCCCTTAATGAGCTTAATTAAAATTGTGAAGAACTTTAAAAAGGTAGGATGAAAGCATATGTGGCTTTATACTTACATTGTTGCTATAAAATCCCTGTCCAGCTGACTCCTGCTAGCCCAAGTGGCAAGTCACGCTGTGTGCAGATCGCTCCCCAGGCGGTGGCAGAGGTTCCTGACATACCCTATGTCAATTTAGAACCGTACTATGAGCAATGTTTCAAGACATGGCAATGGGAACCAGAGTTGGCCCTTAAATGCACATTATAAGAATTCCTTTACAGAGCAAAAATTTCAGTGTTTCTTTTAGAAATGCCAGCCAATGAAGTGTCCTACTTAGCCATTAAATATCTGTTCAACAGCTGATGGATGCTGATATAAAAGAAATGCTTAATATTTCTAACATAATACAAATACAAAAAATTCCGTTAGGTAGAGCTAGTCAGTAGATTGAAAGCTTTGCTAAAAACAATTTGCAGAACAATTTCACAATTTTTTCAAACTTAGATTGCTTTTTTTAGTTAGTATTCTTGTACTAGCAAAACACATAATGTAGATATTTCTGCACTATTCTTTCCCAGATGCATTTGTTTTACTTAGAAAAGTGTTAGAAGCATTTTTATTGATATAAGCTAAGAATGTTTGTAGTACTAAGTACTTTTCCTAGTTGAGGCTTAAACAGAACAATAATAGTTCTAAAGGCTTTTTTGCTTTTCTCAAACCTGGAGGTAAATGAAAATCTATCTTCTTCCCTTTTTTTCCACAGCCGGAGTTAAGCTCTGCATGTGTAGTTGTGAACACACAGAATATTCTGTTTCAGATAGAGATCCTAATGTAGTGGCTGAATTCTTAATGCCGTTCCTCGTTTCAGTAGCTTTAGTCCCAAATCCTGCAGAATTTGATCTATCCACCAGTCTGGCAGCTTTTAACTGTTTGTCTAATGAGTACATCAAGACTAGGCACTGTATATCAGATTGAACAGCTATAAAATAACTGCCTTGTTCAAAAGGTGAATTTTATCTATCCATTTTTATAGCATTTCTGTTCTAACAAAAAGGGAGTGATAGGAATCTTCAGTTTTAATGAATAGGAAGGAGATGTACAGTGACTTAAAAAAAAAAAAGGCACTGCAAAGGAACTTTGGCAAAAGTCCCCCAAACCTTTTATCGTAATAAGGCATGTTGCATTCAGTGCCATTAAAAGGGGTGTATGCATTTTCAGCTGATTTTTTTAAGTTCTTTTTGGGAAAATATACAGTAAGCAAGCATATTAGTTGCTGAGTAAAAATCATAGCTATTACCTGCAAGTTAGATAAGCCCAAACTAGAGGGTGTCTTATTAATACGTAAATTATCTTCTTTATATTTAATCTGCTAAGAAGAAAAAATAGCTCAGTAGATTTAAACTTTTTTAAAAGATGTTTCTTTCAAACATTTCATTAAGTGAATTCTGAGGAATTCTAAGCATACCTAAACTAATCACCTGAGATAGCAAGGTCACCTCAGTCCTTGATGGCTTTTCCAGGGGGTACTCTTGCAAGCATTGTTTTCTCCAAGTGAGGGATGCAGAATCCTCCTAAACGTTCACAAGAGCATTATTATAAGAGCTTATAGAATTGCAGTGTGTTGCTATTATTACATTTTATTTTTAGAGCACAAAAGACTCCCACCATGTGACTCAGCTGAAGTCCTAAGAAGGTGCCTGTTCATTTCTACTTTGAAATTATTTTAGACAAAGCAAGTTCTTTAGACTGTCGTATGGATGCAACATAGACACACACATAGCCCGAGTTATCACCTCAGAAAAATATAAATCTTTAAACAGTCTCATTCCTCGAGATACAAAGCTGAAATGCAGAATAAGGACAGTTGTTGTGGAGTATGAAAGGAGGAGGCAACTGATGGGTCTGATTAAGCAGCCTTTTGAATTCTCTCTTTCTAATGGGGGTGATGAAAGCACATTTTGTGGAGAGTTTTGTTTCGACTCAGTCTGCCATGAAGCTGTTTAAATCTAGGATTATGCCCACATTATTCATATTGCCAAAAACATCAAAACAGGAACAAAGGGAAAGCTAACCTTGAATTTTCAGCATGTATTTCAGTCCTTGTAAACAAGTTACCATGGAGATAGAACCCATGTGAACTGCCACCTTCCTCATAACTGCTGTAGACTTTGGACCAGCAAGAAAATGTGACATGGCATTGGTGCCATTTGTGACAAAACCCCCCGTATTTCAAATGCTACACTTAAGCATTTCCTTGCAACACTACCAAGTGAAAGCTTAGAAATTGCTTAAAAGCATCGAATTGCTTAAAAAATGGGTGAGAGAAGTGAGAAACAAAGCTTTACCTGTTTCACTTTTCCAAATGAAATAATAGTCTAACAGAAAAGAAGATGCAAGGTCACTCTGGCTGTCTGGCTTGCAAGATGAAAGTCTGCAACGACAGCCTGATTGCAGTTTTAAATAGTTTTCACTAGAAAATGGTTTCAAAGGAGCTGGAGTTATGACACCAAAAGAGTTCTTAAAACAAAAAGGAACAAAAATATCCTTGTCATTGATTTTGTTGTTGTTCTTGTATTTTGAATAGAGCTGCAATTGTCATGTCAGAAACAAAAATCAGCCATCATACTTACTAGCCTACTTATCTTCCATGGACAGAAAAGGATAAATGCAAAGGTATTCATAGTTTCTCTCATCCTTCAGATTTCCAGGGTATATCTCTTCTTGTTGAAGAAAGTCTTTTTTTTGCTAGCTCAGTAGATTTATTGTTGATACCATGGGTTCTGATCATCATCATCAATAATCTATCAATATCTACACAGCTACTAATTGCTTAAATCACATTACTCCTTTATATACATATCCAGCCTCTAGAAAAATAGCTATGACACAGGAAGGCTGTGGGTAAAACAAATTTGAAGGTGTCAAAACAGGGATGGATTCTGACATGGTGGTCATTAGTGCAAACAAATAGTAATAGCATATAAACTGTGGTCTAGTCACTAATGTTCCTTTTTTTTTTAATCCATCTTGAAGTCATTTTTTCCTTTCACAGCATTGAAGGCTAGAAATTAAAACCTCTATGATACATCCTGAGATTTTGTTGTTTAGCCTGATAACATATATGCTTGAGGAGGTGAATTGTTTTTTACTCCATACTTTTTTCTATTAGCTTTCTTTCCTTTTGCAAATAGTATTTTCTAATCTAATGCTGTTATTACCCCATTTTCTTCCTCTGACTACTATTCTTCTGTTCCTGATTTAATTCTTTTAATGCCTTCTTTTTGCCTTTAGTTCCTTTTGCTGTCTTTTTTTTTTTTCCCATAGGTGTTCTCCATTTTAATTCGTGTGGTTCTTATCTCCTGCCACAAGTCCTGATCCTAAAGCCACTGCAATCCATGGCAACGTTCCCTGATTACAGTAACAGTTGGCCCTTATTTCTTTTATTGATGGCACTTTCAGAAGTCATCAGTTCTGCTTGAACAGCTTAGGCAGTGTAACCAAATTGGTACTATAAGATAAACTGGTAGGAAAATACTCTGTTACAGACCACAGACTGTAGTTTTGTAGAATGAAGTAGACATACAGCAAAACAAAAAGTCTGGATCAAAGAAGTTTCTTGAATAAAAAGATACTACATTAAGATCAGGTGTCTTCATAAAGACAATTCAATGAAAACCCCTATGTTTTAATAAATAATAAAATCAGACATTACATGAGATACTGTTAATCATACTAGCTAATTTAGTGCTAACGCTGAGAATCTTGCTGCCAAAGAAACTGTGGCCATGTATACTGACAGTTCCCTTGTGTTACAATGCAAGCAGTATTTTTCCTACCCAAAACAAAATGGTTAAAATTATATTCTCCCAAGCTGTATGGAAATGCACTAATTTGTAACTTTCCAAAGCTAACACATTTATGCTTCAGAGATACATAATTTAGTAACAAACAGCAGACTGAATTTTGATCAGCTTTAAAAAATGGGTACAATAGCCTTCAGACTTCAAATGAGCTAAAAAGGCTCCCTTGGTATTTTCTTCAATCTGAAATTTAAGGGGTATCTTTTTTCTTGAAGATTACTTTAAAAGGTAATGAACAATTCAAAAAAGCCAGTTTATTAATGCCACTACCCAGATACCTTGTTAAGGAAGCCTTCTATGTCAGCCCGAGCAGTAACTTCCATAATGGTTTCTTGCATAAGAGATACAAACTGTTCACTTGTCTTACACTGCTGCTCTTAACGTAGTGGAGGAGCTGAATAAATTAGAGCCATACCTCAGTCAGGGGTTCTATAAAATTCCATCAACTTCATGTTCAAGAAATACCATTTTTAAGTTCTGTATGAATCTACAGCTTAAAATATTAAGAATTTTTTCCATTAATGGATTAGAGGATAAACAAAGCAGGCAATGGCGTAAATGTCAGTCTGATGTCTAGATTTGATGAAATATGTTTTAGATATCGGAAACATCCAAATTACAAGGTACTTTTACATGTAAAAGCTCAGACATGGTGAATCCTGTGCTTTATTACCTGTAACGTGAAAAAATAGAATAATATGTATTGCGTGATAAACAAGGCATATTGTGGAACTGTTCTTCAGACAAAAAATGTTCACCTGAGTGACTCTGGCCAAACTTGGTGTCTGTTTGAGTCAAATCTTAATTTCAGAAGCTCTTAACCTAATTTCCACTGGTTGGCAAAGGAGGGATTTGCTAATGAAAATCCGTGTTATATCTAATTGCGTCAGAAGTGCTGCGGCTGTTGCAGGTATCTCCATACACGAACACAGAACCTGCGTTCTGCTCAGGTTGGGCTATTTAAAGTTTTACCCTCCCTTTCTGACCTCCCCAGATTCTGCCATGGAATTATGTCCTGTCTTCTCTCCTGTATAGGTCAGTTATTTATCCAAATAATTACTTTGTATGCACTTCTGTTGTTTGAATCCCTGATAACTTCAGGAGAACGAGGAATTTGTTGCACAAGTGTGAAAGCATTGCCAGGTCGTACGTGTGCGGAGGGAAGCAGAGAAATGACAGCCCATCATACCTGTTCAAATTACTGTCTTCCTGTGTCTCTATGGTTGCAGTAGCTGTTGAGGTATTTCTTTTACAAAGAGATCTGTTTTATAAAGAAGTTAATTTCTAAGTGGTTCCTCTCCAGTTTCTTTCTTTCTGCTTTTTCTTTTTTTTTTTTTTTAAGAATGTTGTTGACTCATCCCTTAACGTTAAGCAGCTGCATTGGTGCCTAAATTAGCTCTCAGTCACCCTGACTGTACTTGAAGAGAGTTTTGAATTGTAGGTATTTCTCAGCACATGCAGCTAGCAGGGCAGTTAAATGCACATACAGAGTTAAGTAATAGGAATTCAGGCAATATTTACTTTGCATGAAATATGCAGACTTATTCCAACTTTAAATTGTTGGCTGTAGTTGTTCTTCTCACAGATAATCCTTGCAAGCTTAAGAGGAGTCAGGGAACATGCCTGTACCTGTATGGATGGTCAGGATTTGGCCTTAAGATCACACACAAGAGATACCTTTGGTTGTCCTTAAGGTCTCCCCCAGTAACTTTTTGGACCTTTTGTAGTTCACATTTCTGTATTTCTTCTAATGTCCCTTAATGATGGCAAGATTGAAAGAAAGGGCAAATATTCTGTAGACTGATCCCCGCAGAAAGAGCCTGTTTCCAAGCGAGAAGCCTAAAGGCAAACCCCAATTATTAGTCTAGACACAGCCATGCTGCTTAAGTCAGATGGCAACTTTCTAACTACCTGTGGCCATTGAGGAAAATTTTCTGTCTGTCTTGTCTGTTAGAAGCAGCACTTTGCATCGCTGACATCTATGACTGTTGCCACCTGACAGACCAACTACTGATAATGAAAGCAGAAACTACAGCTGGTTTAGAAAGCAGTTTTGCAGAAGGAAAATGGTGTTTTCTGAACACTTCCTGTCAGAAACATTTTCTATAATGCTTTTCAAAGGAATAAAACAGAACTGAAAACTTCTAGATTATTAGAGGCGTCGAATTTGGTGTGCTGGACAGATTACCTCTTTCTTTTAGGTATTGTAATCAGAGGTATTGGTTTTATAATCTTAAAATAGAAAGGGGCAGGTACCGATCCTTTAAATCATTCTCACGAGAGTCTCATAGTCTTTCCTTGGTTCTGTGAAAATTTCCTTTATTGCCCGTGAGTTTTTATGCAGCTGATATTACAAATATTATTTGGATCTTATTAATAGCTAAAAATGGTAGACTTTTCCATTTTTTAATACTTTTTCATAAGATTCAAGTTCTCATGCTGGCTTATTATCCTCATAGAAGTTCAAAGTCTAGATTATACAGCACATCTAGGGTTCAGTATTTGAAATCTGGGTAAGTACTTACACAGGCAGTGCAATTTTTCATTCTTTCTAGTCATGTTGCATGAATGAGCCTGTGTTTCTGCGTAATTCATATGTTAATACAATAAATAACAAATAGAGTTCAGAAAAAGTAATTTACTTCTGTACTTCTACTGACTAAGAATGGCAGTCACCGGATCCATGTTTGTAATGCAAATGCAGGGTAATCATGGGATGGGTTTTTTTTCACCCATTTTTCCTATTGAACCGTTGCAGACGGGGCACAATTAATGTTTTTCTAGTGTATGTACCTTGTGTTTGTGAGGAAAAAGGAATGTCAGTGGAGCAAGATACCTGCTTAAAAAAGAAACTGATCTCTGCTTATAATAGAAGTGAACCTCCCTTGCGTTTTTTCTTCCTCAAGTTTAAATTACAGTGGAGATTTAGATATTACTGAGAGTTCGTGTTGGCTCAGGAGTTTCTGCATCAACAGAGCTTCAATTCAAATAATATTTCTTATGTGCATGCACCAGGAGGCAATGCCATGCTGGCGCTCTTGTGCTGCTGTGTTTTAGTGACCTTTGCTGTGGAATATAAGGAGATCTATAGGAGGCATGTCTGGAGATCTATGTGGAAATTTCCTCTGAACGCTGCCTTGTTGAAACTGTGGTGTGGGACTTACTGAAACTGGTGTGTGTTGCTTGGGTGCTTTATTTGGATGAGGGCGAATTGCAGGCACAGTCCAACCAAATAGATTTTCATGTACATCCCTGGCTCTTCATCTGTCCTCTGGTTAGGATGTTGCGGAGTCTTGCTCTGCCAGCCTGGCCTCCCTGCCTGCCTGGGAAGGCGACCGAGGGAGCCTGGCAGGTCCCAGCTATGCCTGTCGGCCAGTCCTTCACAGCCCCAGAAACCCACATCCTGGGCACTGGGGCAGCCTAACAGGTGGGCTGCCTGCACTTTTAATTGCATTCGTTTCTAACTCAAAATTGTAGAAAGTACAAATTCAGAATTTACTGCATGGGTGATACCCTCTTCTATGCTCTTCTAACTCTTTAACAGTATTATCCAATTTCTAGACAGTATAAGGAGAAAAAAACTGTCTGTTTTAAATCTGATACTGGAAATTTCAAATGCTTCCAGCCTCCGTCTTTTATCAAGGGGTGGGTTGAAAATTCAAGACTTGTTTCCTTTATAAGTAAAATCAGAATATGACAGGTCTCCCTTTACCATTAATGAAGGTTCACATCCTACATTTGCAAAACCTTTAGAAATAATTTAATAAACCAAATTATTTTTTTAACAGAATGTTATGGTACCTGCATATAGCAAGAGGGCTAATATAACTCAGACACTGAATCTGGAATATTTTCTGTCTTCTAGCAGTAAATACTAAAGTACGGTGTGTTTTATGGTCAGATATGTTCACACATATCTGACCATAAATCAGTGCCTCAAGCTTCCCTCAAGGAAAGTTGAAAGAGTGCATCTCACCGGAGAGGAAAATGCATTTAAAATTACTGCTGCTATAAAACAAACTGACATAACCCAAAGCAACAAATATGGGGAAGGAAATCTTCTGGGGCCACATCAGTGCTCTGAGAAGATTTCCACTTTTTGGTTTTATTTCCTATCAGTGATCCAGTGTGGTTTACAAATGGAATAAAATCTATTCATTATGCCCTCTAATATTCAAACAGCTGCACCCCTTCCTTGGAGTCATTCTCTTAGAGATGCAGCGAACACAGAGCTCAAAGAAAATGATACTTGATCTCTTCCCTTGAAGATTTTCTCTTTTATAGTCAGAAGTGTGTCCAATTCAGTTTGCTATACGTGCACTCTCATTAGCAGGTGTTTCACCAGTTTTGGGGGCAAGAGGGAAGAAGGTGGAGAAGCTAGAAGAGATTTACTGTAAACTAAAATGGGCTTGTAAGTCCTCATATCAGGTAGAAGAACTGAGAGAGTTTCATCTAGTTTCTGCTAAAAATCTCTCCCAGCACCATTTCCTCATTTGAGGCTTCATCCTCAAAGGTTTGCACTGCTCAGATTACATTATGATACAGCTTATTTCATTATAACTGCATCTAATTGATGGTACTCACTTAAGATTTTATCACTTCTACTGATTCTCAGTGGCATTTAGAGAGAAGACTGGGCAATTTGGATGGAATTCAATTTTTGAATGCATTTTTTAGAACCATTTATCATTTATTGCTGTTATCAAGATGGTGGTGTACGTAACTAAAGAAGGCTAAATCATGAACGAAGAGGGAATGTTCTGAATTTATGCTGAAATAAAAAAATTAAGATTCTGAAGTCACTTGATGCTAGCTCATAGCCATACTTAATAGTTTAATGTGATTTTTTAATCATGACTGAATTTTTTAACTCTGGCTTAACTTACTGTCTTGAAGATACTGCTTCCTAATAGGACCAGTGCAGAGCTAACACATTAACAGAAGTTAATGACAAGAAACAGTTTTGTAAAGAAGTTATCCTTGAAGCCAAGGATTTAGTAGGACTCACAAAGAGTTAGATATATGTGGATAGTGAGAATTTACAAACAATACCTCAGATAACTGAAAGTTTGTCATATTACAGTGCTGTGATTGTACAAGGTTATGGCAAAACTGTATACCGTATCTTGCCTTGATATTGTGTCTTAAAACCCATCTCTGAAGCATAGGTATATTAGACCTTAATGAGCCATTGTTGCCAATGTGCACATATTTATACATACAAAGAAGGAAGAATATCAGTGAGTAAAGTAGCAGAATTATAGCATGTAGCTGAGTTACAGGCACTTTTTTGTTCTGTTGGGTTTTTTTGGAAAGACATTTCTGCCTACTCTGATTACTTGTAAGTCACAACTGGCTCATCTTCCACCTGAAATCTGAAGAATCTCTATGTTGTTTTCTAAATCGAAGGGCTCTCTCCTACTAGGCATCTTCTTGTTTGTGTAGGTTTAACTTAAGGAAGTCTCTCTTCCTTTTCTTTTTCATAATTTGAGTATGTTGGAAGGTCAGTTTATGGAACATCAATTAATTACAGTATTTTTAATCTTCCCTCCCTTTTTAAATATGCTTTTTTGAAGTGGAGTCCAGTAGTGAAAAAGAAAAAAATTGGGTCTGTGGTCATGTGTAATGACTACTAACAGAAACATATCTATTAATTAGATATTCATCTTCTGACATATAATAAAATCTTAATGTCTTTAATGCACATCACTGCATTTTTGAAAACACAGGTGGGAAACAAGCCTTGACTTTCCTAACTCTCTTCTTTCACCCTTTGTGAACCTTTATGTGCTCAAAGGGTCTGTGAGTGCTGTCATGTTGTGTGCCCTGGAGAAGGCATGGAAAGAAAAAACAAACATCCAAACCTGAAGCTTTACTCTTACGTTACTCCTCTCTCTGGGCCGCTGCGATCTGACCCTTAGGAAAGTTCAACACAGCAACCTGCCCTGGGTTTCTGGCCTGTAGACAACTTCAGAGCTGCTGAGAGAACCTATCTTATCATCCAGCATCTCCTGCAAATATCAATGGGTTGAGTCAGATTAGGCTTGGTGGAGGCATTGGAGTTCAATTATGTGTTTTAATTTCCCAGACTGGCTAGCTTATGTAAGATTTTTCATCTTTCTTTGTTAAAATTCTGCCCAAAACGGAGAGGTGCTGATTGATTTTTCATTTCTGCCTTTACTGTTGTTTCTAACTTCTTCCATCTTAATTGTTATTTTAAAAAATTGGCCAAGACTTCAGAGAGAACTGAGTCTTCATGAGATACCTTGTTGCTGCACTCAACAGCAGGTTGCTAAGAGCGTAATGGCTTTGGATTGTGATTGAGTTGTTCAGCAATGGATGGATATAAAATATGCAGTGAAATAGCAAGCATTGCCTGCTGCTGTAAAAGCTGGCCTGAGAGTGGGTTTTTTTCCAAAATTTAATGGATCACTTCGGCACAGAAAAGTGAGTGAATGGCCCTGACCTGCATCAGGCAAAGTGTAAGCACATGATTCACAAACTTGCTCGACTGAAAATCTCCTGAAACCTGTACATTCCTCTGAGAATTGCATTATGCTTTCAGGTCATCAAATAAATACTGGAACACAATACGCATTTTTGTGTAGGGTTCTAAAGATCCTTAGAAGTAGAAAGTAGTAGTGGTCTGGTTAATTTTTTAACTTAATCTGAAATTGGTTTTCCAAACCTAATCGTTCTATACATGACATACATTCCTGCTACTTAAGCTTGACCCCATGAGGTTTCGGCAGTCCTTTTGAATACCCACTTTCCAAAAAAAAGGTGTTTTAGAGGTTGAGTTTACTCTCAGGAACATTGCCTTTGAAAGCAGAACTCCCTAAAGGCAGGGAAAATATTTTGTTATTTCCAGTGTTTTGTTTGAGCTTGGTTGGCTCAAAGGAGGGAACCGCCACACTTAACAGAGTCCTTGGCAAAAGGAATGAAACTTGTCGAATGAGATAGTAGGGGATGAAAAGGGATTGCTCTGAGCAGGTCGCGAAGATGAGAAGGATCATAAAATTGTTTGAGGCTTGAAGAGACAATAAATTGGGAGTTAAGAGGAAAAGAAGGGTCTGGTTGAGAAAGAGACCCAGAGGAAATGAGGTCTCAATGCACCTCAGGTGTGGCAAAGTTTTAAAGATTTAACCTAAATGATCATGCTCCCTAAGCCTAGGGACATACCTTAGCAGCTTTGTGTTCAAGGTTTCACAACTTAAAATCACTGTACATAGAAATCACTGACCATAAGCTTTTGTGTTCAGTCAGGGTTATAGCCATACCACTGATCTGTGAGGCAGAAAAGAAATAATTTTCAAAGTTAGTTCCAAGCCTAAGAAAAGTTAACATCTTAAGGTCAAGATATAGTTAATCTGAGCTGGATCAGTGTAGGAGAGGACTGAAAAATATTTATCTGTTTCTTTAAAGGATTATAGAAAATTTTTTTGGTAGGAATTGTCAATTACTAAAATGTGTGAGTTCTCACAAAGACATACTTGTTTCTCTTTCATTAAGAAAGTTTTTTTAGAACCAAAATAGAATCTGTGATCAAATTTAATCATTTCTTGGTACAGCTCCATTACGGGGATATTCCAATACAAATATGTGTGTTTATGTTACTCTTTTTTCCTGGTGGTGTTTTTATAAAAACAAACTTCATTAATCTTTCACAGTATGAAAAATTAGTCTTTTCCTTAGATCTGTTGCTAGATGACAGGTTTACTTTGTCTTTCCCCTTATTACAAGGAGTTAAATACAACAAAGATTATATTTACAATATTAACA
Source organism: Xenus cinereus (assembly GCA_025774025.1). Taxonomy (NCBI): domain Eukaryota; kingdom Metazoa; phylum Chordata; class Aves; order Charadriiformes; family Scolopacidae; genus Xenus; species Xenus cinereus. The sequence continues at coordinate 35,842,457 of JAOXJK010000051.1, read as the reverse complement.
TAACTAGAAGCAATAATATTTTATCTGTAGTTGTAACTGTGAAGAAATAAGTCCTCATAATGATAAAGCTATAAACCTACCAAGTCAAGAGTTTCTTGTGTGATAGCAGACTATTGCTAGGCTCTATCTGGACCCTGTGCAGCTCTCTCTCTACTAAGTATCTCTAAGTACATGTTTGCAATTTTAACCTGTCATTGGACTATTGGCATGATAACAGAGAATAAAATGTATACAGCTTCTGTCACTTCAGGGTCAATCTCAGTGTTTTATTTTGCCAGAGAATACTGAAAAACAGCATAATGTATGGGTATTTTAGAAAATGTTTTTATAGGCACTTACTGATGCTGTTGAATTCTTCACCTCTTTCTTTCTGCTTATGAATGTTTATATAAATATCTATTAATAGACATTTTGAGAAAGGGAGTGTAAGTGCTGTTTTTACCAATTTAACATCTATGATTTGAGAGTAAGTTTCTTTCTGTACTAAAGAAGGAAGAGGATTCACAAAGTTAAATAAGGATTCCAGCGAAGAAAATGGACATGGCATGAATTAAAAACAACAAAAAAAACAACAAACCCCTTGAGTATATAGGTTTGGTATGTCATCTGCTAAATCACTATTTGAGCACCTGTGTGAATTATACCTAGCACACCCTTCTAAATCAGAGGCTAAATACATTGGAATCACTGTGATAAACTGGGTTCCCCACTGCTCTACAGTAAATACGAATGTACAAAGCCTCTGATGTACTGAATAATGTGATCAATTTACAAGCTCAGATAATTAGAATTATTTTCATTATCCTTTAGAGTTTATGTTGATTTAAAACTACAAAGCTAATTTAATATGATCCCATCCAAAATTAAAAAGTACAAACTTTCCTAGCATAAAGTTACTGTTTATTGTGTGAAATAGTGTCAGATTGGTAATGAGATGAATTCTAGTGAAATTTTCTTCTGGAGGTACTTGTGATTAGATATTCCCATCAGACTCTAGTAGCTTGAAATATCTTACTGTTTCTGTGTATTTTTCCTTGCAAAGATGAGTTAATAGTGAGTCAGGAAAAATAGAGAAATAACAAATCAGAAGTTCAGTGTGATGAATTTTCCAGCAGGTTTTTAGAAAGGAACACAAACTTGTTTCAGTCTCTATCCCTTTGGATGCATTCCACAGTATGGTGCAATTTAGTTACAGTACATAATCTGGATATAATCTCGAAATATATAATCTTGGATTTACAGAATAAATGCAAGAAACTATGAATTATGAAACTATGAAAAACTGTGATTCTACCACCAGAGGTTTTGGTGATACTGTAAATGACAGTAAATGACAAGATGTTTAGTTACCAGAACTCTAGTGGAGCCCTGTAGTTTAATGATTGCGCTCTTCCCTTATTTGTTCTTAAATAACATTTTTCAGTCGGTTCTTGTTAAAAATTATTTGATGAGGAATTTCTTTTGCTGTTGAGGAGTCATGGTAGCAGTAAGTTCCCCTAAGACAACAGCAGAGGAAGCGAATAGACTAAGACTCCAAACCGCTCCTTCTCTGACAGATTTAAATGTGTCACTCCTAGTGATGTACAATGGCACATAGAAGCGATAGATGTTTGAAGAGCTTCCGGAAATGCTGGATTTAGGGCATCCAGACAAGCTTCTGGCAGAATTAGGTTTGGATCTAAGGTTATCAATTTGTAGTTGTAGTTGTTGAAGTGAATATATACAAGCCTCAGAAATCCCTAAGTGAGTTTGTGTTCTAGGTAAAAAATGGAGCTGTTTGACTTGCTTAGGAGGACTTGCTTAGGTGGCCCTCCTACATGAAGGAGGATAAGGTGTATCTAGTGGTACTCCTCTCTATACACTTGTGAAGCACATTCCAGACTACTTTGGTCACCTCTAACGTCACAATTTTCTAAAGAAACCCCAATGTTTGTGGCTTGGTTTCTGTATTACTACAGTGGGATAGCTCTGACCTATTTGTTTCTCCACTGTGGTTGTGTCCCTGATTTTGGTCAGGAACGTGAAATGGTCAGATGCAGCCACAGTGGAGCAAGTGAAATAGCATCTTCTCCACCTGGCTGCCATATGAGCAATCCAGCTGGTTTGCAGGACTCCTTCAGCCTAGAGGGTAGAAAAAAGACAAAACCTGCAAGCTCCAAAGGTGTGCCAACTATTGCCTCGTCTCAGCAAGAGGCAAACTATCTCCACAAAGCACTTTCTAGTTCTGCTTGCCTAGGGAATTTTCAAACCAATCTGCACCGCACAGAGACATAATGCTGTGATTTGGATTTAGTCCCACTGAAATGAGTCAGGAAGGGAAGAAAAGAGGGTGTGAGTGGAGCTGGAGAGAGGGGTAGTGGTGTCCCCTGTCTGAGCAAGTTGCAGGGCACTGTTAAAACCTTTCAAGGTGTTAGCCTGAATTTAGCTTCAGCGCAGGGCCACTCAGGAATGTGAGCTATATGAGCACCAAGGCTTTGGTATTTCAGGAGAGGTGTCTTACGTGAAGGACACGAGTGAAACATGAAGTGATGGGGAAGGCAGTAAGAACGTGTCAGAGCACCGGCACTGTGGCTCTGAGGAAAGAAATCAGGGGACTTAAAGCTCTGAGGGAAGATGGGCAACAAATCTGTCTCCTAAATGGATATTCCTTGTCTAATTACAGGACTTGGCATGTTTTTTAAAAGAAGCTGGCTTGTGTCAAGGTAGTATTATCCTTTGCGAATTCTATCTGTCCTAACAACCAGAATTTTCAGCTGTTTGAGATGAAACAGGGCAGCAAAATCTTCAAGAGCAAAGTGCGTGATCTTTGCCAGACCTGCCAATTCCAGGCTCCGCCATGGAACGCCCACAGACACTTATAACAGCAGTTTTCTTCTAGCATCCCCAGCACACTGACAAAGTGACCAATTAATCAGCGTGTTCACTAATCTATTGTATCATTGATTCCATCTGAACCACTGTCACCACAGCTCTGATTGGGATTGCCCATAAGCAGTGCTCTTTCTCTTGTCATCAGCTGAAAGTGGAGGTCAACAACACAGTGAACCAAAACCCTCACAGCAAAAAATTCAGTCAAAAGTATTTAATTTTTTTTTATGGTTTAATTTTGTGTCAGGATATTTCTTGAGGTATGGTGTAGTCCGTGCATGTCACTAACTTTGTGCTGGGTTAAATACTGTCTTCTGTAGGAATTAAATTATTTCCATTCTGTTTTAACTCTGTTTTTCTCCGGTGCACTCAAGTCTTCAGAAAGATCTTGAAAATCCTTCTCTTAATTGCTTCTTAATTATTTTTCACTCATCCTCACTTTTTGGTCCCTTACGAATAACAAGGTTTCTTGTGTTGCTTTCAAAGGATTGAGTTTTCTAAAAAGCACTAAAAAATATAATTTTTGTTACAATTTAAGCTTATGATCTACTTTAAAGTTTGAAGAACAATTTCCTTTTATGATACTAATTTCAGGTTGTCATTTCATGCTTCTTGTTCATACCTAATTTATTAGATCACTTTGTGCAGACTTCTTCTTTCAGTCTAAGTCAGTACCTGTAATTAAAGCTGTCTGTAACTAATAATGAGTAATTTATTGCACAATTTTTTTTTAATAACTTATGTATGGTGAAGCTTTCTAAGCTTTCTTAACATTTGAAAATTAATCATGTATGGACTCATGTATAGACAGGTGTCCAAAAAAAGTTGCAGTTTTTGATGGCAGATTGGTTAGTTTAAACAAGTAATGCTTTGTCAGGAGCTGTTGCTGGTGTACTGAGGTGCAGAGTTCACACCTTTCTATGATACCAAGTTAGGAAAGTCAAAATTATATGGCAGCATATAATTTTTTAAAAAAAATAAAAATCTCTAATTCTCTTTCTGGAATAACATTTCACCAAATTCAGTGGAAATCTAACTTAATTTCATTCACATTAACAATAATTTGGCAATTTCAATTGTAATGAACATGTATCAGATAATACAAAGCACGAACAAAATTAAGATCCAGTGATCAAGTACATTCTCCTGGGTCAGGACTTGGTCAAAGCATGTACCAGAAATCCCAGCATTTTTACAGTCTGATGGTTGGTTTCTTAATTATAGTGAAGGATGAGAAAGATGTTATAACCATCACAAAAAGTGTATGTGTGTTTCAGTGCAGCATCTTAGAAATCACTCTGCCTTTCCTGGGTGCCTTATGTCATAAGAAAAGTGATCTGAAGAGAAATACAGATCTTAGGAAAGATGAAAGTTGGTGAAAGACTAATTTTAAAAAGAAATCATTTGTAACAAGTATGGAAAGGGAAGTAACTAGGTAAAATTAGAGCTTATGAAGTGAGAGAGAATTTACAGGGAGCAAAATATATCTGGGGAGTTTTGTTCTGTGGTTGAGCTGAAGATAGTGAATTTTTAAAAGTGTAGTAACTGGCACGATTGAACATCTGTTGTTCTTTAAGGCTTTATTTTTATAAGTAATAATTAATATTTTTCACTGTTCTTAGACAATCACAATACATTGAAAACATTACTGCTTCCTTGTAAATTATATACAAATTTTCCAAGTATTTGAGATATCAACTTAGTAGCTGATACATGTTCTTACCATTGACTTCCGAACTCAACGAAGTGAAATGAGCAAACTTAGAAAATGGACAAAATAAGTTACTAACTAAAAAAACCCAAACCTATTAATTCTTTGAATTATTGTTCTTGTACAAGAACATTGTATTGTATTCAACATTTGCTTAGTTCTGGCTGTAGAATCTATTTGCTTATATAGGGGGTGTGAGGGTGTGTATTAATGCAAGATGTATGAGAACAGTGAGTTTGATTTTTGTAATACTTGACTGAATAGAATAAGTACAGCAATTCCTTCCACAGGACATAAATGTTGTTGTGTATTTATAATTTAGCAATAGGTTTATGGAAAAAGCCCAATATTTTTTCCTTCTTTGTATGAATGTTAAGGTGTATTGTTATTTTGAATACAGAATCCTCCAGCTCTTGCACGCTGTTACAATTTTAACTGTAAATACAAGATAGTATCCTATTTATGAATTCCAGTCTCAAAAGCTAATTTAATTGGTGTATTCCAACTACTGTTGCTTATTTCACACTTCAATAGGTAAAGATGCATTAATAATCGAAGTTTCAAACTGTAATTAACGTTAGCTTTAGGCTCCTGACAATGAAATGATTACATTTTTATGTATGTCTTGATACACAAAGTTAATCTAAGCCATGAATGAGTAACGAAAGGAGCGCGCATTTACTCTCTAATGCAAATCACTACATGTAATTACGTGTTCTCTGCAACTGTCGAGGAGGAAAAAAGTAAGATACTGGCGTCTGTAAAATCTGTATGGATGTCCCTCATTCATCTACTTCAGCTCTGTAGGTGATTACAGTGAGCTGTGGATGATGTGTTTCATCTCATTTGTTTCCACGCTGTTGCTTCATACGCTGTTCAGTCACAGAACAGTGCTCCTTTCCTTCATTTACATGAGTTTGGGTAAAAGGTGACGGGGGCAGCTGTCTAAAGAAGAAAGGTGTGATTTTTCCATGGTGCCATGCGAGTTTGCTATACAAAGCCCTACCACTACCCCTCCAGTGAAAGAGTCTTTCAGAATCCATTTTATTGCCTTTCCCTTGAAGCTACAAAGTAGTCTTCCAATTACTTTTATGATTCTGAAGTAGTTAGTCATCTCGCTCTCTTTTAATATAGGCCAGGGACCATGCAGCTATAAATCACCAGCAAGCAGGATCTAAAAACATGACAGTGAGGCAAAGAATCTGTTTCTAAATCATTGGATCAGCAATTTTGTTTCTTTACCATGGTCTAGTGTTGATTAAACCAAGCTAAACATTAGTAACAGATTTTATTGCCTCTTACGGTCATTACAAGTAACAAGCTAAAAGCAAAATATTATCCTAATGCACTTTGCCAGACTAAGTGTTTGTAATAACATTTCAGTGGTGATGTTTGCAAGCAGGGCAGAAGTTCTCAGCCATAAACCTCAAGGAGGTGAAGCTGAAGGAGCGAAGGTGCAGGGAGGCTCCGATGCCTCCCCAGGCCTGAGGCTGGTGCTGGGCTCCGGGAGCGGATCAGCGCTGCCAGCGCTCCCCCCTCTCCTCATACTGCTGAGGGCGCTCTCCTCATTTCCCTTTGGAAAATCAAAAGCGTGCAAAGTAGCTGGATATATTTTTCAATGAGAAATACATCTATTAGAGCATTTTAAGCAAATACAACCAAAAAAATGTTCAGACTAATTGTTGCTTGTGAAACAGCTATTGATCTACTTTTTCATAAAAACTAGAAACCAGGTTTGGCTCTTTTCTGCAGTGAGTAAAAAGTAGTTGGAGGAGCTCCATATTCTGTTGAAAGGGCAGGTACATATAGGAGGGCAGTTAATATTTATTCTTTCATGCATAGTCTTTGTTCTTCTCAGTTCCTGCCTGTTTTCATCTATATTCCCACTGATACCTTTTGTTCTCCCTTTAACTCCTCACCCATTCTTTGTACTCCCACAGACTGTCTCCCTTAACATATTTTCAGTAGGGAGCAGTGGACACAAATGCTTTCATTTAGAAATTCCATCTGGGACCTTCTCAGTTCAGGACAGGAATAAAAGGAAAAAATAAAGGGGAGGTCAGGGAGGATAATAAGCCAGGAAATCAGCATATCTCCTGTGCTTCTAAATTCTCTTCACAAATAAAGTGGTGCCTGCCTGAAACACTAAAATGCAGCTCACTAAAGGTGGAGCAGATATTTAAAACACGGTAATATTTTGGATTTGGCTCTTTCTAGTGAAACAACACTGGATAGACCAGTTTGAGTCAGATAAATTAAATACTTTTTATCCAGGCTCCTGAAAACAAATAATTATAACTACATTGAAGAAGTCTTCTAAGAATGGTTTCCGAACTCCGCAGTAATGCTGAAGTTTGGGGAAGTTGTGGTCTCAGTGCGATGGATGAAGCAGTGTCTGCAGAGGCTTCCAGCAGAGGAGGGCTCTGCTCTCTGCTGGCCGGCTCCTGGGGAGCTGCGCTCCATCGTGGGCTTTGACCTCTTCTCCTGGGGGTCTGTTTCTCAGGGTCCTGTTCTCAGTATTTGGCCTGTTTTCTTAAATCTACAGTAGGCACAGCTTCAGTACGTTAAAGCAGCTAGTGCCCAATCTAGATTTCTTTGCTGAACTGGACAAATGCCCGGAGCTTCCTAAAGTAATGAAATCCTCCCGTACGTGCATTACACTGGGGAGAACGATGGGGAGTGGTGAATAGCTCTGGGAACAGATCACTGAGGTGATGATACTCTTCCAAGGGTGCTGTGTATCCTTTCTGAGCGTGCAGATGAGTCCGTGAAGTTTGTCAGAGAAATCCTTAGTAGCTCATGTTTTGTTTGAAGCAGCCAGGCCTCCTGATAAAGTCCACAGCCTCCACGTCAGCACAGTCCTCTTGCAAACATACCATACGGCCCTGGCATGAGAGCTGGACCTGAATTTCTTGAGAGCCACAGGAAATTTGAGACTAGGTCCTCCTGAACTATTGTATGAACAGATCAATACCTTGACATTTGTTTAACCGGTGGGAATCTAGATAGATGGCATTTGGTAACACGCATCACTTTATCTCTCATTATTTACTTTTTCAGCTAAAACTCCATTTCACCATGTTTTGCAGGTTTTCAATTACATCTAATTCAAAACTATGGTACTTTAAATAGGATAAATTAACTGAAGTTAGTTTAAAAGGAAACCCTTTTTCTCCCTTACATTGGCAGGGCTAGCGAAGCGCTGATTCTCTGATGGGCTGTGGTGATACGCAAATGTGTTCTTGCATTGCAGCCCAAGCACAGTACCAGTTAGACTGGGGAAATGCCCCTGTGGCACTAAAATGGATGCCACTGACAATATATTACGACAATATGTAATTTCACTTTCTTGTTTTTTCTGTGCTTTGAAGGATAAGAAAAAAATAAATTAATACAAATATTATCATATTATGCCATACAGATTTTCAGTGGAGTGCATTCACACTGGGGAAAGAGACTGTTGCGTGCACGCTGAAACCAGATATCTGGTATCAATGCATCAGTCACTTTTTATTTCTTACTTTAAAAGGGTTTTCTTCTTCTCCGAGGGACAACGGGCACAAGCTGGATCATGGGAAGTTCCATTCCAATACAAGGAAGAACTTCTTTTCGGGTGAGGGTGCCAGAGCCCTGGAACAGGCTGCCCAGGGAGGGTGTGGAGTCCCCTTCTCTGGAGGTTTTCAAGACCTGTCTTGATGCAGTCCTGAGTGATGTGCTCTGGGCAATCCTGCTTTAGCAAAGGAGTTGGACTAGATGATCTCTAGAAGGTCCCTTCCAACTCCAACAATTCCATGATTCCATGACAAGACCCGTCCCTTTCCCTGAGGGTGGTTATGCCTTTAGCTGAGAAAATAATATTTTTTTCCTTCTGTGTCGTTAGGTTGACACCAGTCGAATTGTTCATATCCATTCTGTCATCATCCTGCGCCGCTCCGATAAGAGAAAAGACCGGGTGGAAATTTCGCCAGAGCAGCTTTCGGCTGCTTCTACTGAAGCGGAGATATCCTTTGGCAGGGGCTGCAGCAAACCTGCCAGTGAGGTGGTTTAAATTGTGTTTTAAATTTGTTCTAGTTGGCTTGACGTTCTCCGCTGCTTCCCTCCTACAGCTGTTGGCTTTGGAGGGCTGTTCCCATTCTTTGTTTGTTCCAGTTTGCAGTGGAATTGTGTTATAACTGTTTGTTTTTCTTTCTATTTCCTTCTGTTTGGTCACAAGTAAAATTGAAGTATGTTTTTGGGGGAGGGTAGCAGTTCTGCAGGGAAACTGTGTAGAAGATGAAAGTTGACAAGTCTCTGTTTCTGTGCGTGGTGAACTGGAGAGCCTTTTCCCTACGGATGCTCAAGGATGCTGTTTTGGACACCTTGCTGCTGTGTCACTTACTGCCACATGCAAACAAAATCCAGTTTGCTTCTGCAGGAGCAGCATCCTGTTGGTGATGGGGAAGAGCTTCCACCAGCTTCCTGCCCCACATCTTGTCACCCCTGTAAAGGGATCTGGGATTCTGTTAAATGATGAGAAACGCTTTTAAAAATCTGCTGGTTTTCCTTGTACAAAACAAAAAAACTTCTGCCATTTGCTCTGTTTGTTTCAAAAGCACCTTGACTCACACACAGGTTGGCTGAAATGACGGGACGTCCCATGAGAGTTGTGGGCTGGTACCACTCTCATCCTCATATAACTGTCTGGCCATCGCACGTCGGTAAGAGCGGTCTTGGGCTGGGTTCAGTGTGAAAAGTCACAGTTGGATAATGGTGTACAGCAGAGGGCTACAAAGATGGTGAGGGGCCTGGAGCATCTCTCTTATGAGGAAAGGCTGAGGGACTTGGGTCTTTTTAGTCTGGAGAAGAGAAGACTGAG
>JAOXJK010000051.1:35812868-35832923 GCA_025774025.1 Xenus cinereus | reverse complement strand
AGGGTGGCAGAGCCCTGGAACAGGCTGCCCAGGGAGGGTGTGGAGTCCCCTTCTCTGGAGGTTTTCAAGACCCGCCTGGATGCAGTCCTGAGAGATGTGCTCTGGGCAATCCTGCTTTAGCAGGGGAGTTGGAGTAGATGATCTCTAGAGGTCCCTTCCAACTCTGACAATTGCATGATTCCATGATTCTTCTCACAAACCTTACGGATTGAAGGCTTTTACTACTTCTAGTGAAAGGTGAAAAGCAGGAAATAATGTATATATAAAAGGAAAAAAAAGAATCAGGTTTGCTGTTTCTGATATACCAGGGTAGAACTTGGTCCTTGTGCTACAATAAGTATTGAGGAACACTCTTGACATCTCATTATATTTTAAGGTGTGTATATATTTTTAAAGGTATGATATTTAAGATTATTCTAAGTGACATTTTTCTTTTGTTAGCTTGTGATATTTACCAGTTCAGAACTAAGGAGATTTATCCATCAGTGGGAATTTGGGGAAGCGTATGATACATATTCACTATGAGACTACTCACATCTGCCTGTGTTTGGGAGAGTTCTTCTGCCTTTGGGGTATCAGTCATGTAGTAAAGTCCCCTCATTTTCCCAAGACTATTGTGGTTGGCAAGTTGCTGATTTCTGCCCACCTTTTAAAAAATGACCTATTTTATGACCCAGCCAGGGTGGTATTTCATTAAAAACAGAAAAGGTGTGAGCCTGAGGTGGACTAAAAGTAAATGTTCTGCTCCTATATTTTCACATTCAATCTGTATATAGATGTTCAGGAGAAATAATGGTAGTTATTATTGTCATTCTGATTTTACTTATTTGCATTTGAATAAACAAGAAAGGGTTTTTAAAAATTGAATCTAGTTCTGTCAGCGTGACCTCAGCCGCTTTTGACCAAAAATAGATAAATAAAATTAGTATGTCTCTCCTTCATCCTCTGACCTGGTCACCGACTTTCATAATGTAAGGCCCATGTGTAGAACTGGAGGAACTGTTTTCTATGGAAATTAAATTGAGACTGAAAAAGTGAATCACAAAATGATTTTTGCATTATTGTAAAATCGAATGAGAAAGAAGAGATTTACATCTCAAAATGATGCTGCTGTTTTCAAATTTACTGGTATTTGAAAGGAAAAGGAGACTTTTAAAAACTAATCCAAATACAATTTTTCCCCCAGTTTCTGCCATTTTTTTCCAAAAGAAATTGAGTAATAATTGCCTGGTTAGCTATTCACTGCAGACGTGAAGTATTTTATATCCTGACATTTTTATGTCTCCAGATTTCAGTCCAGATCTGACAAGTGACAGATATTCCATGCCTCATTTGTACTTTGAGCTCTTTTTTTCTAAGCATGCCATTGTCTTAAAATACAAATATGGAAATCAATATACAGATGCTTTTAACAAAGAGAGCGTTGTAAAGTATCTGCTGAATTAGCTTCCGTGGAATCATCTGTCACTTTACTGACAGCCCAGCTTTTAACAATGATGGTATAATCTAAAGCATTCAGTCTAAAGTTGTGTTGGATTTATAATGTTTTAATTGTGATCTACTTTGTTACATTTTGAGTGAGTCAGACCAGATGGTATGAGGAATATAGTAATTAAATTACGGGGGATATTATAAAGATATATGAGCCCTTTCCATCTTCAGAAAGGTTGAACATTCTTTTTTATTCTTGCATTTATGTTTAAACATTCCAAATGTCATGAATAATTGCATTTTATTAACAACAGTAAACACCCTATTCTTTTGAACTGAAGCTTGCATGGGGAAGTGTTTTTTTTTAAAAAAAAATGTTTATTTTGAATCTGATACTTTTCACTTTCTTTGCTTAATGAGGATATTTGCAAAATGGACTTCAAATAACAGATGCAGTTATTCCATACAGTCCTGTGAAAGGCTAATAACAGATCCATAGTCAAACAATTAAAGCTTGTATCAGTGACTATTTTGGTAGTGGGAGTCTTCTATCTTAAATTTAGTATGTGATGGAAGCTCATTATAGCAAACTGTTGGTTCTGTGGCTGTAAAATCATCACAGCTGTTGGTATTAATTAATAGTATCTATCTGTCCTTTACACTGAGCGGAGATTGTAGCACAGACATATTTTAGAATACTACGTAGCTAACTTGTTTCAGGTTTTTCCTAATGTTGGCATGGCTGTCTTCAAAATCCTAGTAGGAGCTCTGTGTGTGTGTGTGTGTGTACAGAGTATGCTAGTGACCATGGTTTACATCCATGGAAAACTCATGTTTTGCTATTTTCAGATCCTTCTGAAAGAATGGATCTCTATGAACCCTTCTTCTGTGGTTTCTGTGTATCTTGAAAATGATTGCTGTTTTTCCAGTATGGTGATCCCAGCACATTTTGTAGACGGTTCTTTCCCAGCTGTATTGTCATGGTGAGATTTGTACTGCTCCTCTGAGGCAGTAGCAGGAAGCAAGAAGATAAGAGGATAAGGAAAAGAAGTTCTATAGTGAGCATGAGAGAGAAGTTTAATCTTAATATTTTTCATCTTCCTTACAGTAGCTTCTCTTTTACACTGATAGGAGAAAGTGATTTTTTTTCTGTGTTCTTTCTGCGTTGTTAGCAGGAACATCTCTGCTTCATATACACTGGCATAAAAATATATTTACAAATTGCATAATTCTCAACCAACTTGTAACGTGGAAGGTCAAGAACCTAAAAATGGAAGTAGGAAAGAGTGAATGGAATGCTTAGTGTGGTAGTTTCTTGCATTTGGCTTGTGTTTATTAGACTAACTGAATGTGTTTGGAGGATAGGTGTTTTAGTTTTGTTTTTCTAAGAGTCTTACAGCTATTTTGTGACTGGTAACTGCTATAGCATCATGTCACCATTTCTGTTCCTAATGGCTAAAAACTAATCCTCTGGATTTGACATTTGTCTATGTTAAATACCCAACCCCCCCAGATGCTACATTTTTATACTTATATTATGGAGTATGTGTCTATTGCTTCAGTTAATCCAAAGTAACACATGTATACAATCCAGAATAATACATTTCTAAGATGATAAATATTATGTGAACATCATAAATCTGTCCTCTTAAAAAAAAAAGAAAAGAGACTAGAAAATGGCACAAAAGATACCCATTTTCATTATGGCTTTTAGACTATAATCATCTCAGCCTATTCTAAAGCCACAGTATGGATGATGAGCAGTTGAAATCCAATTTGAATTCATAATACCGCATTTAATTTACACTACCACCTGTCAATAGGAAATAGACTGAGACATATCTCCTGAGGTATCCATAGGGAATGTGCATTTATAATTAACCTTCGTGGTTTTTTTTTGTTTTTTAAGTAAATCTGTGTCATTGCAATTGATTGTTTGTGCTATTTCCCAATTTTGTAACAGTCCCTCAGTGAAAAGTAGTTGAATTTTTAGCTAATATTTTCTATGAAATGCAACAGAAGATGTTTTATGCAATCTTTTAGGTTGTTTACTCTCCTCCCCTTTTTCCCTTTTGTCTGTGCCCACATCAACAGCTAACTCACAGTAAAAGTAGATTAGCCTCGCCAAATTCTTGAAAGGTCCAACTAATATCATACACTTTTAGGTCAGAATATCTAGTATAAAATGTACACTAGTGCAGCTCTGTTTTTTTGAAGCGGATGTCACAAACAGATGAAATGATGATAAAAGTGGGCACTGGCACAGATTTAACCTAGTCATTATTCTCATTAGACTGTAATTTTGGGTTCCTCCATAGATGACAGCACATGATGATAGCTGACATCTACTTTGAATTCATATTATTATGCTTAACATGTTCAACTAGTATTTTCCAACAGCTGAAAGTGCAAATGGATGTCTTCTAAGATGTTCATATAAACACTGTTCATATCTATCTATCCACAAATACTGTGGATAATACAGATGGCTGGTACTTAAAATCCAGGAGATAAAATAAGAGTTCCTCTGAATACAAACATTTGAGATTGAGAGGAAAAAAGAACACATAAAATCAAACTGTTCAATGATTTTTTTTTTCCTATTGAGCTTTATACTTCTTAATTCCAGAAGCAATAAAGTTTATTTCAGTGTTGGAACATCTAAGAGGATTACACTAGTTTGACAAAGCTCCTGAGTCTTTCAAAATCTTTCTTGAAAAGACATATTCCACTGATGCTTTGTCACTTAATAACATATGGTGAGGAAATAATGCAGCTTCATCAATAATTTCTTACGGCTTCTGTGATGTTTTCCTCTTAACATGAGACTCAAAAAATAATGCTAAATACAAAAATCTCTCTAGGGAAAATTACTTTCCTTTTTCTCTATACAGCTTGGAAAAGAAGTGAAGCCCAAATGATATGCAAACTATCTTGGCATTGGTCTCAGTTTGCAGGCTCCCTCTCAGCATGTACTCTGAAGCAAATTGCATTTTGCTCATTTTTGTGTTTTCATTTGAAATGCAAGGTGACTCCTGAAAAGGAACATGATTTAGATACACCAGCTTCTTTTTTTTTCTTGTGGTGTGGTCTTCTTTGTTTTGTTTTGTTTTGTTTTTCCCAAAACTTCATAAATCCTTCCAGTTAAGACTCCGCGGTAACCTAATCACTCTCCCAGCTCACTAGATGTTCTTGACTTGAGCTTTAGTATTGCAGCAAATGCTCCATGCAGTCCTTCTGATGTTTGAGATGGTATGATTATGACCAGTGAACACGGATTGTTGTTTTGTGATTTATTTGTTCAACAGTGATTTTTTGCCTGTGAATGTGATTAGTGGCTAACAAAGTGAGTTTGGTGATGGACCATTCTGTGATGTCTTGTGATTGTGAGTGAGTTTTCTCATTACCTTGTAATGAATCTTTATGTGTAAAATGGTCATAATACAAAAATAGTATATAATTTTGAGAACAAAGGGGAGCATGTTTATGTTGGGCATCTGTATTATTTATTATATACATCTGGTATCCATAGACATTGTAAAAATACAAAATGGGAGCATATATACTACAGAAATATTTCCATCTCACAATCCTGCTGGTAACCAAAACACTAGAAAAACTGGTTTCTTTCCTCTGTTCTCACACATCTGTTTTGCACTCAGCAAAGTAAAGAGGAAATGAAATTTTACTACAACAGCACAGAAATGAAACCAAAAGCAAACTCTTCCACCAATCTTTGCCTCATGCTAAACTCTGGAATTTCTGGCACTTGTGTTATTCAAATGGGCCTTCAAAACTGTAAAGTTGTTTGCACTGTAGCCTACATAATGCAAAGCATCTAGCCAAAGGCAATACATCCTTAAATTTTCTCATGTGGGAAATTATCTTCCAAGCAGTAAATCAAAAAAGTGTCATCTTTTAGGACTTGTAAAGTATAGTTTGGAAAATTACAGATTGTCTTTCTAAAATATAATAGCTCATCTACTTATGTAGTTCATCTTCTTACATTGAACAATGGTCCTTGTCCAAATTCAGCTCTTTTTTATTTTGAAAGTCATTTTCACTCAAGTATTCTTCCTCCCATGTCGTGGTACTGACAGTGTTGTTTGAAGGAGAGCTATCCCACGCTGACTTTGCTACCTATTGTAGCATGTGTCTTTCATCTTTGGAACTGATGGACGAAGCTATTATCCTCATATAAATCCAGATTCATCTGCGGGAGTAGCTGAGCACATATTGTGTGTCCTACTGGTCTGCCTTTCCAAAGTTCAAAAATGCTCATACCACATACTTTGAACCAAGCCACCAAAATAACAGGAAAAGTACTTGTTTACATGTTTGCTTTAAATCGCAGCAGCCTGAAGCAGTGCTTGTGGTGTTAAGCTTTACAGGAAAAAGCAGAACCAAGAAAATTCAGAAAAGGTAAATGATACTCTTTGTGAAAAGAAAGGTTTGCTGTTTTACAACTTTGCCAAAATGATAGCTTTAACTTCTCTACCTGGTTATTAAATGGCTAGGCATGAGATTGCCATATTTTATCAGTGACTGTTACAATTTTCCTGTGAAATCTGAGTAGTTCTGCACAGTTACACTCCTATTACGAGCATTTGGCTTATTTCCTACTACTGTTGTCTCTTTGGAATTTGATAAGCCTGAAAAGCAGTAAGCTGCAGGTCACTTCCAGTAGTAGGTTTAGCTAGTACACCTCTTGGAGCGGAATGTCTCTCTTGGCTTGGCCCAGGTGGAGCCTGTTATCTTGATGCACCGTTTCATCACTAATGTATATGTATTATCTTCTGCTGGTGGAAGAATACACAGACAGCTTTACTAGATGATCAGTAAGTGTATTTTCTTCTTGACATTCGTTATTATGGAAGAGATAAAAGATGCCTGTCTTATGTAGGGTGAGATCAGCAAATCTGCTAGGCCACGAAGCTGATTTTCCTCAGGAACTGCGTTTATCCTGAAATATCACATTTATTATGATTAAATAAGAGGTGAATTTCTTTCCTTGGTATCAGCCCTATCAAGGATATAGCTTACAGTAGTGAGGACGGAGATCTCTTTGAGTATGTAATGGGCCTAATGCATCAAATGTAATGGCGTGAGTGATCTCATACAATTATTTCCAAGGGGTGTTGAGTCCACATGCTATCAGCATTAGTGTGCAGATGCCATATGAAACTTGAGACTATAATTTCCACATCCAATTCACATAATGGATATGGAAATAGAAGTAATTTCAGATAGTGGATAGATATCCCAAGCCAATAAAAAACATATATAGTTCAATTTCCTCTTCAGCACTATAATAGAAGGTAAACAGCCATTCAGATACAGTGTAGTACTCACATTGCTCTGGACATGTGCAGTGTTATATCTTTGAAAGAATTAGTGATTGTGTGACGTGAAAGGTATCTTCCTAAACGAAATTTTCTGGATTTTCGTGTCCTGTTAAGATTTTAAATTTCACTGTGTAGCCAGGGAGGGGAGCAATCTTCACTTTGACAAAATATTTGATTTTGAGCTTTCACATTCAGTGGTATCCTAACACAATTTTAACAGAAGCAGAACAGAAGCAGTGGAGAGAAAGCATCTGACTTGTACAACCGAGAAGATGTGTTTCGAAGCAAACAAGTATCCATGTATATTTTTTGTACTTGACCAGAGAATGTAAAGTCTTATTTCATATGGATATAAAATACTGTCTTTGATTTACTTGTTACTGTTGAGTTCAGTTCTGTATCCCTTCAGCATAAGGGGGTTTTGTGTGTGTGTGTAGAGAAATGTTAAAAGCTGGATGTTTTCTCTGTGCCTGGGATATGGGGATAATGATGAAGTTCCACATGTATAGACAAATTTCTAATGAGTTAGTACAGTGAAAAGGAGAGGTTTAGTGGTTTAGCTTCCATATACTCCTTAAGCATTAAAGAGTTGAAGTTTCTTGCCTGTAATTATCTTTTTGCTATTGTTTGTCTCTCTCGGCCCAACAGTTTAGACTGTAAGTTGCTCAGGGCAGGCTTGACATACACAATTTTTGGTCTGTCAGTATGTCCACAACAAATATAGTCAGTGGCAGCAGCACATCTGTTCAAAGACTTCAATATTTGTTTCAAATGAATATATATAGTGAACATGAGTCATACTCTTAGCAAGGCTCTATGATTTAAAAATCTTAAATAAATGTTTACAAAATTAAGAAAAACCATTTTATAACCAGCTAGTAAGTTCTTAGTAAGACTTGAATAGCAATTGAAAATTTGATGATAGTTTCCCTTGGAAAATATAATCATTTTTAATGATAATGATAGTGTTTCTTACTCTTATAATAATTGATATTGCACTTGTAAAATTATAATTTCAGTTGTGCAATTCCTCTGTATGCACATGCATTTGGTATAGAGATAGTTACCGATTTGTGTTACTAGTAACTCAAACATACATTTTGGATGAAACCCCTTTGATTAGAAATTTTCATAGGTTTATGAGGAAATCATGACACTTGAGTTAGGTCACTGATATCTTCAACTTTGTGTACGAATCCAGAGTAAGGTGTGTGATATGACTATAAGGAACTAAAGAGCACAAAGTGAATTTTGTAACTCCATCTGAAATTCTGCACCTTGTTGCTTTCTTGTTGACTGACTGCCAGTTGGATTTTCATAGAGATGAGAAAATAGAGGACTTCTTAATGAATGTTGTTTCTTTGAAAAACACTAATCTGAAGTTAAACTTTTTATACAATTCTGTTATTTCTGATAAAACTTAAAATCCAGGATGCGATATTTATTTAAAATGCAAGAGAGAAAGAGGAAGACAAAGATAGTAGAGCCAGGTATTTTTGACACTTGTCTTCAAAGTGAGGAGCCATGTTAATGACCACCTCTGTAGCCATCATCTTTTAGGTCTTTTTCTTGCTCAGAAATATGTGATTACTTCTCTACATTGCTCTAAAAGAGTAGCTCAAAATGCCCACTCTCCCACTGGTAGATTTCCTAAAGTTCATACTACGTGGGACAGGGAGATGGACTAGATGACCTTTAAAGGTCCCTTCCAACCCAACATGTTCTATGATTCTATGACAGTCTCTCCCTCTTCTGTATTTTTCTTTTTTGATCATTTTTTTTGCAAAGAATTAAAAATACTGAAACACTGGCAAATTTCAGGGGTGAAAAATACCTAATTTTCTAGCTACAGATATTAATGTATTAACCCTTAAGAAATTTGGTTTAGGGAAAAGAGGAGTCTCAATTTTTAACGCTGTACGGATCTTAGAACAGATTATCAACATGTTATTCTTCCAGAAAGTCTGTGTAAAAAGATATTCTGATTATATTTCAGGAATTTGAGTTCTGGAAATCAGAAATGATTAAGCCTTAAGGTCTTGGAGTTCACCTTAGTTAGGATGGAAGTTTAGGTTTGGGTTTTGGGGGTTTATTTTGCCTGTGTTCCTTGAGCTTGTGGACTAGAGTCAAAGTTTATGTGTTCTGAATGTTTACAATTTGCGTTGGGGCTGAGAAAGTTAAAAAGACATATTTTACCAAGTTGTTCTGATGGTGAGAAATTTTCTTCTACTTTGTGTAATTTTTGCAATTATGAAGAGTTATTGAGCATAAATCCCCTAATATTTTTAAAATAAAGTTTGGAAATTCACACATACAGTGATTTTAGAACCTTGCTTAACATATTAAGAAACAAAACAGCTTTTCTGTCATCCATCTCTGTGGACCAATGCAATAGGGAATTATACATTTCCATCTGATTTTCATAGCTATATATTTTGGATCAAGGAAAAGCACACACTGTATGACAGCTTCATTATAAACAGTACAAATGAATAGTAAGACTTAATTCTGTATTATGCAAAGCTAAACTGTACTTGATCACGCTAATATAAATCACTTCTTAAAACAATTATATTGCAGTTCAAAATAGGTGCAACTGCTTGAGCGTGGTTTAGGTCCATCGACTGCATAAAGCTGTACAAAAATATTTTCATATGGTTCATACATAGTAATGATCGTGTCATCCTTTTTATATCCAGTGTATGAAATATGTACTGATAATGCCGTACCAGTTATTTTACTACAATGAATCAGCATTTTCCCTTGCTTGAAAAGGAACTATGCTGAAGGAAGGAGCCAAGATTCTTTCCTTCTTCTGTCTTTGGCTTGCTACTTAGAGGCTGAAAATACAGTGGTTTTGCCATTGTGAAATAAAGTCTTCCTCATTTCGGAAGTACACTACTTGAACTTATGGGTGTTTAGTATTTTATTACTTCATCTCGGCTTCTTCATTACTTATAAATCACTGACAGTTCATACTTAAGCAATTAAAACAAGTAACAATTAGCTTATTACCCCCATGATCCACTGCACAATAATTGCACTAGAGAATTCATTTAACATAATAAAATGAAGAACATTAGAAATCATTTTGTGCAGAGCCAGCACTAGTTTGACAATAAGCTTTATGGTGGTTGAGTACCGTATGCTCTAATAAAAGCAAATAGATTTTCCATTATTGCAAACCACTCACATAAATCCAGTAGGGCAAATGGTGATTCTAAGTAAAGAGTTAATAATCACACGGGCAGAATGTCTCCTTTCAAGTTAAAAAAGTAAACCCATTTATGTTTCTTGTTGGCTTTTTTTCTTTCCCATCTTACGGAGGCATAGAATTGGTTATTAGATATACTTGAACTTACGTTAAGTAAGTAAAAAACTTTTAAAAGTAGATCTGCAGTATCACTGTTCGTGAAATTCATTATGGGTCAGTCATGTACACAATAATAACTTGAAGGTCATGAAAATGAGAAGCGGGCATTGTATCAATGTCTAGTTTCAAAAAGCCATTAAAGCCTTTTCTTATGTCTTCAGTGTACTGCGAAACATGTAGATGAAATCTTGCCATATTTCAGCTGAATTAAGACCTGAATCAAAGCCTAGTGAAGTGATTAATATCTTTCTCAGTGGCTTTGGTGGGCAATATCTTCTCCCTTCTCAAATACAATGCTTGCTCAATATTGTGTCGTGGGAAACCATTAGTCAAGTGTCTTAACAAATAATGTTAACAGCCTGTAGTGGCTGTCAGTTCTACTGACCTCTGCCATCTGCATTCTCATAAGTGCTTTTTACTCTGTGAGATCTAATGCCTTTTATTTCTTCAAATATTACCACAATCATATTTTCTATGTCTTTTCAGATACTTAATGGAAATAAGTTTATAATCTCCATTTCTTCTTCTCCCATAATTTTATTTACTACTTTTTCACACCAGTGACAGTGTATTTTATTCCAGAGCTGACACTTGCAAATGGCTCTTTAGAGAGGGTGTGCTCAGAAGCCTCAGGAACTGGCAATCCATTTTTAATTCTACCATTTTACTTATTCACTTCCATGGGGGTGGCACAATTGGAAGCAGAATCCGAAGTCAATAGATCTGCTGGCAGATCCTCCCCCAAAATTTATACACCTTGGAATTGATTGCCTTGTTAAATTCTTTATTTAACATTAAAGCTGCTTGCTGTGGAATTTATGTTCTTATTACAAGGTGTATGGGAACTGTTTTTGCCAACTCTTTCAGGGAAGTAAGACATCAGATGCCCTTTGCTTCTATTCACATGCACTGAGTCGTTTGGGACAGAGGCTGCTGCTATTTCACTTCCAACAAAAGTGCACAAAATAATGCACTAAGAAAAGGTGAGTGTGCAGTTGAGCTAATATGGAGACGAAAATAAACTACTGCAAGGAAAATGCCAGTGGAGTTCACTGCTTTCTCTAGTGACTAGCGAAGAGTCAGAGGCTGAACTGTGATTCAGTTTGAGAAAAAGTACAATAACTGTTTAGGAGACGGGCAGGGGAGACTTCCATGTGAGATGACACCAGGTCTGGTTAGAATTCTCTTCCAGTGTATCCCTCCCTTCCTAAACACACAGTGCCCAGAATATTTGAATGTTTGTTGTCCGGAAATTTTGTTTGAAATATCTTTATTTCTTTCAATAATTGTTGTTTTATTCTCCCCACTAGACAACTAAAATGAGTTTGAGAGAAAATTGAAATCAGTGCTCTGCCCTACGTATATGAAGTGACATTACAGGTGCAGAAGTGACAATAGAAGTAATTGTAAAAGCACGATTGGAATTAGCTGAGGATTTATTGTAAAGCCTGTATTAAAGCATATTGTGGAAAGTGTGTTTTGAATGTTTGCATTCTGAATGTTTTTATCTTGAAGAAAAACACATCAAACAATTATTGAATAAGCAAGACATTTAAATTATTTTAGTAATTATTACTGACATCGGGACAAAAGAATATAAATGCAGAGGTTGAATACTTTATTCCTGTTAGAACCATTGGTTCAGCTTATTAGAAAAAAATAAAATAAGCTCGTCAACAATACTGAGAAGTCAGAAACATATTTAAGTAATGCCCTTTCCTCTGACCTTTATTGTTCTGCCCTTCCAACCCAAACTGTTCTATGATTCTATTTGAAAGAAAGAACAGTTAACCTCTGCATTAGCAGTGATAATAATGGTGGGTAGTACATCACAATCTTTTAGAGGAAGCCTACAAAAAGCTATTTAAAAATATGACAAGTAAATAATACATAATTATTCAAGTTTTCTGCATTCACTGACATAAAAAATTAATGAACCTTTCTCTCATTTTGAAGAAAGTGTTGAACAATTATTCTAGTCCTTTCTACAATGTAGAATAATATCTTTTGTTAAGACTATACGGAAAAGTTGCATATTTTTTCCTTTCATGTTCTTTCCGGACTCTGTCCCTTTATTTCTGGTATTCTTCAAAGAAATTCTTTGTGAGGCTAAATTGCAGTAAGTTTGGTGGTGACATTCCTTGATGACATAGCTCTCATTCGGGTGAACCCTGATCTAATTTTCTTCGGTCTCCTGACCAGGAGTTTGCACATCAGCAGGAAGCTGCAGGTGGTTTCTCTCTCCCATTTATCAGTCAGGTCTCAGAGCACTACTCATCAGTAGACTCTCGATGGAGTTGTATCTTATACCTTGGATTACCTAATCTATTTTGATTTCAGATGAAACACCGTTGGTTCTTTTCCCTCTGGGCAATGACAGTAATGGGAACTGGTTACCAAACAGTCTTTTCAAAACAGAAGTGATTTGAGGCTTTTTTGGGTTTTCTTCTTTTGTTTGTTTGGTTTTCTTTAATGAGTAATATCATAGAAACTCTAAGAACACATTTCTTGGCTTTCCTCTAAAACATCCTTCCCTGCCCATGGGAAGACTCAATTCTGAAGAATCACGCCCAGACTTACCTTTCTTCGTTAGAGTGTCTCCCTGCATAATTTCAGAAAAAATAATTCCATCTTTGGTCCAGTCAAAAATAACTTCATCCCCTTCATTTTCTACTGATCTTTCTCCTTCCACACGTACATGGGCATTTATTTAGTGGCCTACTGACGATTCAACTCCTGGAATTCTCAGGATAAAAGAAATGTTTGATTTCATTTTGAATTTTTGTTTGCTAAAATTTGGATTGTTTCATTATATTTCCATTTTGGCAATTTTCTCCATTCTCTCTAAGATAACCTCAGTTTGCTGGTAGATATTGTTTGTGTTTATATATCATGTAAACAGTTGAAAATGTCCTCATCACATATATCATTATGTCTACTATTGTATAATTCTCCAGTTCCTCCACTGGTAAGCTGGAGGGCCTTCAGATTTATCTATTAAAAGTCATACAAAACAGAGTATTCTCTTAGGTGTTTTGCTTCCATGCACTTTCGTAATTCTCTTCTGCATACACAGAAAATTAAACATAACATTAGAAGACACTATGCAGAATTAGACCAAGCGTCCATATAGCCAAGTATGTACCCAGTACTTGTAATGTGTATCTGTGCCCGAATCTAATCCTTTCTCTCTGGTGGTGGACAACAGTTATGGAAGAGCGGAAGCAGAGGGCAAGCTTTGCCTGTACACATTCACTCTAGAAGTGTTCCGAACTCCTCCCCTTCCCTTGGACATGCTTTGCTTTTCCCCAAAGAAAAGTCAGGTAACTTCTCTAAAGAATTAACTAGTTATTATTTTCAGTTACAGGAAGTACCAGAAATGATTTCTTTAGATTGTATCATCCTTGAACTGTGACATTTCTGTCTTCCATTACACATCAAGCTTTAGTGAACAATTACACCTTTCCTCTGAAATATTTCTAGGTTTTGGAGTTAGTAGGTGTGTACGGCTGTGAGCGTATGAGTTCTATTAGCAGCACGTTCACCAGGTAAGCTTTTTGAAATGTTGCTTTTGAGTCTTCATTGATTTGAAATATCTTCAGGGTTTCATCTGCATTGGTTCAGTTGAGATTCCAGGAACACACTTATTATTGGTTTGTTTTATAGTTTTCTAAATAATACGGATAAGTGAGCAGCAGTCCTTGAATTAGGCATTTATTCTGAATGTATATATGACTGCATTAATCAAACCCACTAATCTGCAGTAAACCTTCTCGTTTCCCTAGTGTATTATAGATTTTAGTAAAAAAGTTCATATTTCTGCATTTTTGTCTTGGAAAACTGATGATTGAGCATATTCTGACAAAAATAGTTCTAAATACTACCCTGTCTCCATGTAATAATAGATAGTATTTGAATAAAGACTCTGATTTCCCATCAGAAGATACTCATTAGATGCATTTTAAATAACCATAATAATTTATTATTCTATAGTGAAATACATAAATGGTCATATTTGATACAGACAGTATAATCAGTTAGTTATTCTACAAAATGCGTATATACAGAGAAGCAGTCCAATCATATAATTTCATCTTTTATGTGTTTTTAATAATGAGATTTTCTCAATCTATTCTGAAAAAAACCTCCCAAAACAGCTGGAAAGTATAATTTCCTGAGAGTACAGTTCATCCTGTTGTCCAGGCTGCAAATAAGGACATTAAACACTATGGGCAGTAGCATCTGTGAGTGACACTGGCCACTCGTTGTGTTTTCTACCACTGACCAAGCGCTGACCCTTCCAGCTTGATTGTCCACCCAATTTTCCATCCACCTTAGCATCCATTTACCCAGTCCACGTTTCTCTAGTGTGGCTGCAAGGAGTCTCTGGGACATTTTGTCAAAAGGCCTGCTGTAGTCAAACTGCACAGCATCCTCTGTCCTCTCCTTGACTGCAGTGTCAATCAGGCTGGCAGGTCCCGTTACCCCTTGGGTCAATTGTCCAGCTCTTCTCACCTCTCGGTTCCCTTTCACCTTCAGTCCTATCCCTGCCTCCCACAGTGACAGTTTCGTGGTAGGTTGTGGTTCTAATGGCCTAAATCGAAGTGCAGTGTGAAGGTTTTGGAGGTTTTTGAGGCTTCCTGGGCTACCCAAGGAAAATATGCTTTGATCAGCAGAGGCAAAAGTATTAGACAAGAAGTATGGTTCAGAGCTCTAGGTGAAGTCTGAATGCCATCCTTTCAGGCCACGATGTGGTATAGGCATGAGAAACCTTAAGACTGAAAACGTGCAAAATTAAAAAACCTTTCAAACAGATACACTGTGATTAACAGAGCAGGGATTTTTCCCGTACGTTTTTCAGTTTCCTAAGTAATCTCCCATTTTGCTCTGAAGCATCAGATTTGTCTTTTTCAGAGAAGACTGTAAAGATCACTTTAATTATATGCCATCATCTATTACCAGTGTTCCTATTCAAACTAGTTAGGGAAGAATTTGGATGCTATTCCATAGTTAGAATAGTTTTTCTGTTTAGAAGGTCTTCCACTGCACTGATGCTACTGCAATCTTGCATTCACTTTTTCCCAAGTTACATGGTTATGAATATTTAAAAAATAAGAGCAGTACTTTAAAATTTTTAGACCACACTGTAGACTGCAGAACGGTTTTTAGTATGAGCTCTCTACTTCATGCTTCAGCAGTATATAATTTAGCAAGAATCTAATAATGTATAACAATGTTATACAAAATTAATGTAATAAAACCTTGGAGCAAATTGTCCTGCCTATGTACAATTACGAAGCAGCAGTCTTCAGAATTTTAATGCTGTTGGGGAAGAGGGATTTGTAAATGGGTTGTTAGCTTTACCTAAAGTTGCCTGTAAGACTCCTGATTTGTAATATATATGTTTAAAAAAAGCCCAACACCAGCAACTACACATTTAACCAGAGTATAATAGGAATAACTAATAGAATAAAGGATGATAATTTCAATTATGGAATCTGTCCGAATTTATTTCTTAGATGGTTAGTGTGATTTTTATTTGTTTATTCATTAAGGTCATTGAAATATGGGTTTGTTGTCTGTGTAGATATTTTGGTAAGGACATTCAGGTGCTTAGTTTTGTCAGGTCCTAAGGTTTTGTCCTATCGATATTTTCCATGGAGAGCCACATACTCAGTTCAGGGTTATTAATGTTACCCATCTTGTTTTGGAAGATCTTATAAATATGTTCATGGAGGGAGGCATGTTCTTTTGCATTTTCTTTGTGAAAGAAGCTTTCTTTACGCATTCTGAATCAATCGTTACGCAGCATCTCAAGCAAACCCAGTGCACTTCAATGTCAACATGATCACAAAAACCAAATGCAAGAGTGAATCTTGAAAAATGCAATCCTGTAACTAAACAAGTATAATAATATCTTTGAGACACTGACTGAGGATACACTTGAAATATCAGATATATAAATCACATTGAATTTTTGTGATTAGTTTGTGAAGTTGCTTTTAAAGTCAGAATTTTTGTCCTGCAGTACTACACATTTTACTCTTTACTTTCACATACTGACATTTATGCTCATTGTCTTTGGTCCACGCAGAATGCATAAAGCTTCACATTTACCTCTGGAGATCTTATTTTTTAATAATATTTAAGAAAATTCTTTGTAAGAAAAGGTGAGAATTGGCAAAAACGTTTATGTCTATCTAATAATTTTTAATTGTCCTGAACATCTTCTGCTGTGTTTCCTGCTTCTCAAAGCAAAGGATCTTGAGCTCCTTTTAAGATCATTTGTCTTCTTTTGCTGATTCCGAGAAAGCAGAACCGACCTTCTCACCCCATGATGTGTTCGCTTTCCTGAATGACTTTTGGACATACCAACTTTTAAAATTGGCTATTACCACCTATCCTACCACCTTTGAACAACCTTGACCTTTGCGATTGGTATTAGGAACCATCATGAGTATAACTGACTGGTATCAGTTTTCCTGAGAAATACGTTCTACAGGAAAAAATGTTGGAAAAAGTCCAAAGTTGGATGGGACGGCCACTTTAAAAAGCAGAATGAAAAAACTTACCTTAATCACAACTTGCTTATATTGACCCTGCAGTAACTCTTGCAGGTTCTCATATGAAAATCTGATGGTATTTTTCATATCAGAAATACTGAAGAATAGATTTATATCGCGGTTTGTTAAATAATCTATGATTCTAAATAATGAATCTCAGATCACTTTGCAATTTACTGTTTCGGCGTCTGTCAGTAACAAAGCTCAGTAAAGGACTTCCATACTCAAAGCCTGTAATGAAAGCTCTGCAGCAGAACTTCTTTCCAGAGGAAAACTCAATAGTGAGCAACTATGCCAAATGTCAATGTATACTTTTTCAGATTAAAAATCATTCTTCGCTTTTATTTTTTCTTTTTACAGTGATACATAAGCAAAAATGTGCTATTAAAAATTATATATTGACTGCATAAACAGCTGAAAATGTTTTTGTTCTGTTAAATATTAGAATTGAACACTCCAGGATAATTAATCTACATGAATGCGCTTCAGCTGGAAATAGTAAATAGTAAGCTGCCTCAGCATCTTTCTGTAGTTCTTAAAATGCCAAGTTCATTGTGGAACATTAGGAAATTAATAAAAAATGTTACAAGTGATACTTTGAAGCTTTCCATTAGGTATTATTTTTGCTTATCCTAAAAAAAAATAAAAATAGAGTAAATGACTCCCTCAGGGGCAAAGACCAGTTGTGCTTCCTTCCATTTAATGAAGTTTAAATGACAGGCCTTGAGAAACCCTTGCTCTTCCAGTTCAGTCTAATGCTGAAGTGCACTTAGAGCTTTGCAGCGTACAGTACTTCATTTCACCAGTTTGTATTATTTAACTCAGGAGACAGGGGAAAAGGAATGTGAAAGAGAAGAATTTGTTTTGCTTTGATTCTTCTCCTCCTCTCCACCATGTGAACGCAGTGTGATAAAGAGATTATTCCTCTCAAGGCTCAAGTAGAGGTTACTTTTCATGACCACGTAGCATGAAAAGTAGTTTTAGTACCGCAGACTTTAATATTAACAGTTTCAGCGTTAAGTCAGTGGATACTTCATGTATCCGAGCATAAACCCAGAGTTTTGTGTTGATATGGCCAGAGTAAACCATGTGTGGATGCAGCCCCAAAAAGTACTACTGTAATTTGAGATGACTAAAGTCTTACTACTTTGGTAAATATTGTTGTAGATTATTTGGGGGAAAGATATAGTCCAATTTTAAAATACTGTAATTTGTTATGAAACTATGTGATAAGCCATGAGGCATTGGATACAAGCTGGGTCGGACAAAGCTATGATGCTACCAAGATGATTGATGCCTTTTGTTATTTCTTTGTATGTTGATCAAGTAACTGAAGTTTTAAAAGCTTCTTTTGACACATCTAAGGACCTGCAATGTTTTGGGCATAAAAATGTGAATGAGAGATTTTTCCTTACTTTAGGTTTAACAACTTTGTGAAACAAGAAGATATTGCAGAATTATGTTATAATAAAATTTTTAGTCATGTAAAAAAGCACATTGTAACAGTTTAATTTGATAATGTGTACGCGGGCTTACTCCCGCTTTTATAAGTACCATACTGTTTTGATAATTTCCCAGACACAACTGTGTAATAATTGCAAGTCTGGAATGGTTGGAAAGCATGAGGCAAATGTAATCTGAGCAAGTTTTCCTAGAATAATTGTATACTGTCATGTGTGATTGGCTAAGTGTTATACAAAGTATCCAAAACATAAGCAAGCAGGCATCTTTAATTAAATAAAAACGCCACCGTGCTGACATTCCTCTTTTCCATTAACTTCAGAAGTGCGTTTTTATGATGCAGTCCATTGCGAATGTTTTGCCTCTCAAGGCTAGCCTTGGAACGAGAAGCAGTGTGTATTGTGCTTTGCGGATACTTAACCCCACTCCAGAAGTACAGCTATTTCCCCAACAGATGGTGCCTATGCTTGGTGTGACTGTAGCGACGCTGTCGGTACATCAGAGCTGCTATGTCCTGTAGTGTCCTGTACCTCTCCTCACTAGTTCAGGGAGCTCCGTGATGCATGGGATTGCTGAGTGTCACCCCTACGTGCCAGGGCTCAGTGAGAGCGCCGCACGGGTCCGTCTCCATTCCCTGTGCCCATCTGAGCAGAGGAGGATTGGCTGACTGAAAATTCTTGCGCCCTCAGGGAGATTCAGGAGGGTCAAAGTCAGAATTAGTCAATAAATGGAAACTACCACTTAAAATGTAGTTAAAACTGATTTAGAACAGCTGTGCAAACTCCTGGATGTACTTTTGTGCAGGAACTTTATGTGGTAGAGTTGTAAGTAGTTTGCAATTTGACCATCTATGATATTGAGCATAGCCCGGAATCCATGCTTGAACTGAACTTCTGACTCTCCCCAGTTCACGAAGGCAAGCCTATATTCAGAGTCTTGATTTTGGGAGAAAGTAGAATGTACAATCTGGCATCACTTTAGCATGAGTCTAAACACACGCCTGTGTGTAGCATGGATGGAATTGGGCATGCTGCGCCTCCAGGTACCCTACACAGGCTTCCTTGTAGAAGGCAAAACCGACGTACAGAGAGAGGGGGTGTGAAGCTTCAGTTCCCAGCTGGCACAAGAGCACTTTGGAATAGATACACTTCTTACTCTGTAAAATGGGAATTCTACCATTTACCTTGTGAGACAGTTGTGAAGATAAATTCGCTACAGGATTTAGTTGCTCAGAAAATTTAATGGAGGAGGTTGTATAAATACCCAGGAAAGAAATCGGTGAAACCAATCTATTAGGACATACTTAACGGTAGCTTACAGTGGATAATTACCCATTGCTTCACTGCTACTGGCCAATTACATTGCCAGTAAACTAAATTAGTCCATCTGTGGGTTATGTGTCTCTAGGATATTCAGTTAATTATGTTACAGTATATTTTTTACTCGTGAAGCAGAAATATCTAGTGGTTAAAAGACTGAATAGTGAATTTGGAGGTGCAGTTTAGATGCAGCGTAACATCCTCATTCATCACACCATCTTATCTCCTTCAGCTGAGGCTCTGAATGAGTTAAACACCATTCTGTGAACTTCATTACACAGTTTGCGATTAACAGAAAGAGAGTTGGCATTACCTCCTGGTAGATGAGTGCTTTGGATTATTTTGTACGTGTCTGTAACCTAGTTGAGCAATCAGCATGTGGTACAAGAGCTTTATGTAGCAGGAAGAACTGGCTGCTATGTAAGCATTCTGTGGAAGAAAATCTGAAATTCTTTTAATTTGTCTTAAAATTTTCAGAAGTGTGTAGTTAACAACATAGTTGCATAACCCAATGCTGAAACTTCTAAAATGTTTATTGTGGCTTAAATGTGCATCAGAGTAGA
>JAOXJK010000051.1:35793261-35812862 GCA_025774025.1 Xenus cinereus | reverse complement strand
TAAAACAGTCAGAAGGAAATTTCTGACAAGCTGACATTTTCAAAACAAATAAAGATTCTCCAGATATTTTTAACTTTGTGTCAAGGACAATTTATACTCCATGTCATATTACAATATTTAATTTGTTTTTGTTGTCATACTATATTAGCTTTAAAAGACTTTTAATATTTCAGCAGCTGCTGCATTGCCCCAATCAGTACTGAAAAAACATTCAATACTGAGTGTACGCAATATGCCAGGCGCGTTCTTTGGATTACTCACCACTCACCCCACGGTGAGTATATTTCTTGTGCACAAAATTAGCTTCTGGAAGCAACAGAACCTGTTTGAGTGAAATTTGGAGGAACAAAGCAGAAAACCAGCTGCTAGTAATCATATGTAGTAATGACCTTATACTGCTGGCCTTACTGACATCTTGTAGTGTGTATTGTTAGATGTATCACAGTTTGAAATACGTAAAGGGGCAGAACTTGTCCCTCTCAGAAAAAAACCAAATTGTTGCCTAAATCGCCATGAATCTACTGGTCTTGAAGCAGTAGATCAGAGAGATCATTCTGGTTTTTTTTATCTACTAGACTTCTCAATTCTCACTTAGAATGTGCCCATTCTAAGATAGGCACACTGTATATTTAATTTGAAATTTTTACTGGTATCAAGAATCTGGAGAGAGTAATACTGTATCTCTACCTTGCTCCAAATATATATTTGTGGGAGAGTTACTCATTAAAAAAAAATGCTTCAGGGTCAGAGGGTTTTATTATATCTGCCCTGGTCATTACAGATTTCTTAATTATTTAGAGAGCTCAATTAGAATATATATCATTTCTGTTCTAAATTAGATCTCCTTGTGATGGTTATAAAATATTCTCCTTTATTGAGCAATAGAAACATAGAGCATTCCAGGATAAGAATAGGATCATAAATATTATAGGAAAGGTCTATTTATGATAGTATTGCTAAGCCTTTGGGTTTTTTCAGTCCTCTAATTATCAAAATTCTGCAGCAGTACTGAAAATATGACACCACCACTTGGATTGATAAATCGGAAATGACACAATTCAGAACAGTGCTTTGAACCTGTACCAGAGGTTAAAACTATTAACAGTGAAGTAGCTTACTGAAATTAGACTCTACTTGAAGCAAATTGATGTCATTGATTTGTATGACAGGCTGTAGTACTCAGCCTTTAGTGAATGTGAGTGTATCTGTGTTAAGCAGAGGGTACTGTCACCTTCATATTTTTAAAGACTATCCCAGACCATTCCCACTGTTAAATTTCAATTAAACAAATTTGGTTGGAAAAAATGTTCTATATGTCTTTTATCTACCTTGAGCTGCTGGCAAAACAAACTGGCTTTTCCATATTTGGAATTTATTAATAATATTTTGAATACCACTGCGCTTTTTAAGCTGAGTGTGGTGGAATTCTCATGTGGGATTATTAAATGAGTCGATTTGCATTCTAATGAGAACAAATGTTTGGGATTGCATTGTTAAAATGCTAAAATGGTGTGTGTATAATTATTTTGCAGCTTAGATTCGCAGAACTCATTTCCCCAAACTCTTTTTTTTAAATAACTAAAGAGACAGAGCATACTGACGGCTGGAGGGGAGGTGATTAGGGTAATTTAAACTGTTCACAAATGACTTTGCTACTGAATGAAAGCATTTCTTTGGCTTTGCTGTGCTCCTTTCATTATCTTTAAGCGGCTGCAGTGTTGAGTCCCATAAGAAGTCTCACCAAGCTCTCTTTCCTTGTTCAATTTCTCATTTGTATTGATTAATCATTTTGTAATTCCATTCTAGGTTGCCTTGCTCATCTTTAAGGCATGTGCTGCTTTTTCTTTGCTTGTCTATCCTGTAACGGTTATGTTGTCTCTTCTAATACCTTAGCTTTATCGCTGCAAGTCAAGCTTTAAAACATTAATCCCTTCATGCTTTAATTTCATATTCTATTACCAGAATGAATGCAAATACTGTTTCCTTTTTGCTCCTTTTTAATCATCTTCACTACAGCTTTTGCAAATGGTCCAAGAGTAAAGTAAGCTTTTTATTACAGTCAAAGTCAATGATTTGTTCGGCTACTCTTTTCATATATTTTTCCACAACTGTTGCCAAACAAGAATTGTTTACTGCAGGCTTCCGAGATTTTGTTCTGCCTTTCTGTTCCCCATCTTGTGCGCTGCAAAGCAGCATTGTTTAAAATACTGCTTTCTTAAGAAAAGCTGTGTGTTGCTCAGGGCAAATTACCATGAGATACTGGAGTGAGGTTTTAATAAAGCCTTGTCTCCCCCCGCAACCGTATTGACTTGTCATATGCAATTGTGGTTGTGAGGTGTGGGTAGGAGCTACTCTTTAGCTTGCTTTGTGAACCACCAGACACCACTCTGGCATTGTAAACTTATGTAAAATTTATATAGAGAGACCTTAGCAGCTCCATAGTTAAGCTCAATTTATACTCTTCAAGCAGTTTTTAAATCCCTGAGATTGACGCAAACTTTTTTCAAAGATCCCATCAGAAAACTTGTACCATTTCCAGTAGGAAGAATACATGTGGAATTTTCTAGATAAGAAACCTACAGTTTGGCTACAGTTCAGAATTTTAAGTAATTTATAGTCCTCTGTACAGTTTTTCTGTTTTTTTCAGGTAATGGCAATTGTGACAATCGTAGGATCCTGATTTCTTTCTGAGCATAATTCTAGTGCTATTTGAATGAATATTCCTCTTTTTCATCAGCAGTAGCGTCTTTTGCCAAAGAACCTAAAAGTCTCATTCTTTCTAATTTTCCTGGTGGAGAAGGAAGAAACTACATCATAGGAGACAATTCTAAGTATTACGTCAAAGGACAAAGGGCTGCAAATCAATCCCTGCTGACACTTGGGAAAACAAAAACATTTCTTTTTTTTCTCACTGGCTCTTCTATTGTTTCCTGTGTAAAAAGCAGTCCTTTCAGTTAGATTAATATGTTGTATCAGATATTCTTCTTCCAAAACTTAGTTCTTTTTCCAATTCTCCTCTCTCCAACAAACTTGCAGTAAGTAATTCTGTATAGGCTGGATAGAAGATTTGTTGGAACTGAGGAACCTGTGCTTACGTTGACTTACCTCTGGAAAAGCAGGAGGCTCCACTGCACCTTTTGCTGGAGACTTGAGAATACACCCTCCATACCATCTTCCACAGTGCAGGATTTGGTTTTTTTATGCAATTGAAAACAGACACAAGATTAAGGTATGCTAGTTCTCCTTTCTAACAACATCTCTGTTGTTGCAGAAGTCTGGTTTCTTTCAGCACAAATAGTAAACTTCTGAAGATAATTAAAGCAGAATAACACACATGCTATCTCAATGCAGCTGTGGCCCTCAGAAATGCTTTGGTTTTCCGTTCCACAACTTGCTCACCATTTTCAACCATTTGTACATCATTCATGCCAAATCTTCACATTCAAGTTCACAGCTTTCATGTTTACAGAAACAGAGTATGCATTTCCATTAAAATAGTGAGAAAAATTATGACTGTATCTGCTAAGTTATGGAAGATCTAAGTCCCTTTTATGTATTCTTATGGTAACATGATCAAGCCATTAATCATTATTAAATCACAATGCTCATCAACACGTATTTACAGCTTAATTAAGAACTGCGCTCTCTAAAACTGCCAGTTAATTATCAGAAGCACAAACACCTCTCCACCCACAATCTGTTAAATCATCGGTTATCATGACCTTTTATTCTTTCTGTATCTTCACAACATCCTGTAAAATGTCATATGCTCCAGGCTTTCCTTAGAGGCTATTGAATTCAGGTAGGCACCTAGAGTTATCAAATTTCAGAAGTCTGTGGTTTATAATATATATTAGCAGTTATGTTGGCTTTAGTTCTCCAGTGTTTTGGACTGGGGCAATGCTATCGCCTGTCAGAGGACAAAGCTCGGCATTCACAGCACAGTGTTTCACCCTGTTTATTTCAGCAGTCTCTGTTTTAATTATGGATATTCAGAAATGAGTTCTCTGATCTGTTCTTCCATTTTGTACTCAGCAAAGCAGGAACTGGCAGTCGATATGCTAAATTTCGACATTTTGTTACCACAGCAAAATTGAGAAAAATTCTGCTGTTGTTGTTGGGGTCCCTTCACAGCTGTGGGGAGCCCGCCCGCCCGTGGCCCGCTTACACCTCCGCCTCGGATCAACGCCCACGCTCGCGAGCAGTGTGCAGTCGAGACAAAAAGTAGAAAAACATTTATACTTATATTTTTGCAAGTGTTGTGCCTGGTATTAAATTGGCATTTATGGAAGGTTTCAGAGTTCGACACACTCGGTAGCAGCTGTTTGGGTGACTCCTTCTTGAATGTTCCTTCTGGAGCTCTGGAAGCTTGAATCCCACCTGCTGGCTGAGGGAACTCCTGTGTAATACTTACATTAATTGCATTAAATGTTGCAGTCAGTACCACTTTGTTGCTAAACATTGATATAGTTAAAGAGGAATTAATCTTTCACATGGAGGAGGCCAGAGGCTCAGGTGGGGCTGGGCCGGGCGGGGCAGCAGGTGGTGGGCACAGCTGAGGGAGGGCGGTGGAGCACAGCTGAGCTGTGGTGGACATTGCCACCGGGGCAGCAGAGAGGCAGAAGAGCCGAAGAGAGAAGGTAGGAGAGCAGTGTGGAAGTAAGGTAAAGCATTTCTTGCTTTTCATGTTAAAGTTTTTAAGTGGGAGCTTGGGAGGCGAGGGGAGTTTGTGTGGGGGGTATCCAGGGCGGGGCAGCCTTGAGGTAAAATGGCTGTGGGGAAGGAGAGGAAGGACTTTGGCAGCGTGTGGCCACCTGAGTGAGCTTGCTCAGCTCCTGAGGAGGTTTGTTCATGGCTGTAGCGGGATGTGACAGCAAGGGAGTGGTGCTTGATGTGTCTGGGACGGGTGCTGTGCTCCGTGTTGGATGCTCATTGGGAGCCTTTTTGCCAATGGGGAGGCCATTGGAAGCACTGTGGGGCAGAGAAGGTTTTGGCAGCTTTTTCAGAGGTGAGGTAACATAGTCTAAGCATGAATGTTTTAACGTACTGGTTTTGCTTGTGTGCTTGGTGACTAATGCTTGGTACAGGACTGATTCATGTGGCTTTACTGGCTATGCAGAAGTGCTTTGGGATAACACCAGTATATAGACTAATGCCTCTGGAGACCATTTTATTTGTGGTCTTGTTTCATGATACCACGATTTAAACTTTGGCAATGACATCAGTAGTTGTATTCTTGAGGAAAAAAATTAAGCTTCTGTCCTTCCATTTTCAGATTTACAAAACAACATTAATTCCATCAGTAGTATGTTTACAAAGGAAGGGGAAAAAAAAGGTCTTGAAAAACAAACTTCTAGTCTGCTGCAGGGTGCTTTTAAAGGAGGCTTGCCTAGGTAGTACATTTACAGGGGATCCTTTCCTGCCCTGCTTTTCCAGAAATGCCAAAACCCATGTGTTCTATCTTGGCTGTTCCATTTGTCAGGCAGCATTTCAAAGACTGTAAGACCTAGTCTGTACATCCGTCATGCTCTGATGGGAAATTTTCCTATAAACACTTATATTTTAGTTTGTCAGATGTTTAAAATATTTGTTCCTGTGTGAGATTATGGCACAAAAATGTAGAGAAAGTTGTCTTTTCTTATAGGGAAGCTGTTGATGCTAACTCCTATCTGATTGTTAGCCAGTATGCTACATACACGAGTGTTAAAATATCGAGGCTGACCAACAGGTCTTAAAAACTATCATAATAAACATTTGTTTTGTTTATACTGTGATTTGTAGAATGATGTTTTCTTTTTATATCTGTACCTTTCAGTGCAGAAATGTCTTCTGAATGCGAAAAAGGGTGTTTCCCCCTTGCGTTCTCTCTTCTATCTTCTGCTAGAATAATAACTGAATGAAGAAAGAATGAAATGTGTATTGTCACTTATTTGTATTTGTTCTCAAACGACATAACAAATCTTAACCGTCCCAGTCTTCTTGTCCACAAGGTAAGATTTTCAGGTCTGTGAGCTTGAGAAGGAATGCACACAATACATAGAAAAATGTGCATGTGATTACATAATTTTTAAATAGAGGCTAGGCAGAGTTATTCAATTAGAAAGCTGTAAATTTGAGGAAAAGCTGAAAATTAATCAAGTAATGCAGGTTCCTATATAGTGGATAAAGTTAAGAGAGGCAAAGCTCTGAAGTTCTGCCACTGGATGCATGATTTTTTCAAGGATAAAGAGCTGGACAGCTGCTTTTAATTTTAATCTTGCTAACATGCTCGAAAAATGTTGTAGAAACCTGCTCAGCATGTTAACTAGGCACAATTACATCTATTTGCCCATTTCCACGTAGATGCATTTTAATTTCTTGATATGTAGACCAGAACACACAGATTCTGTTTTCTCTCACTCAAGAGTATGAAGCCTGTTAAACACTTTAAAAGCATCATATCCTGTTTATAAACCAAAATAAATAAGCTCACTAGCTGTTGGATTTGACATTATTCACTGAAAAACCGAAATAGTTTCTCTGTATCTTTACCTCTGTTTTCTTTACCCATCCTTTGTCTCTCTGGAACTTGGCTGCCTGTCATTTCTTCTCTTGGTCCCCGCTAAGGTTTCCCCAAGAATTGGGAATGGAGAAAAGAAAAGCAAAAAAAAAAAAAGGTTCAAAGGAGAAAGTTCCTCTGGTAAAAGCCGGGGGGAGGGGGGACATGACTCACACAAGATTTCCATAGCTTGCATTTGACAATTACTTCATCACAATAAAGAGAAGAGATGCCAAGGAAAATAATAAAAAGATTTTTGGGAGCCTAGGAGCTGAACATCCCAAGTGGCCCTTAGTTATCCATGAACAACTTTCAGAGCCTTTGCATGCTTATAGTCATGCTATGTGCCAGGGCAAAAGATGTAATTCCAATCATGTTGCACTTGTGTACTCTTTAGTATTGGGCCTGATTTAGGCACAGCTTTTCAGAGTGACACCTTTGAATCTGGAAGTCAGTTGATGGATCTTTAATCTGATTTGTGTTTTGGCATATTAGATCTCCTTGCATGTAGTTGACTTGTGCTCCTACTGAAGGGTTATACTTTAGCAGTAAAAGTACAGGAGGTGATCTGTTAGCATGCACAGCAAATACTAATGCTATTAATAGCTTTAAAGTGTTCTTTATGAAGAACAGTTCAAGATTATCTTCTCCACTATCATTAAATTGTGTCTTATGTGAGCTGAATATTGAAGTTAAATTAGAAAATATGCTCTGACAGTATCCAGATCCCTAGAATTACAATATTTCATGGGCAATTTGAAGTCAGTGATACAAGGATTACTTCATAAAAAATAAAGTAATTCTTCAGTGTCCTAGTTGAAAGCACATTTTGCCAATATCAAGTAATGATCTATGCACAACAGTAAGTAACTGATACTGTCGGAGTTTTTCTCACAAGTGAGGTGACGGAAGGAATGAAACAAAACAATTTTTTTTCTTATTTCACGACTAGCAGTGCAAAGGCTACAACCAGGAACTGCTTTCCTGACATGCAGAGTGCTCAGTCATTCCTGAGTCAGGTTTGAAGACTAGATTATGCTTCTGCAACTGGAACTCTGCCAGGACATAAAAATAAGGCTGAACCCTTACTTTTAACCCAAATTAGAACTTTCTTTTTGATGCTTTAAAAAACCAAACCAGTCTTTATAGGCAATGACAATACTCAATGACAAAGTCTGTGTCAGGAGGAAGTGCAGACTAATAGTGTCTTGGACCTGGCATTCACACTGATACGTATTTTGCAGAAATCACGTTCTGTGCTAATCCTAGCCTGGTATTCTGAATTGAATGCTTATTCAGGATGGGAAGGAGTTATATGAAGTCCTGGAGCACATCATCCAGCGTCCTTTCAGATGTAAGGCTTCTTGTTTGAGCACTCTGTCCCCTTATTGTACTTTGGTTCATATAATGCAACAGACTTAACTATGAAATTTGCATTCAAAACAACACAAACCACGTTCTTGACCCAAAATAGAGTACTAATGTAGGCATGCCCAGAGATGATTAAATACCACCAGTATTGACAGACTGTGTGTGTTGCACATTCTAACTGCCCTTCATTATGAGGGACATGGCTTATTACATTTAGACCCAAAAGTACGAACAGGTTTGTTTGGGGCGGAAAGAGCTCACTTTTATCATTAAAAATTAATTTCATTAGGTATGTGGAACCATAACACTAAGGTTATAGAGAAAGTGGTCTGTGTTACATTAAATGGGAATAATTCCCAGTATAATTTTCAAGCTACCTGCAGTGAGTGTGTTCCCCATATTTGAACACTGGCAGGTTGAGAGGTATGTTGTTCAGCAGAAGCTGAACCTGTCAGAGTAGATAGAGCTCCCCAGATCTACCACAGATGTAATGAGACAAGCTGATCTAAAATTCAGATCTGTCAGTAAGTATAAGGTGATATTTTTTTATTCAACATGTATAAATGTAGAATAGATATTACTATTAATTTAAACTCCGAATATAAAGACAACTGCAATTAAACAAAACACTAGTAATATTGGATATCTTGATAAACTGTCAGTTATAACAAGCCAGTGAGAAACGTTGAAGAACAGAAGTTCCAGTGCAGATGTGTTGTTAAGAGAAAGGAGAAAAAAATTATTAAGAAAATTCATAGTAACTTTGACATTGTTTTTCAAACTATA
Organism: Xenus cinereus; assembly: GCA_025774025.1. NCBI lineage: Eukaryota > Metazoa > Chordata > Aves > Charadriiformes > Scolopacidae > Xenus > Xenus cinereus. The sequence continues at coordinate 35,804,167 of JAOXJK010000051.1, read as the reverse complement.
GCTAGTATAACTATCTCCGCATCCTCTGGTACTTGTAAGTATATTGGTAGTCTGCTGAGCACCCATCAAAAATGGAATCATTCCTGTCATTTTAATTCCCCAGTCCTGGCTGCAGAAGTGTGGAGGTATCTTCTGGGTTGTGATGATCCTCTCTTTCCTTCCACTTCTTTGAGGGAAAAGTGTCACTTTCTCAGCTTAGAATTCCCGGATTGCTGGAATGAAATGTCTGCTCCTCTGAATGACACAGATTTCCACATCCTGCTCTTAACTCTTGAATTTCATGTTACTGCTGAAGTTATCATGAGTCGCAGTCTCTAGCAAACAATAACAGGATCTTAAATTAAAACCTGTGTTAAATGATAGTGTATTAAAGACAAACTTTGTTGTACGATACAGGTACTGCAGAAATACGCTATGTTTTAAAACTATAAAAAGGGAAGTATATGGGAAGTTAGAAAGTGTTCTGAGATAAATATCGTGGAGTGGTGGGAGTGTTTGTGGCAGAGCATGCTTTTCAAGAGCTCTGTTAAGATTTACGATGTTGATAATGTGTATTACTGTTTCCCTCTTGTATGCTTTCCTGAAAATTTGATCAGGTTGATTACTGTGAGGTTTTTTTGTTAATGCAGTATATTAAATTATATCCTTACCTTCCTTTGGCCTTAAGGAATTTCCACCCGAATTCAGTGTATACCCAACAAAATCATAACTGAGTTAGGCTGCAGATTGCACAACGTGATGTTATGCTCCAAATCGTGTTACAGGCAAAAAGGAAACATACCTTACGTGTAGAGACAAGATTAAATTGTTAGTATATTCAAAGCGTAACAGGCAAATTGAAGGATTATTATTACTGATGCGGATTTCATTGTTACAGAAAATAAAAAAAAAAGTAATTTGCTTCTTGATACAAGGAGGAGGAGCGTGCACTCTGGGATTTAGTAGAGGTGAGGCTTGTATCATCTGGGTTCACCTCCTGCTTGGCCTATTCTCCTGGGTAGAGGTGGCTGAAGGCAGTGAGGAGTATTCATAGATGTTCTTCCATACAAAGCTCAGAAACTATCTGGCTTTCATTATGCTCAGTGCCCTTGTTCAGTACAGCTCTTGGGGTCTCCCATCTGTTCAGCAGCTGTTTACTCATGGTCCTTCATCCAGTCCCCAAGTCAGTAGCAAGTGCCCCAGTAACTGTAGAGACTGACTGGAGACAAATGTATAAGCATGGCTGTATAAGGAGATACTATGTGCGCTTCACCCCAAGTGATGCAGATCTTCACCTTTCTGTTTGTTTCATGCTTACCTGAAATTTCAAGGTTATTTCATTTATTACCCTCCCTTTTCCCTATTGGAAAGATGTGGAATCTTAGCTTGTGCTTAAATAGAATGAGACAAGTATCAGAACTTCATTTTATTAAAATAAAATTATACTAAGCTGGTAAAATATTAGTCTTTAATATTTTTTTTTCCTTGGTGGTAGGAAGAAATAAATGGGGGGAAGAATTAAACAAATTAAAGACTTCAGCTTTTTTTTTTTCCTAAGGCCTAAATTTCATTATTGTTAGTTCTGAACACCATATTTTTCTGAATATGCATCATATTCATTTTGGATTATTTAATTTAGCTTCTTCCCAGATGAACTAGCTTTATTAAATGCTTGCCATGGATGAGCAAACAAAGTTTGTGCAGACTATAAATATCTATGATTAGTCTTACACGGTATTCTGTAATCTAAGGTTTAACAATTATGTATAATGTTTTCATCCAAGCTTGGTAAGCCACAGTGGGGAGTAGAGTGGGCTGGGGTGAGGGAAAGGAACAATTTAAAATCTATTAGTGAAACAGAACCAGGACACCAACTACTCCAAAAAAAAAAAACAAAAACAATTACAGTCAGACCCTGGTATATGCCACACCTAAGGGATGAACTTCCCCAAAACTCCATCAAACTGTTAGTGTGGGCAGTTTAAGTTATTAATAGCTTCACTGATTCATAGAAGAGTAGGTATACTCTAAAGTGTGTGACTGCAGTCCGGGTAGCTATAGATGAGACAGTCCCTAGAGTTGCTGACCAGTTTATGGTAATTTCCCTACGGTAGTACAGAGGCAAAACTCATTTAAAGCTAACTTGATAAAGTCTGAGAAGAAGTCACATGGCTGCATGCATCTGGTCATGTTCATTGAAGCTTTGGAAGTTACTGCAGCTTCAGGCCTCTTTACAGCAACATTTCAATCTGATTTTGTTCTCTTTATTGAAAAAACAAGTTACTTGTTGTGGATTCTTTGGAGATTTCTTTTTTTAGTTATTTTGCTTTTTTTAAAGCAATTAATACTTACTGATTTTCCTTGAAGCTGTCTTGCATTGTAAGAATAAGTGGGGTTGGAACTCAGTGATTTTTCAGGTGCCTTCCGACCCGAACCATTCTGTGATTTTATGAATAAGTGAGTAACGGTGAAGAGCCATTTGCAGTTGATGTCAATTTGCTACCTATGGTTTTGGTGACTTGTGATGTTCATAATCAGTTGTTGTCTTTCTCCAGTAATGTTTCCTTTGCTAAGGAAATCTACTTTATTTTTTCATTATTTATAGAGCCTTCGTAAGAATTTCTCTTCTACTCTCTAATTGTATATTAATGGCTTACATCTTCCGTGACCACTGCGAATTCACCATATACTCCAGCAGTGCACTCATAATTACTTAGAACCAAAAAAAATTGACAGGCTGGCACAAAATTTTTTTTGGTGTTCTAATAGTGTTGCTCTATTCCTACTAAAGGTTCAGAACATCTGTTGACATCATGTAGTTTGTTATCAGTAAGAATGCTGACAGGAAAGAAAAAAATATAAAAATATATTTTCATTTTTTGCTTCATTTTGTTTCTTGCACTGTGATCATGGCGCATGCAGAGTGGATTAAGTGTCTCTGTTGGCATATTTCAGTTGAGTTGACCTAATGTGAATTACATGAGGATCTTTTAAAAGTTCAGAGGCTTGCCTAAAAGTCTTAAATATATAATTTGTAATAAAGTTTTTCATTTACGTGTTTAACTTCCATGCAATTAAGCCCTAAATTATTACTTGGCGATTAGCTTGAATTTAGCTTGTCATGTTACTCATCAGTCTGTTTCCGCCACAGGATGCAATAACACTGATGCATTTTGGGGTTTGTTTGCACTCCAGTTTTCTTAACATTTCACTTGAGTTATTTAGTGCTGAAGTAGCTTGATCTTGTGATCAGCAATCGATTTGTTTGTTTTACTATAACTGATCTTTTCCCATGGCGTAAATTCTTAAAGCCGGGTTGATTATAGGTTTATTGAGACATACAGTGAACTTGCCCACAGAGCAAGAGTGAGGTCTTGTTTTGTGTCAAATGTGCAACAGCTGCAGTATCTTTTGGCTGGCATCACATGGTGTTTTACATCAGGCTGGTCCCTGTATGCCTCTGCACCTCAGGTGCTCTAGGAAGTTAAAGATTGTCAGAGGGCCAAGGTGCAAATACGGGTTTTATGGCTCTGTGTATTTGCTTGGTGTCTGAATAGTTAGAAGATGTTGCATTGTGAATTACATGAAGTGATCAGACACAATTTACAGTAAGTGACAAAATTGGCTGTGCACAAACACAGGAGTTGATTCCAGATAAATATTGATTAGATCGGTGGCAAAACACATAATTTTTGTTATAAGTCTCTTGGATACTTGCCTGTTGTGGGTGACTTGTATTACTGTTCTTATGTTTCAGGAATGACATAATATAACAATATTGGTAACTCAAGAAATTGGAACAAAATCTTCAAATAAAGCTCATGATATACTTCACGGAATTGATAAGCAAAACTATGATTTATGGGTGTAAACCTTACGCTAGTCAGGAAGAGGGGAATATGGGATTTCTGTTACAGTTATTCCTGATCTGAGGTTTAAGATGACATACACATCTAGGAAGTATATCTACTGCACTTCCGTTTTTCATGTTACTTGTAGGAGTACCCAGATTAAAAGCTTTAATGATTAAAACCTTTAAGTGGGCAAAATTTAATTAAAAGTATGAGTTGATGCTGTATACAAACAGAACTCAACTTTACTAAAAGTAATGTAGACGTTCTAATTTCACCTTAATTAGTATAACGATCAGGCATCCTTTGGTGGACAAATACGAAGTTAGTGCTATGAATGAATAAGGTTCCATTTTCGTATCTGAAACTTCTCAAATAGAGCGCTCACCAGAAGATGTGAGTGATAGGATAGTTCTTAATTATTGTTTACTTTCTTTCTGTGTACTTTAATCTGGAATGATTGTTGGGTGAATTTTTTGTGACGGTTCTAATCATATTAGTTTGAATTACTTAAAAAAATTATGTATGTAGGTTAAGCTAACCTAGGCATTGGTTTGCTTTGGTTGTAACCAAAAGTACAAATTTCACAGTGCAACTATGTCACAGATCATAAAATGAAAGTAGAGAGTAAGATTTGCTTTTCTGAAGAAATGGGCGAGAATAAAATTCTTTCAAAGAGGCATGATATTGGATGGAAGTGTAGATTAGAAGGTCTATATCTGTCTTAGTCTAGCTGTGTTAATGAAGATGTCATTGCTATAGATTAATTTATACCATTTCAATCAGATCATTAGGGTATAGGTTTGGGAAAAAAAATGTTCAAGAGAGTCTGGTGTGGTGACTCAAGGCAGGAGGTTGAGTAGGTGTTTTTTGGAGCTGGTCATATGCTTTCTGTGAAATCTTACATCATGTCCCATATGCAACCCCATATAAGGGAGTGAATTCTGAGGACTATGGAATGTCTGCAGTTTCCAATAGTTTGTTGTTTTTCAAACTTGCTTGAAAGCTTATAAGGCTTGCAAACGTGGCAGACAATTTAAATTGCATGGTAAGAGGAGACATAGTTGGATATACTGCTACTAGTGATGTCACTTCACAGGTTAGTTAGCACATCTGTGTTCATACTCAATAGTGAACCGTACCACCTAAAAGTCTGGTGGTAAAGCTGCGAGCTTTATTAATCTTTTTGTAGATTTTCTAAGGCAAAAGACACTGACAGAGTGACGACAGGAAAAACAATGAGGCTTCATCCTCTTAATAGGAACTTCAGCAAAAAAGTCTGCAGTAAACTCTACCATTGGGTTTTGAATAACTTTTAATTAAGTATTCCGTTTAGAATCTAGCATGGTTGGAAAGCTCCTTTCAGTATCTCCAAGTACTTGGAGGAGTACTTAGTAAACACATGTTGCTTGTGTTCTGTAGCATTATAATGCGGCACAGTAAAAGGTACTTTTCGTCTTGATAGAGTTTAGATCCAAATCAGTGACCCGGAGAGGAAATACTCTGCTCTGAGCTGTGTGGTTTGCCCTCTTTCAACTGTTTTCAAGTAAAACAGATTCGTCACTCCTTGCTTGCCAATTGTAGATACTCACTTAAAGATCCATTTTGTCAGTATTAATGTGTCCTGAATGACTGTAACACTGAAAAAAAGGAGTGAATGATGTGAAAGAGACTTAGTGTTTCTTCAACCACAAACTGAAACAGGCAAAACATCAGCCTTTTGGAAAGTCTACCTCTGGTAAGTCCAAAAGGGATGGGATAGTATAAAGTTAAGAAAGATTATTTAATAGTAAATACGCTGTAACATTGACTCTTTGTGCAGAGATTGAATTCTTCCTGTCTTTCCTCTCAAGTGCTGGGTTTTTAAGGTGATGTCCAGACTTCTACAGACTGTATTTCAAGTGGTTTAAGTTCATAGAATGCTGCTTTATTAATACGTTGAAATAACAAATTACTAAGTTAAACACCAAGAAACATGTTGAGGTATGTTTGTGCCATTGAAATGTTTGCGTGAAGTTCCTACTTAATCAGTTATAGTCATGAGTCTTACGTGGTCTGAAAGCTTCTCAATTTGATTTAAATTATTGATGTTGATTATTTAATTTTGAGATGTTTTTATCTGGGATTTTTATCTAGATACTGAAATGAATGCCACAAATGTTACAGCAGCTGTATTGATTACTTTGTTTTGATTTATGTATCAGTGTTGGTTTTTTTTATCTGTGAGTCAAACGTGTATTTTTAAGCTCTAATTAACATTTCTGTTCTGACAAACTGGAACTGGCTTTTCTATAAAGGAGATGTAATTTCTAGTGTGTGATGAGAAGACTTGTGAGCTGAGTGTGATGCAAGGCTTAGACTTCTTAAAAACTTTTTTGTTTAAGATATGATTATGGTAAATGTTCCCTGAGGAAAACCCAAGATAAATGTTTGTCTCCATGCTTCTTTTTAGTATACTTCAAGTCTATAGCTAAAACATAAGACACTTTTGTTTTTAAATACATAAATTAGGAGACTGTCTAAAAATACAACATAAAATGAACTATACGTCTTTGACCCAATACTGGATGAAATCACTGTCAGTTATTACCCAGCACTGACTGGTGCTAAGCAAAGCTATCTGTTTCTTAAAATCAAAACTATTAAGAACAATAGTACTGTCTTTTTCAGGGAAAAGGGTGAAGGGGAATAGCAAAATGGCATCTATATCATAGTTCTGGACCGAGTAATCTATTACTTGTGGAATTTTGGCTAAGATTAAAGGTGGGGGTTCTTGTCTTTTTGTGGTCTCTTCATTTTGTTGTGTTTTTTTTTTTTTTTTAAACCAACTGATTTTAAAAACGGGTAAAACCAATTATGCATTTTACTATTCCACTACAATTCAGGCCTTATTTCTGCACTTTTCAGAGTGACACTAGCCATATGAATTCTTAATAATCATAACCCTCTGAGTTCTGTGATCCATGTGCATCTGTTAATTTGTATAGATACAGTTCTTGCAGTTTACTGTCTCTGTTTGGAAGCAACTATACTTGGAGGGTAGTAATTGAACGCCATTCCTAAAGTATTTTAAGGAGTATCTATGAGCAGAAAGGAGAGGAATTGATTCCAAATTGATAGTGTGTGGACTAATAAGAGAACTCTGTTGAGCTTTGAAGGAGGACTTTGTGTATCCAAGTTTTGCTAGATTTTCAGGTACTTGGGGAAATTGCTTTCTTCAGCATTACCTCCGTGTGCACGCTGTGCACCTGTAGCAAACGAGCACAATAGTTTGTCAGAGCTACAGGATGCTTGGTAACAAACAGGCAGTGTCTTCAGTGGCTTCCTTTCTCTGAGAGCCAAAAACTGGGTAGTCTTCCCCCCACCCCCCAAGCTCCATTGTACCTTATTGGTTTTCATAAACATTTTTTCCATGGATCAAGACCAGTCTCATCCAAATGATTGCTTCAGTTCTTAATAGTCTGTTCTGGCTTGTTGAAAAGGTTAATGGTCCATTTAATCTCTCCACATAGATGTTATTTATTTGCAGACAGGATGCTGGTCATCTGACTTCTTCAAGTACTTGAGAATGGATACCGTTACTATAATTTTACTATTTTTATTCAGCTGTTCCAAACAAGAAAACCAAAAAATATTTCACTTTTTGCTGTATATCAAACAGTTTTGTGTTACATTTGGGTGCAAAGCAAACCTCCCTCAAGGGGAGGTTCCTCCCTCAAGTCATGTTCCTCCCTCAAGTCACGTGGGCTTGTGACAGATCTATGTACAGAGCCAACAGTTGTAAATAAGCCTTCAACCTACAGGAGGAAGTGTGAGGGAGAGGCTTTGACTAGGACGTAGGAATTGTATTGACTTAATTGCAGGCAATAGTTTCAAGACGTCATGTTGCAAAGCTGTCTGTTCTGAGGAATTGCTATGAAGAAGGAGGTAAAGGACAACAACCCAAATCTACTGGTATAAGAGCAAGCGTGTGGTACACTAGCTGCCTGAAGAAGTTGCTGTGTAGCATGTGTATTCTGGACCTGATAAGAATCTTCATTCCAGTCCTGCATAATTGTCAGAATAAACATAGACTCTTTCAAAGCAAAGAGACTGGTTATTTGCGTATCTTTAGCTGTGTCCGAAAGAAATCGGGGTGATAACTCATTATCTGTGGTAGCTAAATTGTAAGAATGAGAACTTTCTCTTGGTATACTGTCCTAATGCATCCTCCAAAATCTCTTCCTGTTGCCTTTCATGGAACCATAGTATCCTTCCCAAACCTTTCTTGCCCATCATTCTAACCCTGTAATAGCATACTCTGATCCCCTTGCTGAGTGAGGCTAGTGCCCTATGGAGAAGTCTTGAGTCATGTAATTAAAAACACATAAACAAGGGAACAGAATTAAGGCTGCTCTGAAATGTCTAACCCAGTCCCTTCCTTGCCAACGTGCACATCTTTGACATTGTCACAAACAGGGTTTCAATTCTTTCTTTCCAAAGCTTTACGTTATATATCAGCAGAGGAGTTTAAACTTTCTGTAGAATATCATTGTTTTCTACTGTGGTACAGGCGTTAACCTATAATCAGAGACAACTGATTTTTCTGCATTGTACTGCATCAAAGATATATAATAAATAAATGATGGAATGGTTTATATCTGCAAAGGCAGCTCCTTCTATAGGTCAGGGCAAATACTTAATGGATGTTTTCAGAGACAGTATTATTAAATCTGAGATTCAACTATGTAAATTCCATAAATTCTATAGCCATATTTAGCAATGAAGTGCTGGGAGCACAAAACTGTTGTTAGTAGTAATGAAATACAAGTGAACGTTAAACTTTTTTTTAGCAAAAGAAATATTCATTGGAAAAACTTGGTGGGAGTCAAAACTGTGACCTGGCTCAAGGGAATTGCTTTGGATTCCTAGCTCCAAGAGAGATGGAGCTGTACTACCGTTGTTGCCTTTTGAATGCTAACCAAAATAAGTTTTACTCTGTTGCTGAAAATGCTCCTTGTGTTTTTGTGGCTGAGTAAAAAGGAGCAAAAAAAGCCTCTGCTCAATCTCAGAGGACTGTTCCAGGCACTGAAAATGCTCTTGTATCCTTGTAATATCCTTGTTACAGTGGAAACTGTTAGGCAGGATAGAAGTGTATAATATACATTCAGAAATGGACTGAGACACCCACAGACTTAATTTATCGTAGGAAAGTTAGTAGCCAAATTCCTGTTTTGCACACTGCAGTGTCCCAGTGCATAAACTGCAGCTGCTTGTTTTGGCCTATTGGACTGTTTTATATTTGGAAAATAATAGCTTGTGTCAAGAGGGTGACATGGATAAACAAGAATGAGCAAATGTTTGAAAGTTATTATTGCAATGGCAGTGAGGGCAGATGGAGAATCCATGGCACTTAGTGCAGAATAGTATATAATGGCAGTACTGTACCACATCACTATCCATCAGCAAGTTTCAATGTTTTTTTGCCAGTTACAAAATCTAGGATATTCTAATACTTGAGATTAGGACCTGTTTTTTCACCTCTTCGTAAATACAGCCCTCATTTGCATTATCATCTAGTTCTCTAAATGTCATTTTTTAAATATGAATTTATTAAATGTCAGTTGAGCAGGGTAATTTGAATAGTTATTTTCTCCTACCATTATTCTGTTGCTACTATCCTATTATTAAGGACGTTTTAACTGTTGATTGCTTATATTACTGATTGGAACCTTTGTTTGTCTATGTTAAAAACAAGCTTTTTTCATGTGGCCTGATTTTTCTTTTCCTCCATTAGAAACCAATGCAGACAATGGACTATAATTGCAAAATCATAGTGCAAATTCCTCTTTGTTGAGAGGCGTTTTGTCTTATGCTGAAAATAATTTCTGCCATCTTTCCACCTCAAGCTGGATCTTGGCATCCTCGTGACTTCTATTCATTTTGTCTCATCAGAAGATTTCCAGAAAAGACTCAATTAATTTCAGCTACAATTGTCACCATCAAATTATCAGTCTTCTGCGAAATCTGATTCTCTAATTAATGTTGTAGCATATGTGCATTAGTCTGTCTGTTGCTTCTGTTTTCTAATGAGACATATACTTACAGTGCTTTCTTAACAAATAATAATAAACTGACTGGCTATATGCGATGTTATCAGCTAATAAATAAGATAGAGGTAGCTTTTGTAATCATCCCCATCTTCAACTCTGATATTGTCAATGTTTTTACTCATCATACCTTTAGATCCAAATACCAGGGATTCAATATGTATTTGAAATTTGGCAATTGCTCATTTTGACTAAACAAGCAAGTCAACATTACTTGAAAATACCTTTTCTTTAATTTTTATTTTTTAAAAAGATAGTTATAAAGCAGGTTACTCTGTAAATTCAGTATCAGGAATGTGTGATTTGCAATGTTCTGTTTATAGTGACATCTAGTGGTTTAGGGTTCTTCTGACTAAATGGAAGAACCCAATACAGATATGCTTAAAACATAAGAATAAAATGTTGAATGGAAATGAATAAATTAACTCTCTGATGATAGGAAGTATTACTGACCTTACATCTATTAATTAATTTACATCAGAAATATCTTGAAAGTCCTTTGTAAAAGAGCACTTGTATGACGTATGTTACATGTCATGCACATACTTTTACCAGTGATCTTTCTCATCCTTTTTCTTCCCCACTAAAAAAAAACATAAGAGAGTAGTAGCATTGCTTTTGAGTCGAGGTAAAAGATATGCTATTTTTGAAAGAATAACAGTGCTAGACAAGTGTGTATAAGTACCTCTCATATGGGAAAGCGGAATTAAATGAAACTGTACTAAAAAAGTAATTACTCTCCTTTCCCTCCTCACAGTCACCAAGATGCTCTGATGCTGCATTCAAGCTTGATTTTTAAATGCATTGTTTTAAAAATGGATAAATACTTTTAGAGGAATAAGCTGATTGCAGTAGCCTAGTCCCAGCCAAATAAAGGCCACGGGTTATGACTGTGATAGGTTGGCTGGTTTTTTGTGGTTTTTTTTTTTAAAAAAAAAACAAAACAAAACAAAAACCAAACAAAAAACCCAGTATATTGTTAGGTGG
>JAOXJK010000051.1:35775820-35793161 GCA_025774025.1 Xenus cinereus | reverse complement strand
GTTTTTTGGGTTTTGGTTTTTTTTTTTTTAAAAAAAACAAACAAACAAACAAAAAAAACCCCAAAACCAAACACAAAACCCAGTATATTGTTAGGTGGGGATCAGGTTTTGGCAATTGGCATGATTTCCAGTTCATTTAGTCTTGAGTTTTAGCTGGTGGAGATCCAATCAGAAACAATCACTCAAGATTAAGTGCCAGACATTCAAGAGGTTTCCCCTGACTTAGCCAGGCAAACAACTTATTTTAAGCGATGCAGCCAGCTTTCTGTACAGGGCTTTTATTTATTCCTTTGAAAGATCACTTTTTCCCTTCCACTCTCCTCCCCCCACTGTTCGGTTTTTTTTTTGGTTTTTCTTTTTTGTGTATACTGAAACCTGATGCACATTTCTTTATGCAGATTAAAGAAGTAGGGACCCACATTACAATTAACGTGCTCTTTTCTGTCACTTCAAAAACCTGAAATGCCTTTCCAGAAACTTAAGTGTGTGCTTGGATCCCTTTCACAATATTAATCAGTATTGATTGGGTTTGCTTTTCCCCAAACTTGCTTATTCTACATGAAACCGATGTAGATGAAGAGGCAATATTCCTTTTAAGCAGTTTTGTTGGTTATCCAAGAGAACTTTATCAATTATCCCAAGTGCCTAGTATATACTAGGATTTATTTTACAGGTCACTGATAGTTTTGTTATAATTGCTTGTCTATCTAGCCACCAAAATATTGTTATTGTTTGCTGGAACGGTGTTAGTGAAATACAGGATATTGAACTCTCAGTTTGACAGAAACATAACCGGGAATTTAGAAATAAAATTTAGTTTAAAAAAAAATAAGCATAAACCAAATATATGTTAAGTCTTAAGCTTGCAGAAAGATACAGGCAAGTTGGAAGTGGATATGTAGGTACGAAAGAGACATTTTTGGTCACAATTAAATTTTTGGTTTCTGAGAAGTTTTAACTTTTTGCCCTCATTTCTGTTCTGTGTGTTTTATGTTGTGCTCCTGCTTATACAGCTCTGAGTACTTAGAAGGATTTGGCTAAGCAAAACCATAGGTGAAGACACCCAACCAGAACTGTCATTCTGGGGGTTTGTGGTTTGGCTTTGGTGGTGGGGAGAGCACAGAAAGACCTGAGGGACTATATGTGAATTTGTATTCTTTATCCTGGGACAAGTATTGATACCCTTAACTCTGCCCTATGAGGTGTTTGAAATTTGATCTGTTAGTGAAAACAGAAATATAATCTTTTAAAAGAAGTGCCTGGACAATTTCTATTAAAAAGTAGATATGTATGTATTTGGAAGAGGCTGTGAGAGAATTCCTTCTTCCCATTTTCTAAACAGCTTTAATTTTTCATAATTAACTGTTTGTTCCTGCTGTGCATGCCTGAAAGTGATACTCTCTTTGAGCTTTGTACTGTGTACTACTGAGCTTCGTTAACGATTAAGTTCATGATTGGCCTCTCAGTATAACAAGGAAGGGAAATTTTTTTTCTTATAAGCAGGGAAAAGAAGCTGAACTTCTTGTAAACATAAAAACTATTTAAAAATGGCTATGCATTATAGAACTAGGACTCAGTGCTTAAACGGGAATCTTTCCGCAGACAGCCAAACAGAAGTTAAGGATAATGTGTGTAAACTCACGAAAATTAAGTAGCGGTCAAGACTCATTAACATGTGTTGCTAAGGCTTGTTTCTCTGGAGCTGTGCAGTGATAAACAAGATTGTCTCAGATTTTCCAAGATGTCTGGAAAAAAAAATAACATTGTAAAAATTGTAGTCTGCTGGGCTTTGACTTATCCTTTCAATCCACATTCACAGCTGGACTCAGTAGATATCAAAGTATCACAGCTGCTCGGTAGAGCCACCAAACACCATCTCTTCATACAGGACTCCTTTGAAAAGCGTGAAGGGAAGAGAAGGGAAAAAACCCCTAAGTCCTAACTTGACGTGCCAGAAATGTAAAGTAAAAGAGGTGGAGAAGAAGCAATACTGTTCTGGTAACTGAAATCTATGGGAATTGCATGTTTCATTCTGAAAGCACAGCTGTGCTTTAGGAGTCTGGGTTACTAGCAACTCATTAAAGTAGTATACAAATATTGACTGCATTTGAGAGCAACAGCTGTGAAGTCACACTTGTAAATGCAAAAAAAAAGTAAATTCGTGCTCTAAGGCTTACGCAATAAGTATCATTGAAAAAGGCATTTTAACCAAAATACGGTTTGTGATGCTTTTGATATTTAAACAACTTGGTGTATGTTTTATCAATCTTATTGATGTTTAGAAGAAATAGTGCTTACGACAGTACTTTCAGAAAGGATCAAGGGCCTGGGCAGGAAATAGTCAGCTGCAAGTTCACTTCTATTTCTACTATTAATTGCAACAAATTGTAATTCATAGCGGAACTAGAAGCAGTAGGACAGGTCTGCACTGCTATTCTAGTCAGTTTAAACTTGATCAGACACATTGAATAGCCCAGAAGTAAGTGTTGGCTGTAAAGCTGCCCAGGACACTGAGTATCTACTGGAGTAGCTTACCTGAACTGCGAATTACACTGCTGTGATTATGCTGCCATCTATACTGAAGTTAGGCAGAGCTAGCTGAGAAGCATTTATACTACTTTAGATTAAATCAGTCATAATTTTTCCTTAGTTCTCTTTCTGTAAAATAGGGAATTAAAAGTTTACTTAGCTTATAACCTCTACATTTTCTGGGATCCTTTTCTTGTTTGAGGGTGTCTTGATAGAAATTCAGTATAAAAATTCATGTCCGTGGATCAGAAATTGTGTTTGGTCATTTTTCAAACAGTAGGGAATTCACTTCAATAGTGCAAAATCCCTAATGCTACTGATAATGGATCACATCCGTACGTGGTGCACTTACAGTTGTTCAAATTTCAATTAAATACTTTATTGTCAGGTAGACAGTGTTCAGGCTACTGCTTTACTTTGTTCTGTGTTTTTCAGTTACTTTACCTCCAAGGCCTTGTTCTGTGTTTCAGTATCTAAATGTTTACTTACCTTAGAAAAGTGTAAAGTACTTGCATGTCTTTCAATTGTACCCTCAGCAGAACAGCAGCAGGAAAATCAATAGGGAGTCATTCTGTCCGACACTTCAAGAAGCAATATTGAACAATTTATCTTCTTTCCTTGTTCGGTGATATAGAAATAAGTGGTATCAAAAATGAAAGGTAATATATTTGCACATTCAGGAATTTGCTGAATTTTTTTTCATTATAATTTTGTGATGTACTTGGAACAAATGGTGCTTTGGTAACACTTGTGCAAATCTACCAAAATTAACTAATTGCATTATGTTGTTTGCTTTCACATATGTTTTGCATCTTGAAAACAGCTGATACTGTTGTAAAAAGTGTAAGGTTTACCTTTGAACTGTGAAGTGATTAGCACGGTGAATTTGTGTGTCTTGTGCACCATCATTTGCTAAATAAAAAAAGCTTACCATTAAAATTGTTGGATTAAAATAACTTAATACATATGTAGTTTAATAGCACATTATATTTCCTTAGGGACATATTCTTCTATTCTCACTATTCTCACACCAAGTGCAGCTCCTTTGAGTTGTTTTTTTTTTTTTTTAAACATTCTGCTTGAATGGTATCTTTGCATGAACTGAGACTCATTCTGATTCCCACTCTTCATGGCAGACTTTTGTCACTACATTGTCAGTTTATTTAAAAGAGGTAAACAGCTGTTTTTAAAGCTATTTTTATTATATTTCTGTCCCCTCCCTAAATAATTACTAGAGAATATCATAGCAGGAATCATTAGTTTATGATGCTAAGATGATCCCAGGTGGTGGTGCTTAGAAAGGTAATATTTTAAATTTTGGAATTTTTAATTAGTGTTATCCAGGAATTTGCACTATACTGTCAATAGTTATCGAATTTAGAAATAACTTTCTAAATAAACTGCTATGGGAAGACTGAGTTATGAAAGATAGTGGCAGTTGATCCCTTCAAAATAAAGCCAAAGCAACATAGTGCCCTAAAACACCAAGACACTCCATTTCTTATCATCAAGTTAAACCACATTATGTTTTTTCAGTATTATAAACCTATGTAAATAAGGATTTATTTTAAAATAGATAATTGAGCATGAAATTAAAATAAGGAAAGGTCTCATGATTTAAATAAGTATAAATACATCAGTGCAAATCAAGGTGTTTCTAGTGTGTAGCTACATGTTAGTTGCTTTGTTATGTTTTTGGAGTGTTTTCCTTTGGTTTCTGAAATTAGTCGAGAATGCATATTTTCTTAACTATTCCACTGGAGTGCTCGTGCCTCTTCCTTTCGTCGAGCCTTTCCTGATCGAAAGGAAGAGTGTGAAAATATATGTGCTCAATCTGAGTAAAGAGTTCTGATCTATTAACAAATCACAATGAATGTGCATCTAAAGAGAAGCGTGAAATTTCACTGGTGTTTCCACCTCCCTTGTTGCACTGATTTTCATTGCCATGTCTTCAGCATGTGTCTTGGTCCCATTTTTTTCCTTTGCATTTTTGATAAAATAGTAACAAATTTTCCTTTAAAGAAAAGGGAAGGACTTTAAGAAAACAGGTTAGCTGTTTCCAAGGCACTCTTAAAACTTGATTGTCAATCTATATGGATTCTTTGATCTAGACTGTGATCATTTACTGAAGTGTTTAAGCTTTTGTCTTACTTTATCTGAACTATCTGTAGTTGTAATGATCCAAGAAGGTACCATATAATAAACATGAAGGTCAATAATGAAAGAACACTGCATAAATAACATCATTCTTTCAGAACAGACAAAAGCAATAAACTGATATTTTATTCTTAGAATAGATTTCTCCTTATGTTTGTGCTGCAAAGACAGGGAAAGGTACTTCCATGGTCTAGGTATCATCTAGATTCCTCTGCGTGTCTTCTGCTTCTCTTATTCCCTGACTTTGCCTTTTTACTTTCATAACTAGACACAAGTGATGAATGTGTAAAATGAATAAAATAATACACAGGAGCTTACCTACTTAGCTGCATATTTTCCTGGACAATTTGCCAAAGTACACAGTTTGAAATATTTTCCAAAATAATAGCTCTTAATATGAATGGTCCATGGTTTCTCAGTTGATGGGAGGTACTGTGGCATTCATAAAAATAAATCTGCCTCAAGTATCTAGTGATACAAAACTGGCAGCCTTTTACTTGCCAAATCCCCTGTGCTTAGTTAGAAGCTCAAATATTTTCTAAGGCACTCCAGTATAAATTAGACCGTCTCCAGATGTTTTGGTACAGTGAATGCTGAGGCTCAAATTCACTTTTAATGAACTGTATTTTAGTGCCAGTCTCTCCTGTCTACTTAAATGACAAAGAGCTCATCTGACTTTGTAATGAATCCCACAACTGTATCATTTATTGAGCCTCTGTCTCAGCGTTGTGCTGGTCCATGGTAACATAGGTTGGCAGTCTAAGTAAACCGCGTTGAAGGTTTATTACCAAAGCTACAGCACTTGAAGAAATGACATCCAGCACAGCAAGAGGTGCTGGAATTTTACTGAGGAGAACTGTATCTGTGGGTGGGAGATAGGTTAAAAGGGCTTAAAAATGATAAAATAGGGCATGGCAATACATGAGGGAACATCCAGCAGAAGAGCAGATCGTAAATTAACTGTGCAGTGCCTGATTGAGACGGTAATCAAGTCTGATTAGACTGTATATGTGCTTCTTAGTAATGTATAAAAGACTAGTATAGGTGATCAGGAAGGTGTAGAAATAAATTGGCTTTTAAAAAAAGGCATGTGAAAATTAAAGAAACACGATACTGGTAGTTTTGCTACCTAAAAAGTCTAAGGTAAGTTTATATATATATATACACATATAAGGAATAAGAACGTGGAATAGAGTGCAGGGTGTACTGAGGCACACATAAAAAATTAAATGCTGTCAGTACTTGTCTACATAGCAACACACAGTGTGTAAGAGAAAGAGACAGCTTGGAAGTAAGTCATAAAAAGATGGATGTCTAGAGTGAAGACTGACAAATCAGAAAATGAGGCAGAATCTACCTTGTAGTTTCAAAGGAAGGACCAAACTAAAAATCAATGCCATTGAATCTTTTGGAAATAGAGGCATTGGAGCAGACTAATCGATGGTCAAGGTTTGGGAGAGATTCGAAGGGAGAAGAATGTAGTTTGGCCTCTAGCCTTGTGCTCGATGCTGAAGCAGATACTGGAAGTAAATGCTAATTGAGGAACCTATCAGAAATGAACGAGTAGCGAGATGTGCTTACTCTTACTGTGTTAGACATTTAGTTTTTGGGTTTGCTTTTGTTTCTTTTAGGTGAAATATCATTGCCTCTCTATCTGGATGTGGACTCTAATTTCTCTATGTAGTTCTCTCAATTCAAAATAATTTAAATTTCTCTTGGAACTTTAATATTTTGAGGTCTATGCACTGACAGGACTTTACAGTGATGTAGAACGCTTCTCAAACTGTGTTTCATTTTATTCATCAAGTAGAATATGAAACAGTGGCAACCATGAAAGGAAGTGAAGTGCTTGTCCCCCTTGGCATTTGGATTGAAAGCTACATTGATTGAAATGTTCTTAGTGAGCATTTGCACCAGCCTTTCCACTTATA
The DNA here is from genome assembly GCA_025774025.1 of Xenus cinereus. Taxonomy (NCBI): domain Eukaryota; kingdom Metazoa; phylum Chordata; class Aves; order Charadriiformes; family Scolopacidae; genus Xenus; species Xenus cinereus. The sequence goes on along the minus strand of JAOXJK010000051.1, from coordinate 35,786,544 downwards.
TGTACCACTGGTCAAGCCGCACAGGACCTGACTAATACTGGATTTATCTTTCTTCTTTATTTTCTCCGTATGTACAGTAAATGTTGCCTTTACAATGGGAGCTCTGCTAGCTATGGCTAGTTAAAGCCCTGTTTGATTCTCCTTAGCAGAACATTCCTGGATCTGATGCAGAGAAAACTTGTGCAGTGAAGGTTTTAAGTAAACATTAAAAAAAAAAAAAGTCATGCTTCTGTTGCTTATTAGAACTCCAGCAACATTTGAAATGAAAATCTTTGCATAAGAGTGTCTGAGATATAAACTGACTTGAATCTTGGAGTATTACAGGGAAAAAAAGCTATCAACATTGAGTTGAAGAACAGCAGTAATGTCATTGCATAGATTCTTGATGTCTGTTGGGGGAGAAGTTGGAGAGGAAAGAGAAAGGCATGCCAAGTAAAGGATGTGTACAGCAGTAGCAAGATTCTGGTAAATTTCTTAAATGACAGTGTGATAGTATCCAAAAATGTTTTCTCTCTGTAGACTTGATTGGCTATCTGTACATCCATTGGGGTTGACTTTCCCATACATACTATGGCACTGTCATCTTTAAGTGGACTAGAATAACATAAATGATGAAAGTGACAGTATGTTGAGGCCCTTCAGTTAGAGTAGGGAATCCAGATCTCCAAACCCAGCATATCTTTCCTTACTAGCTTCTGCTTTTTTTAATGTCAATAATTTTCTAGCTAGAAGTATGTGCATGCATTTGACTTATGCTTTCAAATGTTCTAAAAGTAATAAATGGTGATTAAGTTTTGAACAGTAACATCCGAGAGAAGACAGAACATCTACAACCACTTAGAAATCTATCTCTTTGTTGCAGAAGCCTAAAGGAAGTGGGAATAGCTTTTGTTTACCTTGTGTATATTACCTGTCTTGTGTTACTTTCAACTTTGTATCTAAAATTCAGTTGTCTATTCAATAAATGCTAGTATTAGTCAGATTCCTTACATGGTATAAATATTGATTTACTCTGACAGAGAACAGAATCGGTTTCTCCAAGGTATGTGAAAATACTCAGTTGAAGATTTTTTTCTGCAAGCTTCTGCTTGTGCGCTGTGTGTGGCTTTGAAATGCATTACACACCGTGAGTGTACTGGGGATGCTTAAGCAGTGAAAACAGTTACTTTATTTCAACACTTAGTATCTTCTAGAGTATCCTGTGTACCAACATCAGTAAATATGTCATGCTGAATGCAAACTCCCCAGCCATATTCGATTGAATAAGCAAAAGTTGAGTAAATAAGGCTATGAAAAACAGTAATCTCTTTTGTTCTTGCAATGTCCTGGTGTATTCATTAGAGGTGAAGAGAAGCTATAAATGTCATTTCTGTTGTCGTACAGGAAAAATAAAACTACAAAAGGATACAGTGGCCTGTATTGTATTCCATACACATTTCAATTAACCTTGGAGGTTGTTTTTGAGGGCTATACTCTTCTGTTTATATAGCCATGTAAGTTAGAGGAAGTGAATAAGGACTACTATGTAGCTATATTGTTTCTTCTGTCATGCTGTACTTCTATTTTGACAAGATTTAATGTAAGGTCTTCTCCTTTAATGGAGGACTACATTTGCTGCAGCAGCAAGGAAAGTTTTATTCTTACCCAGGCAGGATGCCTCACGGAGAGATGCACATGGGGAATGTGTATTTTTAGTGGCCTCTGAGCCTATTTCAATCTTCTGGAAATCGGATGTTGAGGGAGTGTCTCCTTGGTTTAGAATTGAGGGCCTCTTTACTGCTCAATCAAAGGAAGATTGAGCACTAACTGTGGCAATCTCACAGCTAAGTAAAACTTTGGGTTGTTAGTTTTGAGATGGTTTTCATTGTTTCAGGTTTTTGAGGGAGAGAGGTTGTTAGAGACCTATTTTGACAGGAGTGTGTGTGCCAAATGATTTATGCAGTAGTTGGTGACTTTAAGGAACTTGTTTCATAACAAAACAAGGCTTGGGAGAGAATGATGTCTCTTGATGTACTCCAACTCTTCTCAGCAGTTTATCAACAGGTGACTTGATTTCAACCAAGCTTAGCATAAGAGTATTAACATAGTGTGCATCTGGGAATTTCAGATGTTAGACCTAGCTGCTTAGGGGTGAAAGACTTTGCTGGTACATGGACTGCATATGCGGAACCCACACATGTCCTAACTGCGGGATGAGTCTGGGACATTTTGCATTTTCACTAAATGCAATGTCCAACCAGGACAAACAGAAAAATAGTAGAATAGGCTTCATGACTTCTCTTGCCATGGAACTAATACCTCATACTTCAAAATCTAATGGGAATAACCTTTGGATTGTTTAGCTGCTTAGATAAATTACTGTTACTTACATTTACCTCTGCATATTTAATGGGTTGATTCAGGCCGCAGGGACCTTAGTTGGCAGTAGTATCTGACTTTATATAAAGTCAGACAGATGAATGATGAGTGTTACCTATCTTGTACTAGGCACAAAGTGACCTTTCTGTACCAGCACGCCAGCCTTACTCCTTCTTCTAAACACGTTTCTTCAAGGAAAATGTTTCATCAGGAACCCTGCAAACAAAATGTCACAGCTGTGTTCCGCATTCCCCACCTATAAATCAGATGAGAAAGTAGGCTTTGTTATTTTGTGCTTTACCTATTGTTTGATGTATCTTCTTGTTTGTGAGTCCTTAACAAAGTAGATGTAGTTACATTCTTTTCTTTGTACACAAAGTAGTCCTCTCTTACCATCATTGTCCTATACTATGGTCATGCATATTGCCTTCAGGTGTGTTTGTGCTAACCCTGTTTTCAACATGAGCAGCTATAACTGAGTTTGTGGTGATAATGACAATTTTCCTCTCTGGCTTGTCTTTACGCTAGGATCAGGGAGCTGGCAAATGAGAGCCCACAACCTTACATAGCTGGCCTGGATGGGCTGCTTTGCTGGAAGCTTGTGTTCTCTTTTATGGGTCTGTTCTAGAACTGGAGCTGAAATTTAGTTAGTTATCATCAGGATCAGTAGTATTCCCAGCTGGGTCAGAATGCTAAATCTCTACTTCTGATCTACCATATAGGTAAGACTGAATCTGGATCTCCCAGGCAAAGCAGGAGTATAAAATCTTTGTGGTTGTTGAGCTTTTTATGTGACAGAATCTTTTCTGTAAATATTAATATAGTTGTTTAATATCATTAAGTAGTGAGTTTTTCTTCTGAATATTTTAAGACCATAAAACTTACTGTAATCCTCTGACCATTCTCCCTTCTTGTGAGATAATGGGCTCGCTGTAACAGCTTCAGCCTTCTGTTCTGCAGCATCACCCCTGCAAGGCCATTGCACACACACAGTGGTGAGACCTTCAGCTTCTAATTTTTTTTTTCTTTTTTAATTCTGTTTTTGTACTTTGCCCAGTTATCTATGTTGTATGTTACAGGTTAACACTCTATTTGTGATTTTGTATATTTCAATCAAATTTCCTGGTTTTTGTGTCTGATACTTGCCAGTGTGATGTTTTACCAGTGGGTTTTTTTGTAACGTATTTAACACATCGCATCCAAATTTGCTGATATTTTTGTGTGCTGTTTGATCTCCAGTTACTTCCAATTTAGTTTGCTAGCAAATGCAGCTTAGTTTACCAGGGCTGCTTCTCTCTTTTGTACTTGTTATCTATATTGACTTTGACCTGTAGGTGTAGAGATGAGCTTGACTTCAGCTCAGTCTCTACTCAAAAGGAAACATAGCTGAATTCATGGCTAATGCTACTTGTGCTTATGTTCTTAATGCTTATAGCTCCCTCTCCCTAGTTTTGTTACCTTCCTGTACAATTTTTATAAGATCTTCATATAGAAACACACATTTTTAAACATGTAACATGCTAGATAGCCCTTATTTTAAAGATCCAAAGAGAATAGTTTCCCAAATGCTACTCATATTTTTCATGCATATCTCTTGATCTAATTAAAGATACTATTTCTTTGTACAAGTCTGATCTGCCTACTTAAAGAACATCATGGCAATAGCACAGTATCGTAAAAACGTACAGTATTAGATGCAATTTTAATAGTGCTAATAAATATATTTAGGGGAATGCAATGGTCCTTTAACTATTGTACAACAAATTTGTAAAACTATTGTGAACAAATTCTGCACTTTCAGTGCAGTAAGGGCATATAGTCTATGTAAAGCAACATGTCACTTGACTTATCTTAGATACATTTAGCGGAGGAAGCTAATGTGTGAAGGAATTTTGGCCACAACTCGTGAAAGCAGAGTTATATAGGACAAAATGAAAATGTCTTAAATAGCAAGGTGATTCTTCGAAGAGGTTACGTTTTTAAGAGAAGAATATATAATATAATACAGTACAGAAGAATTAAAAAATACTGCATGAAAGATACTTATGCTTTCTTCTTATTCTTGTTTCTGTGCTTGCATCTTCAGCAAAAACCTTAAATCTAAATTGTCAATGATATCTAATGGTATTTAAGTAGGAACTAATCAGCAATCTTTGTTTCATTATTTTGACTGCTGATAAAAAATAAAGTTTTGGTTTTATTTTTTCTGTAGATGCTTAGGTATCACTAAGTGAAACCACATTCAGTGGAGCTTTAAGGTAACTCATTTAAGTGCTTGTTTGCAAGTTGCTGCTGACCAAGTAGCTTTACCTGCTATCAACACCTTCACGGTTTTACATTTGTTGTTTTTCTTTGCGTCATTTCTCTCTCACTGGAAATAAATAAATAAAAATCATGTATGACGAGCGGGAACCTGTCAAATCATCTATGAAGAATTAAGATGACATGATAGGTTCTTCACCTCTGAAACTTTGGGTAACAGGTGTAATTGTTACTGGTTTTATTCTGTAACATTGCCTACTGTCCCTCTCCTTTCTGTTAGCTTTGAATAAGTCTCAGGGAAATGTAGCTTTCAGGAAGTGGTGGTATGTCAGAGAAACTGTAATGTCTGCTAGGAATAGTTTATTTGTTGGTACAGCAAGAATAGCCATGAGTAAACTCTTCTTCTAGTCTAAAGTAAAAGAGTTGATGCAAGTACCAAAAAAGGTACCATGTACCAATGTTTTGAGGAAAAAAAACAGTAGGAAAAAGAAGGTTATTTTTGTTTGTCATTTTGTGATCTGAAGGATTATTTTCTGAAGGCTCCCTGTAATGCAGCTAAGATGCTTTTATTGTTTTCTGTCTCTTTTGGTGGTGCTGGAGACTGCATGCTGCTGTAATTTGGGAGCTTTTTATAATTTGAGACTGTGCTTCTCATGGATAATTGTTCTTTGTAGGGAGCCTTGTTCCTTGAATGTAATGTACTGCTTCTCACTCTTCTCTCCAGCAGCTGCTTTCTTTTTTTTTTTTTTTTTTTTTTTAAATGTGATGTCCCTTCCCTCTTGAATCCATATGGAATGCAGAGTATTTCAGGGTTTCTTTTGAATACAATTGCCTATTGGTACCTAATGATATTGTGGACTTGCTTTTTATTTTATTTTGTAACTACATATTGTTTAGCTTGTGAGGTTTATGACTTCATGTGTTTTCTTGTTTCTGTTGTATGGAAATGCCTCACTAAGTTTAAGGCTCAGAAGTCTTAATAAGCAAACATGCACAGAATCTATTTTTATACAAAAAAAACCTTCAGAAGCTGGGTTTTTAGTATGTCTACAACTACAATGAGAGAAAAAAACAAAATTGGTTTTATGGACTCTGCTTGCACTTGTAAGAAAAGTTTCATCTTGGGCATATCTAAAGAAATATTGGCTGTGAATATATCATGCTTTAAATTATTTAAAATACCAGTGGGAGATAAGAAAATGAATTCAAAACGCTACGTTATCTGTGGCTTAACATGGGAACTTCGTGATGGGAGATTCCCTTTAGCAGGATAATTTAAGTGTATTCCAAAAAAAAGGGATGATGTGGGAATTTTTATTAACTATATTTTTATATGGTTGCTTTCATGGCTAGATAAAATGGAGGTATTAGTCTCCACACTGTCTTATTTTTCATAAAATTACATAGCTGTTTAAATTATTATTATTTTTTTATGTACAGTATTATACAGAATATTGTGGAAGCTGGTCTTAATGCACACATTTAACTATTCAGCATAACTCTTCTGTGCTTCAGTAAACTGAGTAAGTAGGTAAAAGTCATGTGGGGTGCTTACCCATGTAAAGTTAGTACGTAGCTGAATTACTTTCTGGACTGATTGTGACTTGTTTTAGATAGTAGTGAACATTACTGCATTTGTGGTGAAACAATTTCAAGTCATAAGCTTTTTGGGTTTTATTTCAATTTTTCCTTAATAAATTCAAAGAAATTTTGAAATGTTTTCTCTGCTTCTTGAGAATGGAGAATGCAGCAGACAGCAAGCTAGAAAGGACTCTTTAGGAGTGAGTCAAATCAGCAGCAGTCTGACGATCCTTCTTTTCAATTATGCTGAGAGTGTATAGAATATCTAGAAGTTGGAACTGAGAACTACAGGATTCTGTGACTTTATTGGTGTAGACCCAGTTCAGGACAAACTACGAAAGCAAATAAGTATCTTTTAACTTGAAAAGGGGGTCGTGTTATGCCTTACTTGGTTTCACAGAGATGATGATGAATCCCTTATGTTAAAATTCATAGTTGAGTTATGACTGGAAATGATAACTATAAGGAGAAAACCCCTGAAGCTGAAAGAATTAATTAAGCTTTATAATCTGTGAAGTACTGCAAATGTTTAGAAATTATTTAAAAAAAATAAAACTTGATCAGTTACTACTTAGGATTTTTCCCTCGACCTGTTTGAGTATGAATCAAATTTGAAGTGCTTCATTTCTTATACGATCAATTAGATTTTATTTATTAGGGATAATGTTGCAGTTTGCTATCTTCATAGTGTAAATAAGGAGCATATTTGATTCATCTCTTTCACGAGGCACCTCAACATTTTAACATCTTTTCCCATTACCTTATTGGTTTAGGAATAAACAGTTGCATGTTTAAATTCTTCACCTCAGAAGTCTGCCAAACTCTTACTTACTATGGTTCTTCATCAAACATAATCCATCTGTGTGAATAGATTTGGAAAGGAAACTTGCCTGTTTAACTCCTGATTCTTCTAGTAAAGCTGTCTTAGAAGTAAGGAGAATATTAATTTACGCTAAGTATGTGATTTTTTTTTTTCCTATATACAATTGCGTTGACAATAGAAATTTGCCAGTGTCACACAAAAGGGAAGCAGTGGTTTGGATGTGTTTCTTTTTTATCTTCCACTATAATGGATTCTTTCATTTTCTACTTTTACAGTGTGGAAAAGCCTTAACAGCTTTGGGGATTTTGCACTCAATTTAAGGTCCATAAAGAGTATCTATCCCTTCTGTTAGAAGTAAATTTATGTACTGAGAAGTCTATGTCCTTGTTAAACATATTATTGAGAAATGTTAAGATTCAATCTGATGGTGCTTTAAAGAAAATGTATCTACTACTGACAGCTTGACAGTACACAGGTATTTAAATGTGGAGGATTATGATATTTTGCTAATATCAGTCCATCTGCTCCCTGAGATAGTGAATCAGTTTGTTGAATGAATTGAAAGTCTTAGTGCTTGATTTTATTTTTTTAATATATATGTTTGGGGGTTTTTTTAGCGCCAACTGAATGCCTCCTGCATTTCTATAAATTGGGGAAATTGTAGGTTTGTAACTTAAACATTCACTTTTTCAGGGTATGGAAGGTGCTACATGTATGTCTTGACAGTGAAATTGTTTCAATTATTCTCTACTAACACTCGTCTTAAGGACTTTTTACACTTTGATAGTGTTGATGGGATTTTTTTGAATGGTTTTGGCATAACTGTTTTAAGGCATTCTTGCAACACCTGTTGCTTAATAAGAAGCCTCAATAGGAGCGAATAGAAATTTTCTAGAATGGAAGTTTATATATAAATTACAGATAATTGTATGGGAAAATAAAGAATACTACCAATAGAAGTGTCTTGCTTTGTTTTTCTTAGCACTTTATTGCTTTTTTTCTGGGTTTTGTTTGCTTGGTGCTTTTAATTGTAATTTATTGATCCCTTTTACAGCACGGTCTCAGAAAAAGTTCTTCTAATGCAACAAGCAGGGACAGTGACCTTTCTCAGCCAGTTTTGTCTAAGTAGAAATTTGCTATGTGTTTACTTTACTTGTTTAATGTATATTGTATTAATAGATTTAGGATTGTAGTGTCTGCCCTTAGTTTCTTAAACTCTGAGTTGTGTTTAATCCATCTGCAAGTGCTGGTGTGGTTTTGCTTCTTTGGGTGCTGTCAGTGCATCAGGGTACATTATACCTCCTCTGAGCAAGCAATAGACTAAGTGACCCTTGTAATTCTCAGCTTAGAAAGAGAGAAGTCAGTCTTCGGTGGTTTTCTAATTGATCCACTGGTGACCAGTGTTAAACATCCCACCTCCACCTGTTCATCTCTTATTAGCTCTCATGTGGCTGATTCAAGCTAAATTAGTAACTTTCCTGCATAGTTCAGCATTCTGAGTTGCTGATCCCTTTTTGTAAGTACAGGTTTGGCTCAAACTTAGTGATGCACAAATGTACTTTGTTAAAATCTTTCCTGCTATCTTCTGTGTCTCAGGAGCTTCAACTTCCACAGAGCTTTTTAACTGTGGTATGCTTTCATGCAGAGTGTTGTTCCTTATTCACTTTCTTTTCGATAGGATATATCTTTCTGTGTTACCTTAGTGTTTATGAAGTTTGCAGGGGCTTCGCTTCATAACAGAAGAAAGAAGAATCAGTGGTTCATGGCAAGAGCTTCATAGTTGTTGGTTTTTGTTATTAATTATGAGAGTGCTTTTGCATGATATTTTTAATAGAATACAATGTTTAAATATCCATGTTCTCTTTATTGGTCTTCCTTTGACAAGAGCTACAGAAAAAAAAAAGTTCTGTGTCTCTGTAGGAACAGCGTGCAGCTCTTTTAGGTAACCCACGTCAAGGATGTATGCATCTTGTAGCCTGGTTGGATTATGAGAGCTTTGCCTTGAACAGGCATCTCCTTTGGTTCTATCTAGCTTTGCAATTTCAATGTTTTACTGATAAATAAGGTGCTAATTGAAAAAAACCCAAAACAACAAAACACCCCCAGAAAACCCACCTGATGATATGAAGCAAAGCAAAAAAAACCGCAAAAAACCAAACCCCAAACAAAAAGCAAAAAGCCACATCAAAGAAAAACCATCCTTAGGACCTTAATTTATACGGTCAATTCTTATCTCCCAAACCAGATTTGTTCCATATTTTACAGCTGCACTGGTTAAGAGACTCATAGTTTAACTACTTCAGATTTTACTAATTTCCCCATCTCCTTCCTACTGAGGCTGAGTGGTCGTGTGGTGTGCCCAAGATCACAGCAACTTCAGCTGCTGTAGATTCAGGGGCTGATACTTTAACGATAGGTGATTCTTTCTCATAAGACTGGAATGGATGGCAATCGTTGAGCTGTGAAATTCTACATGCATCTGTGACTATTGTTTTATAAATATAAACTTCTCATCAAGATAGTGAAGTAATGACTTCTATCATGTACTAAGAAAGACCTATATGCAAATTAGTCCTCCCTGAAAATATTAATTTTCAGCTCCTCTGACGTTATGCATGCTATTGCGCAGAAAATACTTTTGAATCTGAGCTGGTATTTTTTCCCTGAACGTACAGCAGAGGGGCTAATATTTTAAGATAAACATAATTTTTCCTGAAGTGGTCAGAATGCAACTCAGCTATTAATGAGCACATCTTCTATAAAAACATTCGACAAAAGAACAAAACCAAAAACTGCCCAAAGGAAAAGGAATATTGCTGTATAAAGTTGAGGGCAAAGAAAGGAATTAGAGAAAAGTGACTTTACAGAACTAACATGATTTAAAAAGAAGGGTTTCAGGAGCAAAAGAAAAATTCTCTTTATATCATGTGGCCTGATGTGCAGTGAAAGGGATTAAATTGAATATTGATTTTTGGAAAGGTATGACTATGCTGTTAAAATGATAAAGATTGGGAAAAAAAAAACCAGCAAAAAAACCCTATACAAGAAAACAATGAGAGAATTGATCACCAAGGAGAGTTGCAACTGAGGGCCATATTGTAGTTGCTGGGTTCTCAAGGGAGTCATAGTTTCTGTAACTGGCAGAAATGCATTATTCTGATGAAGATGATCAAAGAAAAATATCAGAGTAATTCATAGTGAGGGTGAGCATGTGAAGCTAATGATGAAGAACTCCCACCTAAAAAACTTCAGCAGTAATAAAGAACTGATGTCCAGTGTGATGAAGGATGAAATGCCAGGTACTGAAGAGTGTGGAGAGACTGGGGCATTTCTGAAGTTGGCCAAAAATAAGATAGATGGAGGAATTAATCCCTCATAATTAAAGATACGCAATTTACATTACTAGACTGCAGCTTAAGCAATTGATTATTTTCAAAAAAAGATTTAGTTTTCAAATGGTTATAGAAAATTAACTGGCTAATGAGATTCACAGTAGTCATGTGGTGGATGCCTCAAAAATGTTCCAAGCTTGAAGATCTGGTTTCTTTAGCAGTGGTCTCAAACGTGTAGAAATGGTTTAATTTCTTTATTACAAGTGGGCTTTGGATCTAGATGTGCATTAGAAAAGGTTTATCTGATATTATTCTTTCACATCTAAGACTTGAGTCCATTTCATAAGGAAAAGAAGGGGACATGAGGT
>JAOXJK010000051.1:35758281-35770251 GCA_025774025.1 Xenus cinereus | reverse complement strand
GCTCCATGATCAAATATTTAAATTCCTATTAAAACATGATCTGTAGCAATATGACTAGCGGATGAAAATAACATGCTTGTGCACAGCCCATTTAATGCTTTGCAACAGTACTACGGTGGAAAGGGAGAGAAGAAAACTCCACTTTAGGAAGAAGCTGCCCTGTTCAGTGGCAGCCGCGGCCTTGCATACCCCCAGTGATCTCTGGGGGTGCAGCATTGGACAGGAGGGGCGATGTGAGCAGGATTTGGGCTCTGCGTGCTTGGAAAACTGCCTGCTGCCTCGGGAAAGGAGTCCTGGCTGTTCCTGTGTGGCTGGGCAGATTGTGCCTTCAGCCAGTCATGAATTTCTCTGCCCCAGGGAGGATAAATTGAAGAATTCTTGTAGAGGGGCATAAATAGCAGAGATCCCGTTATATTTCTCTGCTTCACGAGATTATTTTTTGTTCAAGAAATATGATTTGGAAAAGTGGCTGCATGCTACTGGTTAGATTTTTGTTGTGTAACTCAACTGATACCTACGGTTGAGTAGGATCACTGATAAGGTGATCACCTGGCGTATCTCATCTTATATCTTGTACTTAGCCCTTATGACTTGTACTGTGAGGATCAGGTACTCACATTTCATTACTGTATTTTAGATATTTTGTTAATAAGCTGCTGTTCTGTTGATTTCAATTGCTTGAAAATTATACTGGCTATAAAAATCAAATTGGGCCCAGTCCTCTCTTCAGTAAAGCTTTTCTAAAAAAAAAAGTACAATTGAAATAAATGGGTATCATAAGCATTCTCAATTCAAAATTGAATGCAGTATGTTAGAGAAGCATGGATATAAGAACTACTTTTTGATCATGCTTCTTGAATACCAGCTTAGTTTGAGTGTAGAGTCCCTTTTTTTTATTAGCTTTCATGACAAACATCAAAGAAATGAGTGATTCTATAAACTTCTATTTGTAGAAAGTGTATAGAAACTGTCCCTCATTAATGCAGAAACAGTGAATCAGTTGTCAGAGAGCAGCTGTGAATTCTGATAATTGCCTAATTAATCTAATGATACATTTTTCCTATCATGATCAAACTAATACATTTCTCCAACGGAGTTGGCTTCTGAAGCTGAGTTGTCTTGATACTGATTTTAGATAGTGACTTTTACAATTGAAATATGCTTAGGTGTATTAATAAAGCTGAGCAAGTAAAAGTAATTTTTCAGTAACTCTATTATTCTCGGTAAGTATTTGGAAATATATGAGCTCAAGGATGTGGGGTTTGTTAATATTAGGTGACTAGTAGGATTCTAATTAACTAGCGGTATTCAGTTAATTGCTGTTCCTCCTGTTCATTGTTCCTACTCAGGCAGAGAATATACTGGGGTATTGAAATGGGAGATGGCAGTCTTGAGAGATTAAGTATTCTTCCAGCTCCAAGGGTGGCAAAACTATGTACTGGTGTTCTGGGATTATTAGACTACTTTGTACAGTTGTTTTGATATTTTTTTCCTAAACTGAAAAATCGGTTTTTGTTGCTCTGATTCTAGGCAGTCCGTAGTTGTGCAAATCACAAAACAGAGCCTCAAATGCATCTCCCCAAAAGAGCTCAGGGCAAAATAATCTGCCAAGAATACGTGTGTGGATAATCAAACAAACTAATACAGTCATGTGTTAAAACAAAGCGAATATTTAAACTTGTACATCTTAATTCACGTTATTGCCAAAGTATAGAATAAAGGGAAATGACAGAGTTACAAATACACTATGAATAGATATCTACTGTAATTCTGTAGAGTTAACTTCATAATAATTTCAATTTTACCATTGTTTCCGTGATTAGTAGAAAATTTCAGGTAATAAATGGGAATTGGAAGATAATTAAGTGGCAGCAATTTGGGATTGCAAACTTTTTCTTTCCCTGCGCTTTATGTAAGCCCTTGAGTTGGGACTGAATAGTATATTGAAGACCCTGTTGTTTCATGAAAAGAAAAACTAGCCAGTGATCTTTCAGTTCCTGCTGTATGCAGAGAATTGACAAATAGGAATGATTTTACACATTGAGCAGACTGTCACTTGAAGATGCTCTCCGCTCCCCGTAGCACCAATGTTGTAGGATTTATTTCATTTTGACCTAAGTAGTGTCTTTCTGAGAAGAAAACAAACTTTTAAAGCTATAGTTATGTCTCCCATTTGTTTCTTTTCACCCGATGTACTGTTTAACAGTCTCTAACAAGAAATGTTGTGATTTATGCTACATATATATATTTGGAAATTATATCTCTTAAATAAAAAACAGCAGAAGTAAGCATGATACATGGCTGTAAGAATTACGTTTTGGTGGTAAGCAAATGCTTCTGTGAAATCTTCGCAAACTTACTTTTCCTGTAGCACCTGATACTGTATTGTGGATGTCCAAATAGAACTTCAGTGGAATTATTTTTATGCTTATGAGAAGAAAGTGTCACGTGAGGTGTAATCTTGTTCTCATCTGGTGCAACAAAGGTTACCTTTCCAAGAAAAAGGATGTATGGAGACAGGCGATCTGTGACTACAGTGTTTGGTATGTTTGCTTCCATTTATGGCCTGTGCTTCAGTTGCCTGAAATTTACGCAGATTTGCTGGATGTTTAACAAGGATTTCACCTTGTACTGCAATATTTTTTTTTAGCTTGCATTAGATGCAAATGAAAAGTAAAGGAAAGAAATCTTAGCCTGTACAATTACGTCTAGGAGGTTTAAGGCTGTTTCTTTCAACCCGATGATGAAAGTGCAGGGGACATGAGCTAATACTTCAGTGATACTGAATTGTGAAAGAATTGACTCATTTTAATGGCTAGAGGCAATGAAAAAATCCCACACGTAACTCACTCTTACTATTTTTGTAGAAGTGAATGGAATTGTTTCTGTGACGAGGAAATGCTGCTAAAAGGATAGTATGTCACTTTTAAAGTATTTTTTCATGCTGAATTAACCTTTATAGTATATCGTACTCCTTGATGGCTAAGATACAAATATGTTAAAATTATTTCCCATTGTTAAACAGAATTTCTTAAGGTATAATGACAGGATTGCTTGAAGCAACAGGTACTTCAGTGAAATGAGAAAATTTTGGAGTGGGGAAATCTGCAGTCAAGATTAAATGATACCATTGTTTTTTTTCCTGACCAAAGAGGTGAGAAATGTGTTAGGTTTAAAGGATTTCACTTGCTTCTATTTAAGTTCTCTAACCATAACCAGCCACAGTGGTTGGGTTTTGATACAAGTTTTCTGAAGGGAAGAGATACATACTTATAACCTAAATGCAACTATAAAGGTATACTTTATTTTAAGTTTTCTTCCCTTGAAAAATCAAATTTTAAGGTATGGTAAAGGTTGAGGTACATTTTGGCCCCTCTTACCACTTTTTGCTTTGAACTCTGTAACATTTATCTACCAATTTAAATTTGAAAATACCAAGTGGAGTTTTCCATTCTTTAACTTCTTGGCTTGTTTATTTGTAGTATATGCTCGCAGGAGCAGAGAGTGTTTTTTTACTGGATCTTCCTAAAGGGTGTAGTTCAGTGATGTCCTGAGCTTGGTATTACCATAAAATATTTGTGATTTGTGATGCCAGTAATGGAAAAAATCTGAATAACACAAAAATCATGTATGTAGCAAGATTGTTAATTTTTGGGGGGTGCTTTGGTTGTATTTTCCTTTAAGGAGGAGGAAAACAAAATTGTTACTTTTCTACCCGTAAGTCATCTTTTTTATATGTGCTTGCAAGGTAGATGAAGAGGTCTTTCTGCTTTTTAAAACATTTTCTGCATTGCCCTCTTTGTGCTTTTGCCAAACTGGTTAAGGTTTATTTTAGGTACGTACTTGTAAAAGGAGCAGCGAAAGGATCCCTTTAGGGTTTTTTTCAGGACAATTCTAGGCAATCTGGTAACTTGTCTTCACTATAGCTTTTGAAATCACATTTCTAATTTGACTGAGGGTCAACAAACTCTCAGCCTTAAAAACTCTGGTGGCATTTGTAATTGAAGCCAATCTGTCTGAAATATTAGAAACCCTTTAATTCGAGCACCACGTTATTTTCATCAGTAGTAAGATATTATTTCTTCTGTTTCTCCCTTGATTTCTGAACTTTGGGAGGTAATTTTGCTCAAGTTTTCAGGATTGCTTTTTGTCCAGGTCTACATTGCTAGGAATACTTACTGAATCTATTTCTTAAGTAGAAATTAACTGTATTTTATCAGTTGTTTTCAGATGCTGGTACTTTAAGGAGCCTTCTCCCTTCCATGGAAGTCAGCTAAATTAGATTTGAAACTAGAAAACCTCTTGTGCTGCTTCTTTGTAAAGCAAAACATGGCATTGGAGAAAACTTAAAATTTATGTGATTGAAGAAACACTTTTAGCTATATTTTGGAGCTCTGAGCAAAAGTATACGGAGAACAATACAAATGGAGCTGTTCAGAGAATAATCTGCTCTCTGCAGGAACAAAGACATGCAGGGAATTGTCCAAGAAAAAAGTGCTGATTAAAGTTTTGGCTGATAATCACTTTGTGTATGCTTGAATTATGCTACTAAAACCCCTTTCTGTTCAAAACCATTTGCAGGGATTTTATATTTGTAAACAAAGACAGATTAAGATAATCTATTAATTCTTTGTCTTCCATCCACTCATTATTTCTACTAGAAGAAGTATCCACTTCTAAGCTCCCAACTACGTTAACCTCTGAGTACTGAAACAACATTTTAATTGGCTTACAAGTATGAATCGGCTTTTATCCTTATATAAAACATGAATGTTTCTAAATCTAATTCACGCTAGAAAAGATGGTACCCACGTGCTTTCAGGATTAAGTATGATTTGTTAACTTTGCTGAGTGCAGGTGTGCAGGGAGTCCTGTAAATTAGGCATGCTCCTTGTTCTAGCCTGCATGGACAAGAACTTCCAGAGGGGGAGGACAAGAAGCTGGTGTGAAATGTTATTCAGGTTATCTCTGCCAGCTCTTTGCAGCAGCCTACGTACTTAATGCTCCCAAGTGAATGGCCAGGCTTCGGAATTGCAGAGTAAGTACTCTGGCTTAGCAATTAGCCACAGAAAAGTAAAGCTGTATCTTATGTGGACAGACAGATGAAAGGTTGGTTAATTGAACTTCTCCCAAGTGCCAAACGTTGAGCAGCAGAGAGGCATCCTGTCAATACATGTTTAACACTATCAGAGAAAGAAAGTAGAGAACATCCTTTCTACCAATTACCTATCAAGTTGCAATGGAGCACCACATCTACCAAATCTGTCTAGGTCTATGAATTGGAAAATCACAGGTGAATGGTTTTATTAGATGTATGTCTAGAGTTGAAAAGATTAGGTGCTTTGCATATGTGCTTGAAAAAAATGGCCAATAAGGCTTTTGTTTCTTTCCTTTCTTTCTCAAATGGAATCAGTTTCTGTACTTCCTTTTCCTTTCAGTTTAGGCTCATATGCTTTCATTTCCTATTCCTAAATGTTATCAGAAACTTTTTAAATGTAGCTATTTAAATATACTTGTATGTCTAACTGGTATCTGTAATAAAACCTGACCTAATCTAATTCCATCAATAACCAACTACTTAGTTTACTATGCAAAAAAAAAAAAAAAATCTAATGTATGATGAGTAAAGCTAGTAAACATTTCTATATAGTGTGTGTGTTACTATATGCATATGTTTATTTGCACATGTGTGCATAATTGGAGTAATGTTGATAATCAGGAGATGTATATGTGTTATAAAAAGGATTTATACTTTTGCATCAGCTTGGTCCAGGTAGCCTCCCTATTCCACATAAGCTTATACCTATTCCTCACATCAGCCGTGAGCACAAAACTGCATTTGAGAGGTAAGGAGTTTCTGAAAATGACCTGCTGGAGATGGGGAAGCCCCTTCAAGAGCCTCCATTTCAAGAGCTTTGCTCTTACAGTTCAAAGAGCTTCAAAAGTTGTTTGTAGCTGCATTTTCTCAGAGATGGTAAAATAGGCCTCTCCCAAGCTCTGTTGAGATGAAAGGTGTTATGATAAGACAGCAGTGGATGGGAATGCTCTGACTTTCCTGGTGTACCCAGAAACTAAATAGCAGAACTTGGTAATGAAGAGTCTGTGGCTTATTGAACTAAGAGTCTATCTGTAGTGAAGTGATACAGGAGAGTTTATGTCGCTTGCCTGCAAGCTGTGGGCAGCAGGAATTCTGTTTCTTCCCTTCCTGGCGTCTCTGAAAAATGAAAGCTCAATTCATTACAAGTTTCTGATCTCAATGTGTGTGTGAGATTCGGAGCCAATTGTGGTAGTAACTCTGTAGAAAAATAATCAGAAACTTGTGATTACCTGTACATGAAATTAGGTCAATTTTTTGTTACTCTTTTGCTACAAGTAAAAAGAGCACTGCTCAGAAAAACATTTTATGTTAGGATTTCATTGTAATTTTATGTTCTTGTTTTGATATTTTATTTCATGCTTCCTATTTTTTGTTTACTATTTGAAAGTCTGACTTTTGTAGTTTCTTGCCCATTTTTTTCTCCGTTATAGTCCACAAATTCATATAACCTATTGAAAACTCTCTGTAAGACTGAGGATTTATTTATTTGAAGCTGAAAAGCTGATGTATCTTCAGCAAGAAAAATCACAACAGTCATATTCTTCAGATTCTTGGGTCTGTATAGCTTGATTACGTGAATTGTTAATGGTAAAATGGACAAAAAAAATCAGATTTAAAAAAAAATGTTTGACCAGGATACAAGTAAACTGGTTCAGGGAGTTCTACCAAGTGGATTTTAGCACTACCAACGTCTTTCAGTCTTTCGTCTGTTAAATCCTACTGCTCATTGTTAAAATAACAATAGGGCATTTCTCTGCACGTGGAGCAGGTATGACTGCTGGCATTCTGCTGCAGTGACATGGGATACTGAGTGTGCAGAGGCTATGGATCGATTTCTTCCATGTGAGGAAGCAGGTGTCGGATGCTCTGTGGTGTCTTGTATGTTATTTGTATTTTACCTGAAGAGCAGCATCAGTTACACGAATAATCTGAGAAGACTAATAAAAAGTCACCACTGTAACTAGGCACATGCAGCACACCAGCAAGGGTTGTGACAGTGGCCAAACAGCTCATTGTGGAATCCATTGCCAGTTGGTAGGTTACAGGTGCCACCGTCACAGGTAACACGCATGTGCTTTGGCATGTAGAAGTTGCAAATCAGTACACTTGCAATGACTAGTGAGTTCCTTAGATCTCTTCCTGGGTTTTTTGTCAGAGGATTTGCAGTCTTTTTCAGTTTCAGTGTCTCTTTAAATTTAAAAAACTCACTATTTCACCATCCAGGTTGTTCTAGAACCATAATCAGCATATTCTTCCTTTCTGGTAGATAGTCCTTGATTTCCAGTGTTTGCACTCATTTTTCAGTATGGACATGTCTTTCACAATAGTATCCTCACGAAGCACACAAGGTGAAAATCATACTGTAATCTGTACTGGAAAAACAAAATCTCCTAAGATGAGTCAGCTTAAAAAAGTCCTTTTCCAAAGTTAACTGCTGTCTTTGAAGGTGCCGGTGGTTTAAGGGGATTACTTAAAACAGCAGACTGTTCGTAGTCTCTTCTGTCTTTATTATTGTTGGTATGGGAATAATACCTCCATCCTCTCCTGCTTGCCACCAGGTGTGTTCCTCAAGAGCTCTTAATGCAGCAGATACTCAGCATGCTCTAACAGGCAGAAATACCTCCTGAAAACTAGTGTGAAGATCACCTCACTGAACGAGTAGGTGGGAGCTTTCTCAGACATCCACTCTGCTTTCTCAACAGAGTGAAATAGCAGTGGTACACTGGGTGACTGTGAAACCGTTGGCCAGATAAGGTTGGTTTTGTTGGGGACAGTGTTTTACTCTATGCCCTTTATGAGTAAGAAGGGAGGTCTGCAGTGGTATTGTAGAACATGATTTCCCTTTACTCTGCAACTAACCACATGAAGTACAATAGGGACTGAATAACAGTCGGATTATATTTAATATTCTGTAATAGTGGTGTTGAATGGTGTGAAAGGTAACTTCAGAGCATCTCTCCCTTTTTTTTTTTTGTGTAACACAAGTTTCTTCTAAATCATGTAAAAGGACTAGGCAGCAACTGCACATATTTTACAGCATCTTATATAATTAGGATTTCTATTTATCAGTGTGAAGATCCCCAGTCACTTTAGCACTGTGCTTTAGTTGATTGGGGTGGAGGGTAATCAGGGCGAGTTCTGTGAAGGAACATATTCCCATTCCAGTTTAACTTTAATTACAGATAATGTTGAACAGCAAGTGGTTTTGTGGTAGGTTTGATTTACTTGGTTTGTTCATTATCACAGAAGTGTTAGTTTCTCCTCTGGCATTGGGAAGAAGATGCAAAGGGGATTGAAGTAATTTCCTGCATACAAACTTTTTTCTTTTCCTTAGTTTTCTCCATTATGTGTACAAGGTACTGGTTTGACATAAGGTATATTCAGCTAACTGCTAGGTGAGATTTCAGTATATAGACTACTCCAGTATAGCTGTTTGTACATAGTTTGATGATGAATAGTTTCAGCTGAGAGTAGCTTCTGTTTCAGTCTGTGCCAAATGGGTATTTACGTAAGAGATCAGACTGGAGTGGGAAGATTTTATATGAGCCATAATTTTAGGTCAGTATTGGTCACAAATCTGTGTTGAAGTGAATGTTAAGTTTTAGTGTTTATTTTGGGAAAGGGTTACCTGAACAAAATGTATTCTGAAATTACTTTGTAGCTTTTCTTGGCTCTCTGAGGACTACAGACTGATTGTGTTAGCTCTCTAAGGTTGTAGGCACAAACACAACTAGTCTTTGTTCTTGCATGCGAAGCTTTGGTTGGGGATATATTCTTACAAAGAAGCTATGAGTGTCTTGTTTATTTCTTTGTTTCTTTGTCATAGTGAAAACACTTCTAATTTTCATTAGTTTTTAAGTAGCTTTATAACAAAATATGCATGTAGGTCTGAAGCTTGTAAGTTACAGAAATTTACGTAATGTATCTTTTTGGCTTTCTGTTTAAATATGAGAAAAATTTACCTCTTGAAGTATTCCTCTGCAATCTGTATATTTGTTTTGTAGATGTTGCCTTGTTTGGTAAAGTAAACAAATGTTCTTTCAGGGTTAGGGATTAATGGTAAAGAATCATGTGACAGCACAGCAGGCACCTTGAAGAAGCAGATAAAGAGAAGTGTCAGTCAACCACCTGCACTTAGTCAAGTTGCAAATTAAATCATGAACATTGAGTTGAGTTGTAGATTTTGCTGATGCTTGGGAGAATGGTCCTATCTGATAAATACTGTCTTGATTTAATAAGACTTTGATACGATTAAAAAGCTTTAACTTCATTTTTTAAATATTACTAGGTGTGTTTTTAAATATAAAATTACAGGGATTTTACTGAGCCTCCATAAAGGCTGGTAAATACATAAGGCAGTAGTGGTATATATGAGCTTGTAGCTGTGGACTCTTATGGAGACATGCATTGAATGTCCACATAGTAGACTGTTAGAATCATAGAATCATTTTGGTTGTAAGAGACTTTTAAAGATCATCAAGTCCAACCGTTAACCTAGCACTGCCAAGTTACCACTAAACCATGTCACTTGGCACTACATCTGCATGTCTTTTTAAGTACCTCCAGGACGTGCTGATGCCACCACTTCCCTGGAAAGCTTAACAACCACTTGTGTGAAGAAATTTTTCCTAGTACTCAATTGAAACCTCCCCTGGCGCAACTTGAGGTTGTTTCTGATTGTCCAATCTCTTGTTACTTGGGAGAAGAGACTGACCCCCAACTCGCTACAACCTCTTTTCAGGTAGTTGTAGAGAGCGATAAGGTCTCCCCTCAGCCTTCTTTTCTCCAGGCTGAACAACCCCAGTTCACTCAGCTGCTTCTCATGACACTTGTGCTCTAGACCCCACACCAGCTTTTTTCCCTTCTCTGAACAAGCTCCAGCACCTCAATGTCCAAAACTGGGGGCCTAAAACTGAACACAGTACTTGAGGTGCGGCCTCACCAGTGCTGAGTACAGCGGTACAGTAACTTCCCTAGTCCTGCTGGCCACACTGTCCCTGGTACGGGCCAGGATGCTGTAAGCCTTCATGGCTCCCTGGGCTCATATTCAGCTGGCTGTTGGCCAGCACCGTCAGGTCCTTTTGTGTTGGGCTGCTTTCCAGCCACTCTTCCCCAGGCCTGTAGCACTGCGTGGGGTTGTTGTGACCCAAGTGCAGGACCCGGCACTTGGCCTTGTTGAACCTCATACCATTGACCTCAGCCCACTGATCCAGCCTGTCCAGATCCCTCTGTAGAGCCTTCCCACCCAACTTAGTGTTCACTATCTGCAAACTTACTGAGGGTGCACTCGATCCCCTCATCCAGGTTGTTGATAAAGATATTAAGGAGAACTGGTCCCAGTACTGAGCTCTGGAGAACAGTACTTGTGACAAGCCACCAACTGGATTCAGTGCCATTCACCACACCTTTTTGGGCCCAGGCATCCAGCCAGTTTTTAACTCAGTGAAGCCTACACCTGTCCAAGCCATGAGCAGCCAGTTTCTCCAAGAGAATGCTGTGGGAAATGATGTCAAAGTTGTTAGCAAGCAAACAACTGAGATGTGTTGTGGTTTGCCTTTTTTTTTCTCTAAAAGAAAACGCTTCTTAAATGGATGCTTTCCTCCAAAATGAAGCTATTAGATTAGTATGTGGACATTGTTTCATAAATAGTGAAACTTGGAAAAGCTCCTCTCTATGGCCAGCTAATGGAAAACATTAAAAAACAGGAAATAGCTCTTCCTCCCCTGCCTATTCTTTTGTACTGAAGTGAGCCCCTGAGCTTCTAGCAGAAAGCAGCCCGTATTTTCAGAAAAGTAAAGTACTATTGCTGTGCCTGATTTCTGTTAAGATTAAAGTGGAAAGGAGGCTTATTGTATGGTTTTTAATAACTTCGTTGTGTTCATTACAGGGACTGATCAATATTTGCTTCAAAGGGTATGTACCAATCTAACAAGTGTCTTTATACTGTGTTCATATTTTTTGCTTAGCTGGATGCGTGTGTCATAGACCAGGAAGCTCAAAAAAGTAATTAATTTAATTTTCCTGTTATGACCAACTGTGCAGGGTTGTGCAATGCTGTCAAGTGGGTTATGTACCATTTTTATTAGGCCAATCCCATGCCTGATACTGTATAAGAAAACCAAAAGTTTTTACTGTGGGAAACCACAGTCTGTTGGGCAGCTTTGGAAGAGTAACTCATTAAAAGAAACAAATCTTAAGAACCAGCACAAACCTATGAGACCAGATACAGGTTTCCATCACAAGGATTTGCCTGGAAATGTTCTCCTTGTCTGAACATGCACAAGTTCCTCTCTCCCTGTCATCAGCAATGAAGCAAACTCCATCTAAAGTGATAGTCCTGCATGCTGATAGGTGATGTTAGAAGGCAGGTTGATGATTGTGCTAGATTGGGAAGAATGTGGAGATGCTATTTGTTAATTAGTTCCTCTTCACTTCTCCTTTTTACGTTTGGAACTATTTGCACTTTGTAAAAGTACGTTAACCTGGTAAACATTTGTTTTGGCCTGTTAATGGGTTTCTCTTAAACTAAGTGAGAAATTCTGCTTTTTATAGCATCTAGTGTAATAGATGTCTTTGTCATTGAATATTAAGTTATGAGCTTAACAGCTCCCTCCAAGCAAGGTCTGAGAGACTTTTTAAAGTATATCCTATTTTTTGATGTTGTATGTCGATTTAATCTTGAAATTGGGGCTACTTTATTTAAAATGGAGTAGAAAAAACCCTATTCTAAGCTCTGCAGATACCATTATCCCTCAGGTGACAAGTTGTTAGCAATGTAATAAATAGAGTGGAATTACAATAGACTTAACTTAGTGTCATTGGAATTTCAGACAGGCGAGAATCTAAAAGAGCCTTTTTTTGAATCCACTGTC
>JAOXJK010000051.1:35725922-35746489 GCA_025774025.1 Xenus cinereus | reverse complement strand
AAAAATGACCCAAAAGAAGGCCAAAGAAAGGGAAAAATGTTCCTAAACACTGTCCAACACATGGTATTTGTAGCTATCCAAATCTTCAGTGACTGCTGTGGTTAATGGTTATAGGAACAATATAGGAACAAAAAACAGTGACAAATTACATCTACTTGGTACTGTTTACATGTTTATGTCAAATTATTTCATAAAGAACAAATTGATATAAAAGTAGCTTGTGAATAGAGATACTTTTTTGGATGTTCTATGCTGAGGGAGCATACATATCGCCTGTATATTAGCTCCCATATATATTGGGAGTTAAGTGTGGGCTTTAACCTTTATTGAGTCAAGGAACTGTAGATTAATCAGTGAAGAGCAAGAAATGACATCTAGTCCAACCAAGCAACAGTTGGTTGTGGATAGGCAAATGAGAACGAACAGAAATTTGAGGAGAAATCCCAGATCACATGTATATTGGAGAATTTAGTATAGCAATTCAGCCAGAATCAGAGGTAGAATATCCTGTGGGATATGATATTGATGTAAATATATAAATTGCAGGGTTTCTTTCATTTGCTCACTTATGCATTTTTAAACATTTAACTCTTTTGTTTCATTATTGTAAACAAAATAGAAGCTTATTACATTCTAGTTTATCTTTCTCAATCTCAATTGTGTTGGCTTAAAGAAGGAAAGAAAAAAGAGACAAAGAAAACCCAATCAACTCAATTATATGGCATAGGGGAACATATTATTATACGTGCAGCTCCTCAACATGTTTTCCAAGTTATTCAAAAAGTAACAAAATTCCATCAAAGTGAAGCTGCACCTGTGTTTTCAATTAATTATTTTACAGGCTAATTTTTGTAACACTTGACCGAAGGAATGCCTGCATGGCCAGCTTATGAGTAATTAGTAGGATTAACTCCTGTTTAAAAATGTTGCCTGAAAATACATAATAATACCCATAGAGACTTGTCATGACATTCCTAGAAGAAACTGAACCCAGTTGTTAGTCTAGTATTCTCCTCAGTAGTTGGGGCAGGGGAGGTGGAGAAGAAGGTGATTCCTTTGCCCAACAGGAGTTTCTTTTCTGCCTGGCCTTTAAAATTGCACTGTACGTTCTGCATTTGTTCTTTCGTTTACTGTAAGCTTTTGAAATGATCAGACTTAGAGAGCACTTGCCAGTAAGTGTGAATAGCAGTATTCAAGTTAACTTTCTGGAAGATATGCAGAGTTAATGAGTTCCTTCCTTTTACAGGGTACTGTGGCGAAGCAAGAGAGTCATCATGAAATTAATAATTGTGAATCAGGTTGTGTAAATATGCTACCTGCTATCTTTCTCCTAACAGTGAATCTCTAAAAATATTTATACTAAATTGTTTTCATTAATTCCACATATGGTTACTGTACAACTATACAGGCTATCAGGTTTTATTTCAATGTTTTTATTTAAAGCATTTGAGGATGTTCTCTGCCCTCTTTAAAAAACATCATTGGCAAAGTTGGCCCCCTTTTCCACTCTTGGGGCTAGGATACACTTGGGGTTTTTTTGTTTGTTGTTTTTGGGTCTTTTTTTCCTGAGAAATATTTTTTGAAAGGAAGGCCTTTAAAAAATGTGCAAGTTTCCTGAATTGTAACGGTTAGACATTTAGTTTAATGTGTCATAACCAGTATTTTATATCTATATGAGTGATTACTGCAAGGAAAAAAAAATAAGGAAGTGCTTTATTGTGTATGAACTGTTATAGCTTGTTTGGAATCTCTATACCCTTCCACTTTTGATTTGCTAAGATTAGAGAAATAAGCCTAAAGAAAAGCACACTGTCATTGCGTGGGTACTCCTACGTCCATTTTGCATTATCACCAAGAGAACAAGAATTCTCATTTGTTACGCTCTTAGATTATGTCATACTAAAAAACCACCTACTCGTGCAAAAATGTTCTGTCTGTTGCTCTTACTTCCATGATAAGAGTTTTGGGTTGTCGTTCCCCCCCCCCCATTTAGTTCGGACTGTGTGCTGTTTCAACTTGCCTGTGTATCCTTGAGTTAATGTACCTATTTCATCTTAAATTCTTGTGGCAATGTCAGCTAATAGCATTAGCTAAAAGCATGAGCAAATCTATAATGAATTTATTTGATGTCCTCTTGTAGGAAGGAGGAACAATATCTCAAAGAAGCAACAGTTTTCATGTATAACATTTGCTTTCTGTAAACTGACACTCGACTGCATAGTTTGGAGCTAGATTGACCAGCAGTGGAGCATGTAGAGAAATCAGAAGTATTTTTAGGAAAGCCTTAATTAATTTTCTATTTCAGAAATAAATTTGAAAAATGTAGGAATAGCCCATTTGACTATTTGTAATTAAAATGTTCCTCTATTCATGTTGAAACAACTTTGTATGAAGTCAGGGTAGTCTGCAGTATTACATGTAATCAAGTTCAAAAGAAAGAAGTCGTCTTCTGAATCGCTCAGATGGTTTTAATTTCTTGTGTGTGTTTTCTGATTTTTTTTGTCTCAGAGTTCAGCACAGAAAAATACTTGATACGTCAAAAATGTTCAGAGACAAAAACCCTTTTTATTGTTAACCTTGAATTGGCAACTTTGGAAATTATGATTATTAATAATGCTGAACATAAGATACAATGTAGCTCAGAATACTGTGGCAAACAACATCAAAGAAAGCTTGGTAACATAGCAATTACTTCCAGTTAAAATGATGTCTGCACATCTGCTTTTCAGTCAGTATGCTGTTATGCAAAGTATCAGCATGTAAATGGTTTCTCTAAACTGACCTGGAATTTTTAGTAAGAAGCAAAGAACATTAGGATAACTTCCTCCATATGATCTCATGTTAAGGATGAACGTATCCTACAGTAGTAGGATAAAAGTATTTTGGCCATATATCTCCAACAGAGCCTTGCCAAATGCTGCCTGACCTTTAATGTAGACCTGGGAATATAGGAATTTACTTTGCAAAATGTGTCTAGAGGAAGATGTCCAACTCTCGAAAAAAGGATAACTTTTAGGTACGCTTATCTGTAACCCATGTGACTGTGTTTTGCTGTCCTCTCCCAGATGTGACTGTAGCTGGCAGGCCACGTTTACATCAAAATGGTGGAGGTTATAGTTTGAAGGGGAGAGAGTGACACATTTATGTTATGTGTTGCTGCATATTTGTCTGCAAATTTCAGAAAGCTACAGTCCTCCCTATGATGTAACATTATTACAATCTTATCCCTCCTGAGCAATGTCTGTGAGCATTGTGTTTCTGCTGTAACAGAGGGTACAGACAGATAATGGCAGGCAGTCAAATCCCGATGGCTTGCTTATTTGCAGCTCGTTAGCTGGTAACTGATCATGTGTGTGTCCTAACCCACTGAAGCTGCAAAGCCGAAATTGTTCATGCATACTGTCTTCAGGATAAATTCAAGCCTTTTGGTTTTGGTTTGAGCCACGTGAACATGGTTTCATATAGTCAATCACAGAATGGTTTGAGCTGGAAGGATGGAGGATCATCTCGTTCCAACCCCTTGCCATGGGCAGGGGCACCTTCCGCTAGACCGGGTTGCTCAAAGTCACATCCAAACTGGCCTTGAATCAGGTCTTTAATGGAGTCCATAATGTATGTCAAAAATACATTGTTCCGTCAGTTCTGTGTGTGCTTTTTGGTTTGTGCCCCTGAACTTCTCTACTATTGGTTAAATATCATAAACCTTTCATGGGCAAAAAACCATGTAATTCATATGAACAAGGGGATGATGTTTGAGGATTACAATATTCTGTTTGTGTTCTGACAAAGTAAACCTGTCATGGTTTGTATTAGAGGACAGTCGTTCTCTTTTTTGACAGATTGATAGGTCTTTCACTCAAAACCTCGCGTATTTTTCTTTTTGTACATTGGCTTTACCCACGCTTTGCATTTTTTTCTGTGATTGTTCTGCACAGCTTTGCTTATTTTTGTACAGGTTGTTCCCCATGTTGCTATTGGACAACCCATTTTTATTTTCTCTTTTTCTGTTTTTTCTAATTTAATTTTATCTCTTCATATCATTGGAGCTTAAGTCCCTCAATATAGGCCCTTTTTGTGGAATCTGAAGCAAAAGCAATAATGAAATGGTCGGTGAGTCTTGAGAGTGTGTTTCCAATGAATAGTGAACTTTCCGAAAATGGTGAAACAGTTTCAACTGGAGAAAAGGAAGTTCTTCAGTGGTGCACTCCGAGGCAGAATTTGAGGATAAATTCCTGTAGCCTCTAGCATTGCTACTTTCAGGAAGTTTTCCCTCTAATTCTTGTCTCTACCTCTCTTGTCTAGCTTTGTGAGAAGAGACGGTTTGTACATTTGTGTATCTGTAGCCTGTTTGGAAAATGCAGATTATTTTGGATATACACCACCCCCCCACACACACCACACCCTGGTATGTTTCATATTTGTCTATTTAGTTAGTGAGAACCCCTTAGTCTGGAGCATAGTTTTCTGTGCATGGATGGCATCTAGCAGAATGGTGTACCTGTCAGTGCTTGATAGAGCTTTTAGTTGCCACATAGCTTTCTTGCCTCCATTTGAGTAAGTGCTGATATTGTAAAAATAGTGTATGCTCTTGTTACTTGTAGGATTTTATTTACCAAAATGTTTTGAGGCAAATCTGCCTTTACTCATACAGGAGATCTATGAGGTGACTCAGGTATGTTATGACAGCTTTGTCCATCTGACCTCTTGGATTCCTTAACGGTCTCAACAATAAGGCAGGGTGTATCTTACTGAATTTAGGAAAAAGCATTTACTTTTGAATTACTTCTGTGAATTGCTAAACCAAACAAAAATCTTATTTTCTGCTATTTCCTTAACCACAGACTTAAAAACACGGAGCAGTTTTGTCTTCAGGAATAGAAATGAGCAATGTTCTTAATTCATTATCTCGTCAGGACATTTATTCAGTATGAAATCATAGCGAACAGTTTTGGCTGTTATTTGCCCATCGTTTTCAAAAGCACAAATTAACTCACAAATTGTTTTAAAGCCTGTAAATTGCGTTCTTAATTGACTGAATATAAAAAAAAAAAAGGGAGTTAATGCTTTTTTTTCTCAACAAACTGAATGACTCTATCTACTTTCCCTTCCTTTGTTATAAATAGCAGGCACTGTAAATTCAGTGTTTGGCTGTGAGTAGTGCCTATCAAATACAGCGTTACAACACACAGCAAAGGTGAAGAAGACTTCGGAATCATTTTCTTGCTTTTCGCATTTAATTTTTCAGTTGGTGCTTTAAAAGGCATCTCAGACAGTAGGTATTCTCAAGGGCTTGTTGGGTTCCTCTGCTGGTTTAATAGTGATCGTGACACTTGTAGAAGTGCGGCACTGAGAGAATTAGTGAACTCATCAGAAGGAAGGAAGGAATGATCAATTATTCACCACATGCCATCAAGTACAAGAAGCATGACTGCTGCCTGTCTCTCTCCTTTTCTTTCTTCTGCACACGCATACCCAGCTTATGCTATTTGCGCAATTACATTATTTTCATTCAAACAATCTCTAGAGAAACCTGTTTATTTGAGTATGCTGGAACATTCATCATTAAGGTATTGCATCAAGTGTCCTTGACATTCACTGCTCTGTGCCTCCCGCATCTACCTCTTTAATTATTTTAGTACTTGGGATAAATAAAACAACAGAAAGATCTGGCTGATTTTCCTAGAAAGAAGAGAATACATAGAGATAGTTATTTCATATTTTGATAACTCATGGATTATTTTTGGCCTGTGTTTCTTCCTTTCTCCCTAAACTTTTGTACTTGAACCTGATTTTCAAGAGGAGGAGCCTTCAGGTTTTTACATGTAAGCGAGGCTTTTGTTCTGCATCACTAAATATTCATAATGCACACAAAGAAAGATTACTATGTTTTATTCACTTTGAAATGTTATTAAGAATATTTTTTTTCAAAACTCAAATTGTAACAAAAAACTCATTAATCCTTGAATATTGGTTTACGTGCTAGAGGGATATTAGAGTTAAAAAAGCACAAATGCTCTTTTCATACAAATATTCAAGATTACAGCGTCTTTGTAATCATTTTACTTTTTGTTAAGGTTGATTATCATAAAATTGCACTAGCATATTTAAAAAGTGCGTTGGTCTGAAAATCAATAGTTCACTGATTTTTTGCGGAGAGCTTATAGATTCTGCCAAAGTGACATGTTTCAGAAGTAGCTTAAAAATGAGAGAAAATAACCATTGCTGGAACTTAAGAATAGGAAAAAGCTGAAGCCAGAATAGGAGAGTGGAATTTGTGCTTCTTTTCTTGGTCATGTACAAGAATGTGGGGATTTTTTAAGTCTTTCTCATATAGTGAGTTCTTTGTGGGCGCATGAGTTAATAGAGTGGAATGTTTCAGCTGTTGATGAGAACATCATGGAGCAGCAGTCCTGTAGAAAGAGGTGTGCAGGAGATGCTGTCATGATGAGCCTAATAGAAGAATTTGAAAAGCAAAACTCCAAATTTTAGCTTGCTGCAACAACGCATACATCGTTAAACCTTTGTTACTAACTCTTATTGTGTAAACTTGTATTTTCCTTTGTGTTACTGTGTTCCATGTGGTGTACAAGTATCTAACAGATCTTTTGTTTGTAAATTCACTCAGTATGTGACAACTGCACATAGAGGATTTGGCCATGCCACACAGTGTGCTTCCCACACAGCTGTGCACTGTACGTACTCTCAACTGACAGTTTGCTCCTTGCTTTTCCACGAAGCCTTTACTTCTTTATGCTTCAGCTTTAAACTCTTATTGTCCAGTTTGCTTTTAGAGCTGTATTCTGTTTTATATTCCTGTGCTCGTGACAGATGTGCAGAAAATGCAGCCTGAGACAAGGTGTGCAGAACGCCATCTATGCTATCTGTTGTCCTGGTACTCATGTGTTTCTGCAGGTAGGAGAGAAAAAAGGATGATTCTGGAATAGTTCCAAACCTAAATTCACAAAGCTACTAAATATGATAAACCTCAAACTCCCTCAGTAGCCAAGAGACAAGGCTTAAGTGCGGTGTCTTAGGTAGAGATTATATTCTGTACTTACACTGAATGTGGTCATCAGATACAACATAGGCACGTGCACGACCTCCCCTAAAATGAAAGATCTAAAGACCTGGTAGATCTATGAGTCAATGCAAAAAGAAGTGCTTGAAAGAGCTGCTTCAGAGTCTGGTGTTGACACTGTGTACACATTAAGCTGGCAACTGCTGATCTCTTCTGAAATGTTGGTAAAGTGGACATTCTTGGCTCACATTTACTTTACTTTATAACAGGGAGGAAATGTGTATTTTGGGGGTTTGCATTTGTGGTTTTTTTTTTTTTTTTCCTCCCTTCACAGTCAGCTGTTTTAGTTTTACTCACTTTTTTTAAACCAATGTTCTTTCATAGATGGTTTTTGCATCCTTTTAATTATCATTATTTATTTATTTTAAAATCCTTATTAAATTATTATATCTGAAATCCAAATTAGTTTTATTGTTTTTACCAAAACCAGTTTTTTTTTAGTTATCCACTTAATGTTTAAGTTTAAAATTAAAAAGGATTACTCGCAATATGAAGAGTTGCATGCTGCTCGTGTATGTACTTCAGCCACCTTGAATTAAGTTTTTGTTTATGTACTAAAACCTCTCACAGTTGCATGTCATACCGGAACAACAGTGGATTAGAGCACTGGCCACATTTGGGCTGTAACTGTCAAACAACTGCAAGATTCCAAAATAGAAATAATGAGAGTGATCTTAATTAAATAAATACACCCCGTCATCTCTTTTGGAATAATTGATCAAACTTATTTGTAAAAGCATAATTAAAACACGGAATTGATATACCCATGAAATGTTAGAAGCCCTGTAATTTATGGTACAAGTGGTTAAGAGTCTGGTTATAACGAGGTTCAAAAGGAGTGTATTCTGGGGGTACCAGATATGCTGTGATTCAAACCTGGCAAAGAGCATCAATTCTTTCCATTTTGCACATTAGGACAGGGAAACGTAAAGCAAGTATCTTTACAGGAAATCTGCTGTGAAACTAGAGGATAAAATGCCATCCTGCTTACTCTTCTCCCATGCCTTCAGTTGTAGAGCAATCTTCTGTTGCTGATGTCAGGGACAACTGAACTGAAGTAAAAATATGCCATGCATTTGCTGTAACATTTGTTTAAAGGCTAGCTTGGAATGAATAGAGAAAAGTGTGTATCTCTGTCATCACATCTCTCATCAACATATTGCATACACTGCTATATGCTGTCAGTGATTCTATCTAAGATTAATTTCAAGCATTTGCTGGCAGCTCTGTCGTTTCCACAACAGAGTGAAATAGAGATATTAACATAAAATGTTCATTGTGTGGTAATGTTCTTAGCAGCCGTGACAGTTTATTACAGCTTGTAACTATTATTAATAATATTATTTAAAAAAGCAGAGAAGTCAGTATTTGTATTTTTCAGTATATTCCATATTTAGCAAGAGATGTCAGGGATAAATTGATTTCTGATCCTTGATTTGCATGGATCAGTAACTGTTGCTGTAAAATATCCCAGGGAATATTTACAATACAGAGAAATAAAGAAAAGTATTGGGAGGCTACAGCACATGAATTGTGGAATTTCCTTGGCAAAGAGTACTTACTGGGTCACAACAGTAGGGTGTACTCTGTAAGCTGTCATAGCCATCAGCAGGTAATACTTCTGCTCTCCTTCTCCTCTGCAGTGCTGAAACAAGGATTTGTCATGTGATGCTAACATCGAGTGTGTTAAAACTAATCTAATTAGTTTTCTTCTGAAAAAAATCTGGTTAAGAAGCTGTTCTACAGGCTTATACTACCCCTTAGAGATAAACAAGAAGATGCAGTACAGCTTAACAAAACTATGTTCTGATGTCATTTCTCTCTTAAAAATGCACAAGACTTTTCTCTTTTACTCTATGCCTTATGCCTTCTCTACTGATGTTAGGGGAATTTGAATATTCAGTGATGTTAATTTGTATTGGTATTATTGACTACTTTACAAATGCTGTAAGCTGTGCTTTAAGAAACCAACATGTTAGCCAGGAAACTTTTTAACTATTTCAGGACTTGTAAGAAAGAAACATGGTAGTAAAATGTACATATTTTACTAAAAGAAAGTTGGCAAGAGCAGGGAAGATTTATAGTAGAGCAGTGAATCTTCATGTGGGAGTGGGTCTCGGTACCGCAGGCTAAGCAGGACCAACACCTTGTGGACTTTCCCATGCTAGACATACAGTTCAAACAAACGAGGAACATTAAAGTGGAGATAAAATGTTTGAATGTGGAAATGTTTTAGAAACGTTAAAAATGAACTGTTATGCTATAAATCCTTTTGGTGCTATCATAGCAGTTTGGAAAACCTAACTGAAAATATGTTTAGTTTGCTTCCATATTTAACCCCAATTACCCTTTGCAGGGGAATTGTTTTTAACATTCAATTTTTCATCTCACATTTTATCTTCTGTAGGCCTTGTTTTCCCCCACTACGTAAATTGCAGCAGGTGCACAGAATTGAAGACATTACAATTAAATGTAATCAAATATTTTAGGCACTAATGAACAGCTTCAGGAAAACAAGTCTAAAGGAAAAAAAA
This sequence comes from Xenus cinereus, assembly GCA_025774025.1. Taxonomy (NCBI): domain Eukaryota; kingdom Metazoa; phylum Chordata; class Aves; order Charadriiformes; family Scolopacidae; genus Xenus; species Xenus cinereus. The sequence continues at coordinate 35,736,877 of JAOXJK010000051.1, read as the reverse complement.
AAAAAAAAAGGTAAAAAAGCCTCTAAGTGAGTGGATTTTCAAACACCCAAGGCACCATAGGGCCAATTAAGGGAGTCAGACACCAGGACACATACTGGCATTAATTATCTTTGAGTTCAGGGAAATAAAAAATAAAAGCAACAATTATCATAATAAATTTCCACACACTGCTTGTAAGGTGTGCTAATCTACAACACACCTGGGTTTCTGAGATGTAAGGAATGAAAGTGAATACTCAATCAGTTAGTGAGGACCTCACAGAGAGGCTGGTGGGATCCCGTGCTCTGCCAGTCTGGCAGCAGCTACATCCCCTGCCCAACCGCCGCCGCAGTTTGCTCTGCTCAGCTCAGAACACGGACCCTATTCATACTAGAAAGTTACAGAGTCCATGCTGTTAAGGATGTAATTTCTCCCTCGTTCCCTCCTCTCTCTCACTCTCATTTTATTATACACGTAATGAAAATTTTCACAGTGGGAGTATCAGTCTCAATCTGCTCTAAATACCTGTGGGTCTTTCTAATTCTCCTTTCTCTAAGAAGGAATCAAACTAAAAGAACAAATATTTCATGTATGTCATAAGAGTTTCTTGAAATGTGTAGATGGAAGAAAACGCAAAATGTGCACTGAGCTAAAGGAAAATTTTTTTCAAAGGTATTCGCAAATTGATCTTTCTCTGACTGATGCTTGAGCCAGCTGCAAGCTATTCTCACTGAAGATACAGAAAATGCGGTAATGTGTTTTGGGCTGTTGGTTTTATTTCAGCATTAGGTAAAATTAGTGTCCATAATGGTTTTCTGTGAAGCATTGTCTGGCTGTTTGGTTGCATCTGGAGGGTAAGTGTCAGTCACTCCGATGTCCACACAATGTGTACTAGGAAAAAAAAAAAGCCCTAGATGAACAAGATGAAGTTTGAATTTGTCAGTCGTGATGTTTTAATACTTTCTAGTCTTTATTGGTCTGGGTTGAAGAAGGAAAAAAAAATTGTGATTTCTTTATCCATTATTACCTTTCCCTCCATATCTGCTAATTACATTTTTGTGCTTGTAATAGAAGTCCTTTGGGCCATTCTTTATGTTCAGAAGGTATTTTGCGCAGCACAGACGCCACCAAGAATAACTACATAGTAGGAATGGGTCAGTGAAAATGAGTCACAGCTCTTTTCCCAATAGTGGCATGCTACAACATAGGCCAAAATTAAATTGTGTGTGGTATATCAGATTAAAGAAGACGTTTCTAACAGATGATCTGAAAGATAATATAGTTATTAAGTGGCTGTATCACAGGAGGAACTAGGGCCTAATTATAATGTAATACTTAGTTTCAAGTCAGTCAAAGCAGAAGCCACAGTTGGACTGTGTCTAAAAGCCCAGAACACCCTGTCAACATGCTAGTTGATGTATTGGCAAGGCAATTTAAGAGTACAGGTAATACAGTATTCTGTGGAGTTCAGAAAGGTTTCAGGCAGATTTGGCAACTAGTCAATGAAGTGCCAGATGGAACTTAATGTTCAGATCTTTGTGGAATTTGCTTCATCATTATTGAAAACTGTTTTCTTTAGAAAATCTTGAAGCATTTTGCTCTTTTATTTTCAAGATTAAGCTATTTGAGTTCTCACTTTGAAAATGTATTTTTATATTCAATAATTAAAAATAACTTAAAATAACCAAGAAGGTAGATGCCTGAAAATAAAACATGTTTCAGTCTGAAATACGTAATTTGGAGAGAAGTATGGGTTTTGGTTCAGTTTGACCAATGGAAAAATACAGAACTGAGCTGGCTTTAATCATCAATTCAAGATACATTTTTGAAACCATCCGAAGAGGCATTTGATGGGTTTGTAATATGAAATAAATCTTCACTTTGGCTTTGGATTAAATTGGTGTTGAAAAACGGTTGCCATTCTGTAATTATGTAACTTCAAGGTAGAAATTGTTATTTTCATTTTTGTCAGTGTACCAGTTTTTCTGAAAACTTACAGCGTGTCACCTAGAAAAGTGATATACCTATATTCAAGCTGGAAAAAAAAAAGGAAAAAGGAAGTTTTAAAATTCAAGAGAGCAAAGGGAACGAACTTGTTATGTACTGACCTAAGAAACATTTCATTTCTTATGTTGCCACTATGTCCCCTTTTGGTGGCTGGGGCACAGAGACAGACTCTTACATTTCCTGTATCCTTGGTTTCTGAAGTAAGACAGTTCAAATTGCAACGGTACATTCTTCAGAAGTTAATGTAGTTAATATAAGGATTAATTTCTGATATTTTGATTTTTATTATTCTTGCAGCTGTTCTTACCTGGTTTTTCTGGGTTTTTTTGACTGAAGACAAAGAGTCATTGTTGGCTTTTATCTTTTCTAATAGGGACCATTTTACGTACTTGTATGGATAGCTGCCTTACAAACGCATTCAAATAGCTCTTAAGTATATCAGACCTAGTAATTTTCATCTCCTATTGTTTCCTCTTGTTCTTTTTTCATGATATCTTTTTCTGCTGAGTTACTGTCAGCCTGCACGTATGTATTTCTTACGATACTTAAAGCAGTATAAATGAGTTCCAAGTACCGCAAAGAGTGGAGGTCTGTTGTTTATGGCACGAGTGGTTCGTACCCACCCATACACCCCCTCCCTGTTATGTGGTAGTATGGATATGATACAGATTTTGATTCCTCATAAAACAATGAGGGTTTGGGGGGGGGAATTATGTAGCTATTTTAGGGGATGCTTTCAGAAACTGAACGAAATTTAAATGAACCAAGAAAATGTTTTTCCTTTGTTTATGTTGTTTATTGTGAAAACATTACTTTCTCCATTAATGGAATTATTACCTAACTGAAATTGTTACATTAAAGAAATGTTTATAACTCTTTTTTCTTTCTGTATCTTATTAGTAAACGTAACACAAATAGCAATACAGCACTGTGTGTCTTTATTCTTAACTGTTAAAGTTAATACTGCATGATTGTGGTTTTAGTCTTCTATCAGAATGGTCTCTGAAATTGATTGGACTGATCAATGTATCCATATCCATAAGAAAAAACAGCTGCCAAGTGAAAAATTCTGAGAGATAAGATCTTAATTTTGCAAGGACAAACTTGTTCTGGGCTATATAATGCTAAGGCAGGTCATCCAGGTACTAATGGATTCTAATTGCCACTATTTCAAGTTATAATATATTTACCTTCAATAAGGTGGCAGTTAATGAATGAATTTAAGAATGAGTAAGTGAATTGCTTCCAGTCTCATCCTTCTAATCAACTGCCCATTGATTGGTATATATGCGAAATAAACATCTCCTATTGATAGGAAATATATTTACAAGAAATTTTCATACATTAAAACAAAACATGTAATTATTGAAACCAGAACTTCTATTGGTTTATTTAAATGGCTTTTCTTTTAGACTTGATTTAAAATATGAACACCACAATTTTGAATCTGAATGGTGAGATATTAATGATACTGGTACAAGCCCAAAATTAAGGATTATTTACCACTATGTAGTAAAATACAGTAGTACTTTTTTTATTACTGCTGTTACTACTCTGCTCTGAATGGCAATGCTCATCATATGTTCTCTTAGGCACACTACAAAAATCTTTCAGATTCCTATAACTTTGTGACTAGGGTAACTCTGGTGGGAAGAATTTGAGGTTTTAAATCCTCTGACATGAGGATGGAAACAAACCCCAGCCTTCTCTGTCTCAGATTAGGTGAGCACTTGAACTGCAAATGGAGAGAGAGAAGTCATTCCTAAAGGAAAGTATAGCCTGCTTGGTGTTTGCAAGGCCCTTTCTGCAAAACCTGGTTTCAAGCTGTGACCTAAAAGGGAGGAAAAAAATACCAAGAAGCATTTAGTGTGAGCTAAAGCCAGATGGTAGGATTTACAGGAATACTGTCACCAAAATATTTGTGGAAGGAACGAAGCTGTACCTATTTACTCAACGTGCATTCTTATATGGTTCCCTGCTCAGGGTGTGAGATTTTGGGGTACTTTGAATGCTAATTCTGAATGTTGTAAGAATTCACTGTGATCTTGTCTTAAAGCACCCATCTGTAGCAAACACATGGGACAGCATTCAAATAAATGTAATATTTTAGTAACTTAATGACAGCTAAATGACTGTGTTTTCATTTACTGTCTGTGACATGTTCTTTCATTTAATTTAAATAAATTATATTTAAAAGGTTTCATATCTTTACAAAATCTCTAAAAATTGAAATTTGAGCCCCACAGCTTTAAATGCAATATACTACTACACCTCAGATATATATTTTAAAATGCATGTATAGGATGTCTTTTTCATAACATAAGAAACAACTGCTCTTTGTGCGTGTATTTTAGAGAATTCAAACGCTAATAATTTATCTGCAACAATTACAGAATCCAATTATTTTGTGAATTGTCATGTAGCATTTTATTTATAAAACATTTGCTTCTAACTTAATAGTTCTTGATCTGAAAATTCCTTACTTTTAACTTGGAAGCTAACCAGTCTCTTAAAATGACATTTCAAACAGATTAGTATAAAGGAGATGACATGTCCCCAACAGATCAGCATGTAAGTCCCCTGCCTGCAGATCTCTCCTAAAGACCAGACAGACATTGGATAGCTTCATCAGGCTTCTGAAACGTTTGGAAGAAAAATTATTTGGGAAACACTGCTTGTTTACAAGCAAAAAGAAATAAAACAGGAAGAGAATTCAACCTTAGTTTTTCTCTAGGGCATTGAATCTAGAATTGCTTCCAAACATTCCCAGTTCCTGTTGACAAGATTCAGGTTTACACCTGTCCTTTGATTACACTTCAGTGTTACATGAAGTAATTTCTTCACGCTTAGCAAATATTATACCTTAAATTATGAAATATCTGTATTACTTCTAAAGAACATAACTCCTGTGGGTGTTTTAAAATAAAAGCGCAAGGGTTCAAGTGAAATGGACAAATTTTGAAAGGATTGTTTTGAGTTTTACTCTTCTCAGGCTTAAAAAAATTAGAATGTAGATTTTGTGTTGGTACAAGAATAAGGCGTAGCTCTAGTCCTCATCTCCCTGTTGTAAGACGTTAGCATGGTAAATAACACTGAACTTAGCAAAAAATTCTAAAATTAACTGAGAAGTTATTAAAATTCATATCTTTGATCTTGTCCACTTCATATCAAGACTCAGAATTAATATTTAAGTAGGGTTTGTACTTGTATGTGAGGCTCCATTTTCTTTCCTTCCCACGCACGCTGATTAAAAGTACCACCGCCTCCCCCCACCCCCTTATGATTATAGGTAAGTTAATTCTTACCCTGTCTCCTGGAGGTACAATTTTTTGCAGTTCTACACCACCTCTGTTACTCATTATCAAATAAAAGCCCATAAGCTCTTTATATGCAGGTGTAAGATTATGATCACTGTTTTATTGTTGATAGTGTTAATGTTTGAGTGCTGGTATCGATAGATATGATGTTGCTGAGGATTTTCTGTAGAGAAATCTTTATTATTAGTGTATCCAAACATAATGAAAAATCATGAACTTAGCTTCTCATGCTGTTTGCTTTCATCTAGATCTCTGCAAAGCTTAAGCAAAGTTTTTATGCCAGAGCAAACAGAATTTTTCAGATCAAACTTGTTCCAAAAATGAAGCAGCAGCTCAGGAAGGGGACCTTTTCACTTAATGATGAACCCTCTGTTGTGTCCACACTCCCTTCCCACACCAAGATCTTTGACATACGCTTTTTTTTTTATATAAAATGCTACCGCATTTTGACTGGTATTTCACTATGGATCTTTGCTCTAACAAGAACCTGTTTGAGCATGAAAGTCCCTTTCTTTCCATCAGAAATTATCAGTGGTAGAGCTAGAGGCTGACATTTGAGGAGAGCTCGAATAATGAAATGAATTAAGGTGGTTTTCCCCTAGGATATTTCAGTGCATGTATGTGTAAATTACAAACATCAGGTTTGTTTGGGTTAAAGGTCTTACAAGCTCCTCTGCTAAGAACCTTCTTAGTAGTTAAGTTTTGTGAACTTTAATTTTCTTATTTAAAACTAGCTGTAGTCTTCAAAAGCTAGGATGTGACGAGTTAACCCCTGCGGCTGTAATTTTTACTTTGTTTTCCTGTGTGACATACAAGTTGTTATATTAAGAAGTTATTGGCGTATTCCAGGGATCAAAATGAGCTGAAGTGCTTCTTTGTTTTAAGGCAACCACAGGTTTACAGAACAGTAAAGAAATGAAGGTCGTGGGGAAGGGGAGGTGTATTATACAGCACAGTAACATTTTCCCCCTAAAATTTTAAAATATCATTCCTTTAATGTACACAACTTAGGGTTTAATGGGGAATCTGAATTAAGGACATCATGTATGTGAAATGTAATGCACTTAATAAGTTAGAAATTCTGTCTGAAAACATGTAAGCCACTAACTAGTAGCTTGGAACTTATGCAGGCCTGAACTTTGTACCCATAGAATTGCATACCTCATAAATCGTACGAAAAGCCCATTCCTGCACTGAGTACACAATCCTAACCATTAGACTAAACAGAATTTCTCAAGCAATGAAATAGGTAGCTAGAGATCTTTTTCTTCTAAAACTTGTATTTCCACCTAAAAGTATTTTCACAATTAATTGCAGCTTGGTCTGTAGCACTCTGACTAGTACTTCTCAGATATATTGTACTTTTTTTAAAATAGGGGATGTGAGGTGTAGAAAGAGAACTATTGAAATACATGAAAAAAAACTCATTCTAATAAAATGAGAAATCAGTTTTTAGAAAAGGGCAGAGGGGAACAGAAAGGTCTGGCAAATAACAGAATAAAAGCAATCTTAAATTTTTTTATGAAACTGCGCAGCTTATTCATTTCAAGTAAGTGTCTCAAAGCGTCCTTTTAAAATATCACCAACTGCTAAAATCGAATACTGTCATTTTATTGTAGTAACCGTAGGTTTGCTTATTTCATAATTGGCTTGGCTAGGGAGCTCACCTGTAGGGATTTTACCAGTAGCTGTTCTTATCAATTTTTTAATAAATCCTACAGATTGAGTACAGTAAATAATGAATGACATAGTGCTTGGTAAGTCAATATTTAATTTAATATAGATTCTGGGAAACTAACATTTTACATGCAGGTATTACTATGATTCTTGCTTAAATGAAAAAAAAAAACCACATAGATTTTGTTTATAAAAGGGAAAGGAGAAGAATTTGTAGGGTAATTCTGGTAGAATTTAGTTCATATTAGCATTTCATAAGTTCAGGTTAATAGAGTATGTGAGTGGGTGTAGTATCTGCAGAAAGCCCCATTTATTTTCCTGACTCTTCAGATCCATCCATTTAGTATCAGTTCATAGGGATTTAGAGGTTTGTTCAGCAAGTGTGTGTGCAGGCATATATTCAGCCACAGTGTAACTTCAGTATGATTTAAGCACATGCTTAAGTACTTTCCCAGATAGTGACAAACTGAAGGTAAATATAAGGTTCAGTAGAAGTTATTTTAAAATTAGTAGTTTGCTGAATTTTCTTTCAACTTCAGTATTCTCAAGTAGTTTGTTTATGGACATATGAAAATACTATCAGGAGAAAAAATTTCCTCTTTCACCAATAACTTAAAGCATTTTACACAGAAGTTGTGTGCTGAAGAAAACCTTTTTTTCAAATAAAATTTTCCAAATAGTATTTATTGACATACCTTGACTGTAAGGGCTTTTTGTGAGTTTGAAACACCAAAAGGCAATATGCATAAGTGTTTTTTATGATGCTGCAGGTCTCTGCTAACTAGTGCACACCTGGTGAAGTGATGGTTTCCATCTCCCACAATTTTTCTTTCCCTATCTTTTCCCCCTATTTTTCTTTCCTATCACTCTCGGCTTTACGAAATGTGACGGCATCTAATTAAGTTTGCTCTTCTGTAATTTATGCATTATTTAGCTTGAGTTCCATCTTGAGTCCTTCGAGAGAGAAAAAAAACAGAAAACACCTAAGAAAAACTATACAAAGGCTACAGGCCGACGATCTGACATCTCATAGTAGAGAGATTTATGTGGTCTATCATAAAAAATTTAGCTTTTCTACACAGTTATTAATCAGCCACGTCTGGTCCTAATGTTTCCACATGGCACCATTGACTATATATTAAAGAAGCTGCTCCAGATGAAAAAGGGTGCATTAGCAGTGGTTAAAAAACGAGCATCCACAAGAAGGACAGGATAACTTCAGGTTTTTTTGTGTCTGAAGAGCTATTTTCTGAAAATCTGTTGTTTGGAGTTGTATATTAGGATAAGCTTTGACAAGGGTGTTTTTGGGGGTGTTGGTACTAAATAACAAATATAGACAGGTGGGTTTTTCAGAAAGTTTAATTTCTTAAGAATTTATTTGACAATTTACTTCTTTCTACATATTCTGATAAAATGATTGGAACTCCACATGGAAAATGTATATCATTCTCTGGCAGCTGAGCTGAGAGTTTTCTCCAGTATTTGAGGAAAAACTAGCAATGATGCCTGCTGACTTATCTGAACACTGTCTTAAAAACTAGGTAATTAAATGTGTCTAAAAGATTAAAATATATAAAGCAGTCTCTCAAGACTTCTTTTAGAGGGGAAAAAGCGTTAAGGATAGTTTAAAGTATATGTGCAAGGGGAAGCAACTTCCTCTTTCTTGTCTGCATGGTTTTTTTCCATCAAGGTAACGCCAAGGCTTTTAAGTAATTGTCATTTTATTTATTTTTGAAGTGGTCTCATTAGCATTATTCTCAGAAAATCTTTGCTCTTACCATTATTAAAAACAATAGACTTTGTTATTTATACAGCATACTAAATTTTGATCTGTACAAACTTTTATTCTCATAATTCCCATTGGCATTATTTTATTTATACTTTTCATAATTCTTCCTGTTTCATCCTTTTTGCTTTTTTATTTTTTTACATCCATTTGAACAAAAAGATTCACTGCTGTGTGAAATATATCGGACATATGAGTCCATTTATACATAATAACTGTATATTATGTGTGGGATAAGTGAAAAATATCATGGATGGGTTTTGGTATGCTTTAGCTCAGCATAGCTGTTTACTTAAGCTTTAGTTTCTGTGATTCATAGTGAGCATTTGGATACCTGATTGTAGGAAAACAGTTAGGCAAAAGAACAGCCTTAATTGTATGATTAAGACTGACTTGTTACTGTTAGCTGATGAAAAGGTGTCTTTATAGTGGAAAGCACTGAGAGATACACCTGTAGGCATCACTGTTTGTATCTGCTGTGACAGAATTTTTACCAAAGCCATTCAGTGACCTAAAGATAACCAGCTCCGTCGCTCTGAAAACAAATGCAAATTGTTACATGTTGTACTTCGAAAAAGTGGTGTGTTCTGTAATTATTAATCAAATAGTGCCCAAAAAAACCCTTGTTGAGTATTTGTAATCAAAACCTTAGTGACCAGTTTGTTATACTTGCAGGAAGATCTTCAGTGACCTCAGTAGAGTTAATGGCATGTGTAAGACAATTAGCCATCATTTCTGTTTAATGTAATTATAAGGAATGCCTGAGATGCCATTAGATAAATGCTTAGAATAAAAAATTGCACAGATTACAAAAAGATGTGAAAAGCATTCCTTCCGAGTCACCAGACTTAGCATTGGAATTGATGGGTCATCTAACTCAACCCCTTCTTATGGGCCGAAAGGGGGGCACACCTTCCATGTAAAGGCAAGAATTTAGTTCAGCTACGTGAACTTTTAACAGCCCAGTGGTCCATATTGTTAGTCTGATTACAGTAATGTATGTTCATAATCTGTATAAACACAGGAAAACTTCAACAGTGCATTTAAAAATGGTTATACAGAAAAACCTTCTTGTACCTACTGCTTTTCTTTGGTGTAATTCTCACGCTTCTAATGTCCCCTGTGTACAAGGGTTGACAGAAGGGGTTACGAAAAGCTGTCAGCATCCTGAGGCCTTTGTCAGCAGGAGGGTGATGAGGTTTCTTTCTCCTTTTTTTCCGGACTCTGTAATGTTGATAGTTTCTTCCTCTTCCTCAGTTCTAGGGTGAAATTTGCCTTGTTTTTATAAAATTTTATCTATTTCTACACTTTCTACCATTCCATTAGTTCCATTGCTCAGTCTTTTAGTTTTTCTCTAAAACTGGTTTCACTGGAAGACAACAAGGTTATACTCCTGAACTGATCATTGACTGATTGTTGTGATTTGTGCTTATATCCTGGCGCCTCTGTTCATTCTGCCTTTGTGCTCTTCCACAGAACGCTTTTGCTAGACTGATAGCTCATTTATTCTATGCTGAATAACTGCTTGTCATCACTGTAAATGAAAACTAACTGAAACTAATTCAAGGAACAATGACCTAGTTTCTAGACAATTGCTACCAGAGCTAAACAAGCCCAGACAAGTACTGAGACTCTGCACTGTCTGGGCAATACAAAGTTTGTGGCCTTTTACTTGTCATCAGAGAAGTTGTATGTCTTGCTTTCCAATACATCCAAACTGATTTGCTCTTGGATTTTTTAATTATCTTTTTTTTTTTTATGGAAGCATGGAGCCAAAATGTGTACATCAAGTCCATTAAACAAAAGACATAAACATAAGCTGGGGACACTACTGTTGCTAAAACCTGGCAAAACTTGAAGTTTTAAATTGTAACTACTGTTCTTTTAAAAAACGAGACTACAACTATTGTGAAAACCTTTTCTAATATAGAAGACATTCAAACATAGTTATCTCAAAGTTCAGTCCTTTAAAATGTAAAATACTACTTTTATTTCACAGATGACAAGACCTTTGTTTCAACATAGGATGAAATCTTGTTTTTCCATTTTACTAGTTGCCTAAGCACTAAGTTTGTCTTTTCTATACCTTAAAATATGGCAAGCACAATCAGCAACAAGGTGACATTACTGAAGTTTTTTGGGTTTTTTTTTTTTTTTTTAAAGCAACTTTCTTTTCTTTACAGATCCCT
>JAOXJK010000051.1:35715001-35725822 GCA_025774025.1 Xenus cinereus | reverse complement strand
GGTGTTTTTTTTTTTTTTTAAAGCAACTTTATTTTCTTTACAGATCCCTTAAAACACTGTTATTAAGCATTGGGAGGTGAAGCTATCAAACGAAATAGCAGGAAGTCCTCAAGTCCTTCAGGGGGGTCCAGTCTGCAGGAGTCCTCAAGACAGCTACAATCTCCTGCAGCAAAAGCTTTTACTCTCAACAGGTAAGTAAGCCAGCTCAAGTTTTCTTTCAGTGTTAACCAAAATCCTTCATTTATTTTATTTTAATACCATCTTCTCCAAGAAAGAGAAGTAGGGCAGAGTTAAATATAGAAGTTAGTGTAAACAATTGCTTTTTAGATACAGGAGCAGGAAGAGCACTTAAGTTTTGCCTTGTCTTTGAAACAAAAATGTTTTCTTTGTTCTTTCCTTTTGGTTTATTTGTGCATACCTAGAATCAATGTATGCCAACTGTTTTCAACATCGAAGCAATTGCAACATGACGAGATGCCTACTGCTTACAAAGGGCCCAACTAATTGGACTTTAGCTAGGTAGAGTACTTAAAAGCTGGAAGACTGTAAGAACTCCATGTGTATAACAATCTAAGGCACTGTAGAAATCTCTAGGGAGAGTTAATCATACACCATAGCAACCCTGCCGAGTGGAGAGCTTCTTGGAATCTCTAATCGGAAATGCTGAACACTGTCTTAAAGCTTCCCTTTGTTAGAACACTGTCCATTTCAAATGGGAAGAAAATAGGTTTCAGTCAATAGTTCAAGAAGCCTATCATAAGGACATAAGTTGTTACAAAGTCTAAAATCACTCATTTCACAGGTTCACTGCTCTTCTGATCAGTAAGGAATCTTAAATTTGACTGGTGATCCAGTTTCAAGAGGGTAGTAAAACGTTCCCTCACAAAAGCTTATCACCCAGGGATGAGGATGCTCTTGGGGAGGTATGAGATAGGGACCGAAGTACCTTCAGAGGGATAGAATTGCACTGAAGGCCTGTGCATTCTTGGCAAAATGCTGTAATTGGCTTCCTGACTGTAAGGATAACTCAAACTACTATCCCCAGATGTTTTTCTAAATAAAGCTACTGGGCTAAAGCTATTAGATTATTATTTTTTTAATAGCATATCCTACGGGTAAGCAGTGGGTACACCTTCTGTTTCTAGCTTCCTAAAGGAAACAGGAGCACAGCTGGTTTGTGGGTATCTTCTAGCTAGAGAAGTAAGATAAGCACCAAGGACTGATGGCTTTATTAACTGATGAGGACTTCAATATTCCTTGATTCAGGTGCAAATATACACTTAAGTAAATGTTCCTAAGATGAACTGTTTGGGCATCTTGGTTCTATGTTTTTACGTTTTGGGTATCGAAATCTTTATATTGGTTAGGCCTGAAGCATATGCTAAAAATTGTGGTTGCAAATGAAGACTAATTTTGTGTGAAGCGCATTGCAGAATACATAAAAGTGAAAACAAGATTGTTTTCATGTACATAAGACTTGACAAAATAGTTTTGTCAGAAGCACTAAGAGGTGGAATCATCACAAGGCCATCCTTTCTGCAAGAATTTTCATACCAGATGCATGATTAAAATAGTGTCTAATACCAGAAAGCTTTTAGTACCCAGGAAAATTTATGGTACTGTACTTCATTTTAGTTTTTCGAGCTTTTTTTAGTTTTTACCCCACATTCAAGCTCAATGAAAATTAATAAGAACTCTGTTTTAGCTTTTTTATTTTAGATTCTTTTTTATTCAAAGGGCAAGTTTTTCATTTCACTTCTACCTTCTGAAGGGAAAGAAGCTCAACACCAACGTAGTTTTATGACTGGCCTGGGGGCAACAGAGTTTATTTCAGCCAATTAAAATAACAGTTACTGTTAAAGATACTGATAGGAATACCCTTTTGCTAGTTAATTCCACAACCCAGATGGTATGATTAAAATTTCTGAGCTTCAAATTATCGTATTGCACTGATTGCCCCCTCTCTACAAGATTTGATACATTGACATGGCACAAAATTTATTCCATTTGGATGGAATGGACTCTCTACAATGACATGGTACAAAACTTACTCCATTTGCCTGGGAATTTTCACAGTTTGCTTGCCTGAAAACAGTACGTTAGTACATTCACCAGTGGAAGCTATCATATTTGATGTAAAATAAGCTAAAGTTGACCGATCTCTTTGGGTCATAGATTATTATGTATGTTTTCAGATTATATGCAAAACTGTATGTTGAGCTGGTTGAGCATGACTGCAGCTTGAACGTTGGCTATGAATAACAATATATTTGCTAGATTTGATAGTTGAAGTTTTGCAGAAGATTCTGTTGGATCATCTTTACAATACTACTGCTTCATGTTATTGTATGTCTTGTTTAAGCTATTGACTTGATTATTTCACTGGGCCAGATACAATAGCTTTTGTTTGTCTGTCACCCTTAAATTTCTGCAGGGTCATTGATAAGCCAATTAAGGTATTCTCAACTGCTTGTGTGTTTTTTTTCAGTAGGCAAAAAGAAAAATATTTTTTAGAGTTCAATCCTATTAAATCAGAAACAGCTTGATTGGGAAGATACCTCTTTATTTTTCCTTGTGATCCTTAGGTTCCAAAGGATCAGAATCATTTAAAACTACATATGTACCGTTCTTTATTATTGTGGCTGCATTCAGCCACTGCATTGTCTGAGTGTCTGTGGAGGAGTGTAGTGTAGAGAAATCTGAAGATCTTGTCATTACTCCGCTAACTTCTATATCTTACTAATTTCTCCTATGAAAAAGTATTTGTCAGATCGCTGATACATGGCTGGCTTCTGTATCTCCGGATTACTGTGTCATGACGCTGTGGAAATCTTGAGTTCAAGAAATTTTGAAAAAGAAAGCAATTAAAAATCTTCATTTGTTAGTATAGGTCTACTTGGAGTTCAGTCTCATAATGTGTATTAAATACTGTTTTAACTCTGCTTTCTAAAAATTCACTACATCTGAGTGTTTTAGTGTGCCACATTAAATTCATGTCTCATACTGAAATGTTATTGGAATCTGGATATTCTGATTCCCGGTTGTTTTCTCCAGCTGTACTGGTGTTCTCTTAATGCATAGCCAATGCAGTTGTGGATCTGCACTGCAGAAAACCAGAAGGGCTAACACAATTGTATTTTTCTTTCACAATTTGGAAGTGCTTTTATTCCTGTGATAATATGTAGGCTTTGGGTTGTTATTGGTCTTTTAAATTCTGTTATTACTTAAGAGACGTCTCAAGTCTGGGTCTTTATCAATCTTCCATTCACAAAAATAGATTTAGGAGCTTTCCACAAATAACCTTTGGTCTCTTAATATTAGATCTAATATTTTTCTTCAATTTTTTAAATGGCTTCTGTGTTCATGTAGTGCTTCATGGAAAAGCTTGCTTAATTCTGGTAGATCAGAAATTCTTGACCATTGAGACTTAGCTCTTGCTTATTTCTCTGTCTGACATACTGCGTCAGAAAAAAGGATGAATTCGAATTTTACTCTCAGTTCCATGGTTATAAATGTAGAGTCATTAGAATAATGCCAGTGCAATTACTCTGAGTTCACACCTAGGTAACTAACAACAAACTTTGAAATGTAACATTATTTTCAATAAAAAACAAACTCCAGAAACTTTCTCAAATATACTCAGCTGAAATTCCCTCTTGCTTGCCATTAACATATTCTAATTTACAGTTACAATCTCACCAGCATGTCTGCCAACAAACATAAAAAAAATCAAAAAGAAAAAAAGTCACTGCATGTCTCACAGTGGCTCAACACAGATATGATTGTAGTAGATTCTGTTGGAAAAAAAGACCCAGACAGCAGTAAATGACTCTGGTGTGTTCTTGTCCCCATTTATGTTGTGCTAAGATAGTGTTGGTGGCAATCTTTTCGAGCAACACACATTTAGATTATCTTAAATTTAAAGGATTTGAATGAAGGATTCCAATCCCTTTTCTTCTTATGGTGTTAGACAAGAAACAAAATTAGCCCTCATGCTTATTTGAAATTATGTGAGCAAAGACAGAAATTATGAGGTGGCCCCAGGGTTCATATTTGCTGTATTTCTGCATTAGATGGGAGGTAATTCCTAACATCTGTAACAACATGATCTTTTTATGAAATAGGGAACTAGTTATTCACCTAGGCTATACAATTTTTTTTTCCTCATAGCCTTAAAAAAAAAAAGCTCAGAGCAAGACAGTATTGCCTGCTTGTATGAGTTTTACTTACATCACAGGACAAAATGGTTTTCCTGTTCTCTGCTACAAACTTGTGGATGTCAATAACCTTACCAGTTCCAATGCAAATATCTTTTCATTTGTTGGGACAAAAGTCTTCAAGATATATACCAAATGGATGAAGCAGTACTGGCTAGGAAAGAGAATTCAGATCCTAGATTAATGAGAGTGTATTTGAACAATTGTCAACTGGCTCCTGTTTAAAGAGAGGGTGATATGATTAGGCATGGCTTAATGTGCTATGGGGGCAATGTAAGCCTATGGCTCCTCAGACTGGCATACCATATGTCCTTGAGACTGTAATAGGCTACACGAGGGACCAAATCTTACATTGGACAGGCGTCTATGGAGAGCCATAGTAGCTTTCTGGTTTTCCATACGGAGACACTACTTACATTGTGGGATCACAAAGGCCTCATGTACTTAGCTTCCTAATAGTGTAAACTTAGTAGATCTGTGAAGTCTGTGGCCTTCAATCTTACGTGTTTGCATGATTTCGATTTAGGTAGCAGTTCATACAAACACAATCATCAATCCACATGAACTTTCATAGAGTATTTACAGGTGCTTGTAACTTCAACAGCTGAGAATACAGCAAAAGAGCAATTTCCCTGAGAGCACTGAAAAGCAAAGCACACCTGCCAAGAGGGAAACGCTACCTCCTGGCTTCCTGTTTAGCTCAAATCTCTTGTTTATTCCATAGCAGTTCTGCACTGAATGCTGCTGCAAAAGAGCATTGCTGAGGTATAAGATGATACTCTAGAGAGAAAATGGAGAGGCTGGATGCGCTCTGTGGGAGGGAGGAGGGAATGATCTGGGAATTAAAGCAAAGAAGAGAAGGGGCAGGCATAATGCTCTAATGAGCCTTGTCCTGTTTCTACCAAGCTGTTCTTATATCTGAGCCATCTGCTGAATAATTTGAATCACCTCCTTGTTACTGGACTGAGTTGGAAAAAATAAACCATTTTTTAGGAACTTTCATTCCTATTGGTTCACCTCACTTGCATTTTATCATTCGAGAGTGCTGCTGAAGCTCGCTAGCCAACTAAGTTGAAGCTGAGTTTGGGCAGCAACTATAGTTCTTTATTCAATCATCTGGGCAGATGTATTAGCTCTGCTGTGTTCCAAGTGATCTCCCATATAGATCAATTTTGAATTTGTGTAATAACAATTCCTGAAGGACCAAAAAGCTACTCTTTCAGCACTTGTCATCCTGCATACCACAGGCACAGGACTTCATTTTTGATACAGAGCTGTGCTTTGTTCCAAATCCAGTTCTGAATTTTAAAATGTCCAGAGTTTGTAAGTGTACTATACCACTCAGTAAACTGCAAGAGAGGTTAATCACTTGCAGTATTAAAGTTGTGCATTTCCAGTTAGAATTTGTGATATTTATGCTTCTAGAAGTTGTTTCATCTTTGACGGCTAGACTAAGAAGTCTTCATTATTAAATGTCTGTTTTCTATAAATTAATTAAAACTAAGCCATCTAAATAAAGGATCAAGATATTGCAGAGCTCATCCATGTGGTACCCATCTTTTATATATTTCATAACTGGACCTAGAATATCTTCCCTGCTGTTGGGGGACCTTCTTAAAGCTGGAGTTTCTTTTCTAGTCAGCCCCTTGGTGAGCCACAGCGGCCTTCTTCAAGATTGCACCTTTCCTTCGGGACACAGGCTCTGAATTGTCTCTTAGATGCAATCACAATTTTTTATTAGAAGACAGGGAGCTACTCTCTCTTTTCAAAATCTGTATTGACTCTCCAAACCTTGAATGTGGACTACAGCCTGTCAGGTGTCCCGAGTGAAGGCACTGTAGACTGAAACGATGGGTTTGCACCCTGTCAGCCTCTTTCTCTCCCAGTAAATCTTGATAAATTTGCGGTGTATTGTGAAAGTTTCAAAAGAGAATGTAGCTCCTACTCCTGCAAAATTTATAGTCTGGTAGCTAAAGGAGTTGTCATTGAAATAGAAGTTTGGGGTTTTTGTGTTTGTTTTTTGTAAAAAGATGAATTTCTGGTTTCTGTGCCATTGGCATTCAGAAGTTTACTGTGTCAGCTGGCTAACTGAAGCTGATGACCTAGAAGCATTGCTACAGCTGTAAATTCTTGCTATAGATAAGCTGCTAGCCTTTTATCAACAACAACAAATAAAAGCAAGAATAAACAAACAAAATTTTAAGTGTGTGTGTGTGCGAAATACTTCAGGTTTACAAATTTTCAGAAGAAATGACCAAACCTTCTAGGTTATCTCAGAAATTCAGTTATTTTCCAGTCTTTTAGTAGCAATAACTCTAAGCCAGAGAGATGTAAATATGTTTATTATGGAGCACAGATTCAACTTCTTTCTTGTACATTCTTGTTTATATTATTGTCAGGCACTGGCAGTCTTTGAATTTCTAATACTCTCTTGTATCCTATGGATCTGTGTCATAAAAGGCACACTCGCAGACATTTTTCCCCAGTATTGTTCCTCATAAATATTTGAATTTATTAATGTTGGTAACATTCAGAAATGCTAATAACATTTTTGAGCTTTACCCACCTCTGCAGCTACTAGTTGTATCTGATTTTATTTAAAACCAACTTTTGCTTTGATAGAAAGGAAGTTTAACATTTCTTAGTGGGCTGCTATTTGGGTTCTACAAAACTCTAAAGACAAAACTGTAAAGATCATGTTTCTATGTGGTTTCTTTGTGGGTGATTGTGGATATGCTGCTGCATGTTGTCCCCATGATTTACAGTCTTTGTTAAGGACTCATACGGTTACTATAAAATGGATACCATTTTCAAGGCAAAGAAAATTTTAGTGTCATCCGTTTCTTGAGGTTGCATTCTTCTCTCTTCAAATGGAGAGGAGAATGACATGGTACGTAGTGTTGGTACATAAAACTATCCTTACTGAATTTGCTGTGTAAAGCACCAACACCAGTAAGAGTCCAGGGTGGTATTAGACAGAACTTCCCTTTTCTGCACGTGCAGAAAAAAATGCATGTAATTCCATCATGTATTTCTAATGTATATGTGGGATCCGTGATCAGTTTGAATACTCTGATTTGCACAGCCTTACAATATTTTTTTTTCCCATTTTTGGCAGTTCAGAAAATGTTGTGACCAGCTAAGTACCTTTACATAAATATGTTTCTTTAATGTAAGTATCTTCTTGGTCACTGTTAGGAGAAGAGATAAGCAAGCAGATGTGCTACTAATTTGAACTGTTTTAGAGAAAAAAAAAAACCAACAAAAAAATATGTTCATCTGAGATGTTGTAAGTCAAGTACACCGTAATCACAATTATAGTTTCAACTGTGTAGCTCGTTAGTGTAATGGTTATGGAATAAAAATAAAGAAGAAGAATATTTAAGAAAACAGCCAGAAAACATTGCCATAACATTTTTGCAAAATGAATCATTTAGCTCTGCCAAGCTGTTCTAACTCCATGAGTTTTGATGATCCCAACAGTTGATGCTCTTCGTTTTGAGAGATGTCTGAAGTAATGCATTAATATGAAGTTGGATGTCAATACACGTCTTTAAGTATCATGATGTATTTTTCTGAAGTAAGGAATTTAGTCTCAACATATTGATCAGATTAATTTAAGTCACTAAATATTTAGCAAATAGGTATCATGTTGTTGTAGTTAACATCACTGTTTGCACTGCTGGTGTGTTGAGTGTGTTAGGATTTTTAAAGGTAAAATGTCCGATAGCAATTTCCTTAAGAAAATGTTGCTCTGGTACATATTGTTTTTTACCTAAATAAAGAGGTAAACCTTTTGAATACTTCTATTACAATAGGCATATCTTCATTAATGTCCTTGTGCTGTATGTGTTTGTAACAGGTCTGAAAAGATCTTTAGTTGCTTTGTAGTTTTTCAGTGGCAGACCTTGGCCCTGGAAGGTATTTGGGAAAGAAATTAAGTATTTTTATCTCTGTTTCCAAAGCTGAAGTTACATCTACAGTGACAGTACAAGACTAAATTCTGGCACTGTACATTCAAATATGTATGTATCAAGTTTTACATACAATTCATGGAATTACCAAAAGTAGTCATGTATGAATGTTTGAATGAATGTAGAAAACAAAAAACCTCAGTGCCCAAAATATTTAAATGGACTTGTGTAATGGCTGTGGACTTCTTAAATTCCTACATAAAGAATATAAAGGAATGTTAGCTATTTATCTGTGTGAACAAGCTGGTTTCTAATTGCAAAATATATTTGTCAGAAACTGGGCCAAACATCTCTGTTTTTTTTAAAAATAAGAGACTTGATTTTTTTCTATCAGTTTCTAAGATCAAATCACCAAAGGGATGGGATTAATTGGTTTGTGGTTATGCCATGCTTCTTTATAAATGAATCAACAGCCTCAGGGAAAGAAAGCAACCTATTGTAAATGTGTAGTGGCAGCAAGATGGGAAGCCGTTGTCATTAGTACTGCTTAGATAGTCACCTGGTGGAAAAATACTTCCAGTCAACATTGTTTTGCCTGAGAGGCCAACCAGGCTGTGTGCTGCTTCTACTTTTCCACTTTTTTCTTTCCTACATGCTTATGTATCTGATCAATTGAATTAATTAATGAAATTATTGATACACAGCTTAATTACCACCCCTACCACCTCCCTGCCCCTCTTTTACAAGTAAGGGATAATTGATAGAGTAAGTAGTGTTTGGGATTTACTGGAAAGAACTACTGCCTCAAAGATTTTTGGTAATAGTTAACTTTGTATTGGTCATCTCATTGAACTTAATCGATACGTCAAGTGCAGCAGTGAGCATGCAGAATTGCTACAATAATTAATACTGGGCATCCTACATACAGTAGTGCTATCTTGGATTAGAGACATTATTCCTATTTTCTAAAAAGTTCTTTATCATTTAGTCTCTTTGTCATATTCATAATTTTTCTTTCTCTCCTTTTGGGAAGTTAGCACTCCTTTGGGAACATAGCAGAATTTTCACTTTCTGCATGAAGAAAAAAAATCTTTTTTTTTGTTTGTTTGCTTTGGGTTGAAATTTATTTTATGGTACTTTTTAGTAGTCTAGCATTTAATACTACTATTTCCTTAGAAGACAGAGGTGATAACTTTTTAGTTTTCAAGGTTGAGAGGGGGGCGAGCAGGCTCCCTGTAACATTTTATACAGGGCTTATGTTCAAAAGAACTGACATTATATCTGACAGTATATTATGCTGCATAGCTTGGAATTTACTGGAAGAAGATTTTTGATCATTTTATACTGTGTTGCATTTTATTGTATAACTTATTAAATGACAATTTGGGCAAAATGAAGCAACTATAAAATGTGCCAAGGAGCTGATATTTTCCAGGGAAGTACCTGGATTATGGATTACATGGGCAGGAGAGTGCTGAGCAATTTGATAGAAGTATAATGCCTATTTTCTTTCTGGAATAGCTTTTAGTGTGTTTATAGTATCTGTATTTAAAAAAAATGTAATACTGTTACTTCATACATACGGTATAAGAGACTGACCTCCACGATTAATTCCTTTCTATAAATAGGGCTTCATATGGCTGGAAACGTGGGCTTCTCGAATCCACACATCCATGCTGTACAGAGCTTTCTACCATTCTTCAGATACCGTTAACAGAGCCTGCAGTACACGCTTCACAGTGCAGTCTTGATGCTACATTGTACTATTTTTTTTTTCTTATTAGATGATGATGTATATTATTTTTATGTAATGTATATATGAGCATATGAATACTTCAAATAAACATTTGCATAGTGCTTTGGATCGTAGTGTCACAGAAAACTTCTTAAAATTGAGGCCTAAAAAGAGGACTTAGCGCTGAAGAGCAGTCTGCTGTGTTACAGTAGATGTTCCAAAAAAGCCTTTTCTTTATGGGTTTATAAATCACAATACATTAAAAGTAAAATACAGGGCACCTATCACAGAACACCAGGTGCACATTGTAATGAGTCTTGGAGAGGCCATACATCTTAGAAATTAGATAAGATATTCATATATGCTATGATCAGAAAGTGTACAAAACACTTAATTTTTCTTACAACGTGTTTTCTGTAACCCTAACTTTCTGATCGTTCAAGAATAAAAGTCCAATTGAAAATTTAAATAATAAATCTAGTGATTTTTTTCGTTTTGGTGTTTCCTTGTCTTTTCATTTAGATGTAATCACTGTAACGACAGACTGAGGGCAAACGAAATTAAACCAGTTGGGTGAATTAGCTCAGCAAGTGACGGTTCACAGGAGAGTCTTTATCTACTCTTTCCACAGACTGTGTGTGCATAATTGCAGGTAAGTGCAGTGGCTACATTTTCTTCAATAGAACAATTATAATAGAAATTATAATTAAAGGTCTGATATTATACTCATGACTAGATATTTGGGTCAAAATTGTACATGCACTAGCTTGAAGCCTGTTCTAAAAATGTATTTGATTAAATTTATATTTTATTGCATCCCTTCAGGGGTATGATTATGCAGCCAAAATTACTCAGTTAATTTCAAAATGATGCTTATAAAAGCTGGCCATTTTTATTAAGTATTTCAGATTTCAAGTGCACTGTTTTTTATATTGAGGTATCGTTCAAACGAAAG
>JAOXJK010000051.1:35657703-35714911 GCA_025774025.1 Xenus cinereus | reverse complement strand
TTTGAGGTATCTAAGACCTTGTGAAAGGCCGTGGCAGAATCAAGCACCTAATTGCCATCTGTGACACCAACAGTCTCTTGTAAGTGTCGCAGTGCTGTTATTCAGTGGGAATAGAGACATCTATTAGTCTGTGCAAAATACTGTATCTGTTTTCATGATAGCTGATCACATAAAATCTTATTTGTCACCACTGAAAATACAAATCGGGAGGGAGGGCTAGCGCTTTTGCAAAATACCTTCATTCAGACCATCTCTGCTAAATATAGCATAGAATGTGGAAGTTACTGTGAGCTCTGTAAAGATGCATTTTTGATAGTTTAATATAGCACCCAAAAGTGCAGATATTAAAAAGTGTTTTGCTTACAGAGGTAAAATACATACGAAGATTTAGTAGACAATATGGCCAGCTACTTAGCTAAGTTTCTGCTAAAACGGATTAGTGAGGCCTTAGAATCTGTAAGAGAAAACATGGAAAGAAATTCTTCTAGAGTAAGAGTGTAGCAGAGGACATTCTGAGTGTGAGCTATCAGCTTACATTTTCAATGCACAAGTCTTAACTTTTGAATGCATAGCAAGTACATAGTGGCTTTGGGAAGTACTGGATACGTTCCCTAATTTTTCTTGTTTATAAATGTATTTCTGACAGAATTTCGAATAGATAGCAATGAATTAGAAAGTTTCCAAAATCAAGTGATAATAAATTTAATGTACAATATGCTTGGTGTTTGATAGCAATAAACTGTTTCTACACTTCTAAAATTCAGTATAATAAAATAATTGTGTTGATCTTGAAATCATAGTTGGCCCAGTAATCCAGTTCTTGGCTTCAACTGGTATTAGATCAGTTAAAGAATGATCTTTACCTTTGCATATTCTAAATATTTTTGTGAAACCTGTTACCTCTGTTCAAAAAACTGCTATACCCACTTACTGCTAATGAAGAATACAGTAACACAGAAATTTTGTTTACTTAAAAATTGTGATTTGTTGTATCTTAAAGAACATGAAAAATAAAAACAAATAGGATTCCATCCTGAAAGTAAGGACTGTGTTCTGCCCAAGCCTGGTTATCCCTAAGCCTGGTGGGCTCAATTACTGGTTTCAGTTAATTCTGTGTATGCGTGTGTCTGAGAAACTCGGTAGCATCCCAGCTGAGAAATGAACGCACTTGCTTTTTTCATAAGCTGAATCTTTGCATTGTACCTGCATTATGAGTTGCTGTTTTCCTATATTCTCTTTGTGAATATCTAACAAGTATAGAGAATTTTTTCTTCAGGCATCAGTTAGGACAAAAACAAAAGGAGTTTAGCGAGATAAAACCAAGAAGGACTGACCATAAGTAGATGAGAAGGTTTCTCAAGTCTTTTGTTTATCATAGAAAGATTCTAAGTGATCTTTTGATATGAGATCCTTAAAATGTTTGAGAAGTACCTGAGTTTTTTGTCTGGGTTTCTCATTCAACAGATTTAACTAGTGGGTTTTTTGGTACGCTTTTTCTCAAAGATTAGGGGGATGGATAAAATACCGGTACTTCATAGACAAGGGAGTCCTGGTATTAATTATTTTTTTAGCTGTGAATGGTAGTTGTGAGATTAATATAATGTCTGCATTGGTAAATAGTGCTTTAGTTTTAACCCTGGGTAAGTTTAAATTTAGAAAATGAAGAAGAGAATTTACCGTGCATTAAAGCCTTTCTGGTTGAACATATATGTAAAATTCCTAATCAAAAGCATGCACTATATAAAAGTAGCTATAAAAAATGAGATGTTATCTTTGTATACATGTGACTTCTTACACTTTCTCAGTACTAGAAGAATTGTATTTATACCACTTGTCAATACCATTGTCTGATTATCCAGTGAGTAGGTGTCTCTCTAAAAATAGACATTTATCTCTTCACGTTCTCAGAGCTAATATCAATAGCATTCTATAGATACATTTTTATTAGTTCACAGTCTCACAAACACTATAGTAACTCAATAAACAAGGAAGATTGGAAACTAGTACTAAAGAATGAATAGCAAGAAAATAGGAATTCTGATGACCTAGATTCCTGAGTTAATTATGCAAGTCAGCTCCTGTTGTTACAAATGGAAGACTAGAATGTCTGGATTCAGAGACGTGTAGGTGCCTCACTCCCATTGAATTCAAATGAGAATTAGGCTCCTAACTACCTTTCTGAATCTGGGATAAAGTGATTTCAGCAGCATTCGGTGTCATTAGTGTGGAATTTCTGTCTGCTTAAATGCAATTATTTTGCATTTACTCTGTCTTAGTAAAAATAAAACTCTGGCCATGGAGTTAATTTGTTGTCTGTAAATGGTCTGTGATTTTTGCACTTTAGAAAGAGAAGCCTTACAAAATAAACCCTGTTGAGAAAGTGTATTTGCGATTTGAAGAAAAAACATTCTTCTCCAAGATGCATCCCCATGCCTTGCTTAGATTGCATGCAGCAATTTCAGCCATTACTGCAGAGTCTGACTTAGAATGCAGAGGGAGCAACGTGTCTATATATTAGTAAGGCCTTTCATTAAATCTTTACTTTTAAAAATAATTGGTTCTTTTAATCTGTAATGGAACATGGACTTACAGGCTGCCTGTGATTAAAATTAAACCTTATTTGTCTTTTAATATGGTGCTATGTTCATCTGTAATTGAGTAGGGATCGATGCCAGCCCTGTGATGGGCAGTAAGCTTATCCAACATGACGGAGATAGATTTCAGGGAAGACAGACTTTGCTGTTTCTATGTACAAGTGGGATGAGTAGACCATATCAGCAACATTTAATTATTTTGTAGGTAATTATTCATTTGGGGGACACAAGTTTCAGAGCAGTATTGGAATAGAAGGAAGACCAATACAATTACTGTTTGGCTAAGTACACTGTTTGCACTGGTAGCTGGAAAGTCATAATGAGCTTTTCATTACGCTTGAATAAAGAAATGTTTTATTTAATAATAGAGGTTCAGACTAATGTTTCATATAACAATGCTGACTGAGGAAAAAAGAAAAAAACAAACAAAAAAGCAAACAAGAATTCAAATGATGGATCAGTAGCATGGATTTTTTCAGTATTGTGCTTTGGTACAAGTATTTTTTTTTTCTGTTTTGTTAAGATCCTTTGCTCTTGAGAATTGTACAACAACTTAGTTTGACAAGGACCTCTGGAGGTCATCTAGCCTAGCCCTCTGGTCATAGTAGGTCCACTTAGACCAGGATGCTCAGGGCTTGTTCAGTTGGGTCTTGAACACCTCCAAGGATGGAGATTCTGTAACCTCTCTGGGCATTCTGATCCCTTACTTGACGACCCTCGTGGTAAAAATAAGTAATTTTCTCCTAATGTCTGATCAGAATTTCCCATGTTCCAACGTGTTTTTATTGCCTGTTGACCTATAGCTGTGCTTCTTTGAGAAGAGTGTGTTTCTCTTTTCTCTGTATCCTCTGAGCAGGGAGTTGCACACAGCAATAACGTGTCCCCGTAGCCATCTCTTCTCAAGGCTCAGCAAACCTACCTCTTGATGCCTCTTCATGTATGCTGCATTCTCCTGCCCCCACCCATCACATTGGTTTCCACTGGACTCCTTCCAGTGTGTCAGTATTTTACTTTTATTGGGAAGCCCCAGAACTGGACACGCTGTGGTCTAACCAGTGCTGAATTGAAGGGAAGGATCACTCCCCTGGACGTGCTGGCTTCACCCTTGCTAATGCAGCCCACAATAACATTGTCTGCCTTTGCTGCAAGGACACATCCCTTGGTCATGTTCAATTTTTTGCTTACCAAGACTTCCAGGTCCTTTTCTGACTGACTCCTACCAGCAGTCAGCGCCTGCTCCTCCTGGTGCATGGAGTTATTACGTCCCAGATGTGAGAGTTTTCATTTTCCTTTGCTGGGTTTCAGTAGGTTCCCATGAAGCCATGTCTGTAGTCTTTCCATGTCCCTCCGAATAGCAGCTGTGTCCACGAGCAGCTCCATCGTTCACAGGCTTGCTGAGAGGGCACTTTGTGTCTTTGTGCACCTGCATTAATGGAGACAATTCCCAGTACTGGTCCCCATGCTGATTCCTGAGAGTCACCACTGCTTACTTGTTGCCGGTTGGACTTTCCGTCACTGACGATGACTTTTTGAGGCTGACACCCCAGCCAGTTGACTACCCACCTTGTTGTCCACTTACCCAGCCTGTCTCTCATCAATTTGATGAGAAGACAACTATGGGATACTGTGTCAAAAGCCTTACTAAAGTCAAGGTATCCTGCATTTACCGACTTTGCCTTGTCCATTGAACCAGTCACCTCATCCTAGCAGTGATGAGGTTGGTCAGGTATCATTTGTCCTTGGTAAACCCAGACTAGCTGCTCCCAACCCCCTTCTTGCCTTCCATCTTTTTATAAATGTTTTCTAAGCAAATTTGTTCCATAACCTTCCCTAGAACTGAGATGAGGCTGACAGGCCTGTGCCTGTTGGGATTTTTCTTTTTGCTCTCTGCTTTGCCCTTTATTTTCCACTGATCAGAAACCTATCAGGAACTTCCACTGATTGCTGTGACCTTTCAAGGATGATAGAGAGCAGTCTCAGAGTGATATCAGGCCACATCGTTCAGTACCCTCAGATGCATCTCACATCATCCCATGAATTTATATATGTCCAAGTAGGTTAAAAAATCTCTTAAGTTTATCTTCCTCTGCTGTGGGTACTGCTTCACTCCCACGGGAAATATTGGAAGGAACTACTACCTTCAAAGATGGCAGGAAATAATAAATCCTCCCAAATGTTATACAGACTTTCATAATGAATATGTTTCCACCTAGCTTGAACAGTCTTACTTGAAAATGTGTTTTTATACATGAACCATTGTTCAGGAAAACTAGATTTCTTTTACTGCATTTTGTGTGTCCCCTGCACCGTAAACAATCGTTAGATTTATGCTGCTTGCTAAGCTATAAATATTAATATACTACTAGTGATACTAGCAGAGGAGAAACTTAGTTTTATTAGCAGTATCCGTGAACTGGAAGGTCTACAACCAGAGCGGGTATTATTTACCTATTAGAATTTTCATCACTTTATTTTTAGAGAGCAAAGAATGGTGACTCTATTTCTTCTTTGCCATGGGAAAGTTCAAGTAGAGGTATTAGAAGGGACAAGCTGTAAAACCAAAGGCCTTTTTGTCTTGGTTTGGACAGATTATGGTTGTTCAGAGCATCAGGTCTCTGTTCATTTATTTCTGAGTATCTTTCAACCAAATATATCTCTGTGTCTATCCAACTGTAATATCCATTGAAATTTCATTCATCATTTCCTTGGTTAGTGCGATGAGGTGTTTGATCTTCATAACACTGGCCTACAAATAACCTGAAAAATATTGTTCATCTTAGGAAGAAAAAGTCACTAAGACTCTTAACTAATTTTTGCTAATTTTCAATTGTTAGGGTAACACTGATAATGAGCATTAGTAACTTTATACTTTTGGCTGGAGTATCACTAGTATGATCTGTAGTTTATTTTACGTTGGTCTGGTAGAACTTGTGGCTATAATCAATAAAAATTTTTTAACATAAACCAAAAACCTAAGAAATTTCATTTTCCATCATGATAGTATCAAAAGCTACTTCATAAAGCAATAAGTTGGATGCTGTAATGTGCTTCCTTTGAAGACATTTTTAGTAGCTGATATAAGTAGCTCAACTTAACTTGACTGTGTTATTAAGGAAAGAGCAACTGAGAAAGAAAAGCATTATTTTTTCATACAATTCCCCAGATCAATAAGTAGTCCCAAGTACATATGAGGACTTCCATATGATGCCTCCCCCAGGGGAATGGATTCAGCATTTTATAAAACTTCCCACATTCACCCATATGTAGCACCTTCCTTTTTTGTTCACATTGCAGAGAGTGAGAACTTTTACAAGAGTCAGATTCTAATCCAATTATAAACTAATGCTATATTTTTCACAATAACTTTAGTTTTATGAAATCTTCTGCAAGCTCTGTTTTTGGTGAGTGTTAAATCTGACTTTGGTAGCCTGTGCATGCTACTGGTTATAAAACATTGTCAATACCTGCTTCACCTAATTAATGACCAGTTCTTATTTTATTCTAATTACAGCTAATTATCCTTGAAATAGCAGCTTGTTCTAGCAAAAGCCTTACCACAAGAGCAATCATAGTTTAGTCTCTATTTTAGGAGTCATTGGTCAGCAGAAGGAGCTGGCACTAGATTCAAGGGTGCTTTTGAAAAAGCTTTGGAACTTTTGACACAAAGGGACTTGCCAGATCGTCTGCCAGAGATGTTTACCCTAATGTAATAAAGCCTGTTGAGTGCATAGGTATGATCATTTCTTCATACAGTAATTTCCATTTAATAATAACAATATGACAGTAACCAGTGCCTTTTAGACGATTGTTGTATTTTAACAGTTAAACTCGCACAACACTTGGCAGCTTCTTCCCCACCATACTTGAGGGATGCAGTAAGAACTTGCTCAGAAATGGAGTGTCTGTCTCTTAGTATTCATTGATTCTAGTCATGCAATTTTACTTACTCCTCCAGTTTCCATAAAATCCAAGTGGTAAGTTGCACGTAATTTACACAGATAAATTACATGCAGCTGTGGCTCTTAAAAACTTGTAGCTTGGGTCAGTACTTTTAAGTTGTAGCTTGAAAGTTACAGTGATCCAAGTTCTAAATATTTTTCTCACATTTTCTTTCATATCTTATATATAACAAGGACAGTGCAACAAAAAATAATGGCTCATAAAATAATAAATAATGTAGACAAATGTTATGAATTTAAAAGCTAGAGTACTTTAACCAAGCTATATTCTTTGAGAGCATTGAGGAATATTTTCTTTCCAAGACTTTCAAAAAGCATAGTGAATTGCTTACGAAATAGTAAAATTAATCTACACATTGCATTAAGACATTGAGATGTTCCTAAATGCCATATCTAAAAGGTGTTGTAAGGAGAGAGTGAGTATCATTTTGGTACACAGATTCTTTTGACAGCCATCAGGGATATTCTAACTGGAGGTGAAGTGCTCTTGCATATTCTTGTCTTGAATTTGTGGGGGTTTTCTGTAAAACTCATAATTGGATTTTTATTTTTATTTTTTTACATAACACTTGTAACAAAGAATGAGAGCCAACTGTTCACCTTTGCTAAGAATGAAGTAAAAAAATTAAAATTAAATGCATAGAGCAGGATAGGGTAACATGAGAACCTTGGTCTTCTTTAAACTAGCAATTAGCACTTGTTCACTTAAATCAAATGAATTCTACCAACTTAAAATTAATCAATTACGAGAGAAGGCAGAAAAAAATTATTAAAAATATTCATAAGTAATTGTCTCCTTTAGGAATAAGAGTGTTGGTCCAAAATAATCACTGTATTCCTGCAATGAATTTATAGCTGTAAAATCTGGAATGATGCCCTGATGCATGATAAATGCTGTGAAACTAATCTTTCCTTCAGAGTTGTAGTATATTCAGTTTAGATTTTTAAGTAATTTTAAAAGTTTTGGTGAACTCTTAACTTAAAGAGCTATACTTAGCAAGGACAACAAATTCATTACAAAAATTAAGTAATCTGTGTCTGCAAAAGAAACTTAGATTCTACTAGGAATTTTAACCATGGGCACGGATCTTTCTGATAACCTTTTCATGAAAAATTGCTCAAGTTTTGTCCTACAGGAATTATGGTTAAGGAGTAAATGACTAAATGTACAGCCTAATACTTCAGAAGGGGTTGGAGATTTTAAAGTTATTAACAGGTTTCATCATTGTTTATCACTTGTGTCCTTTTTAAAACTCGTAACAGTTTTATGCTTTGACACGACAGTTTTTCTGCCCCAAAACTTATTATTAACTGATGGTGCTATTTAATTTTTTTCTTTTCTATAATTATTTGTCATGATTTTGAAACAAAGTATGGAATTTTTTTAATTCCCAAATAGCTGTGGGTATACTCTTAAAGATACCTTTATCTCTCAGATATAAATAGCATGTGTAACTCCAAAGACTGATAGAAATTGGCTGTCACCAGGGGAAGTTGTTCACAGTAACTTAGAAAGAATTTTTTCATTTCAATTATTCTTTGTTAGATTCTCAGTTTATAAATAAAGGAGTTGACGGTATGTGTGTGTCTCTTAAATTTGGCTTTCATTAACTTAAATGTTCGTCCCTGCGAATATCAAAGCTTGCTTTGATTGCTGAGACACAGAATCACAGCATCTACTTCCCTTACCTTAGACTCCTTCTAGACTAATAGCAAGCAAAGGGAGACTTGATTGCTTTAATTATATACAGGAAACAGTTGTGGAGTTGTAGATCCAATATTCGTAATTCGAAAGACCAGGAATTTAGAATAGAATTAGTGATTATGTAAAAGTCATGATGCAAATTGAGAGGTTTATTTGGGGTTTTTCGCGTAACTTTCTTGCACAACAGCAAAGTCTGCATCTAAGATTTAGAGAGGATATTGAAAGAGAAAAGCATAGATCACACAAAGCAGATGCTTAATTAAACAGGGAGGCATAGTATGTGTCACTTGAACATGGGGATGCAGATATTTATCTCCATTTGTGACAGTGAACATTTATTAAAATGTAAATCTAAATAATAAACTTTAGGTATGAAATCAAATGGTTTATAACTCAGTTGGTGTAGTGAAAGCCCAAGAAACATGTCAGGTTTTACCAATGATAAAATTTCTTGACCACAGAACATCCCCATACAATTGATGTGGCAATAAAAATTACCCCGCTAGTAGAGAATTCTCCCAGAGAATTCAGAGTAATGACATTGCTGAACGGCATCTCTCAGTTCTAACATATGGTCCAAGTATTTCAATACTAGAAGGATCTGTGCTTGACAGCAGCCCTTCACTTCACCTAGAAGCAAATTAGAGCAGCTCTAACCTCACTCCCATAATGACAATCGATCCGTTTGTACTGGTGTAAATGTCATTACTCCACCTTAGAGACACTATGGTAATCACCAAAGCAATACAAAAAGTGGTTACTAAATAATGGCAACATATTTTTGCATTTGTTTGCAAATTTTTTAATTTTATTTTTTTAAGTGACAAAGAAAGACAGGTAGTCAGTGTCATAATTTGGGCAAGAATATGGTAATAAGGGTCTACAGTAAAAGACTGAAACTACTACTGACCATTGTATTTACAAGACAATGAAAGATAATAGTCATTGCATGCTCAACCATGGGTTTGGGGGTTTTTTTTTGGTGGTTTTCTTTTTTCCCATAGAAATGCACGTAGTGCTATTGTACTATGAAAAAGTGACACAAGAAATTTAAAAATGCATGTAGACAAAGAAAGAAAATTTCAGGAACCATTTTAAAAGTGCAGATAATTAGTTCCAAAGTTTCCTATGACTTTCAAATGTGTTATTTCATCATAATAATGGCAAATTAAAAGTACTGTTTAATATTTTTAAGCTAGGAATACATTTGGTATTAATTCATTGTTATGAAGTTGAATAATATAGAATTAATTATTTTCTAGAAGTCATCAGCTGTATGTCAATGATACTCGTTTACCACAGAAACGGCAACTGGTGCAATTTCTTGCAAGAATGAATTAACCTCTGTTCAGTATGCTTTAAATATATTAAAAAAAGACACACCCCCCCAAAAAAAAAGTTTAAATTGCCTTTATTGGCATATATAATAGCAATTTTTTGATGCCTGACATCAGTGAGCTTGATATGTCTTCATAAATTATTGTGGAATACCTGTTAACAGTGTGAAAATTCAGTCTTATGGATGTTTTGAGCCTGCTAGGACGTGAAGAAAATTTTATTATCTTTGAATTGTGTTATAACACGTAAACCACCTCTCACAAGCAAATAAGCTCCAGAACTTTTGCTCATTGATTTTTAAAGATTAATGCAATTTGACTATGTAAATCTGTTTAGAAGAGATCCAGTCATTTAAGAAAAAAGTTGCGAGAACATTTTAGCTATTGCACTGTGTCCACCAAGGACAGGGTGTGGTTTTTAGAAAACTCATTAGTGAAACCATCTGTTCCTCTTTCCTTATGAGCTCTGCGACTTGGTGTGACTTCTCTGTCTCCAAAATATCTATTGTTCTCATCACAAAGAGCACAATCACTAACAGACTGAAGAAATCTTTCCAAGGATCATAGATGATGGGTATTTCCACGTGGTTCATTCTTCACAGAAATGTGTTGTAAAATACTTTTGAAGCTAATTAGTCTCTCTGAAGTCTGTGAACTTAGCACCTTAGTCTGTTTAAATTTCCGAAATTTTTAGGGAGTTATTTACCCCTTTTAAGTGCCTGTTAACATTAGAGCTTCATGAAAATGTTAGTGGTGCTGCATCCTTTTTTTTCTCTTTTTTTTAGCTTGGTTTTGTTTGGTTTTGTTGGTTGGTTGCTTGGTTGGTTTTTTTGAGGTTGGGCTCCCATTTGACTTTCTAAAATGGGACACTGTTGTTTGGGCTGGAATAGGTGGATGAGCCCCTATCTCATAGTCCATATTTTTAATAGTCTACAAGATGATGTAGAGATTATTAAAAATTGGTTTAGTAAAAGAGGAATGTTATTGCTGTCTTGGTGTATTTTCTAAAAGCCTTTGTGCAGCAGGAATGAGTGGTGTATATATCTATGTAATAGTTAAACCAAAAGGTGCGTCACTTGTCTTTTTTTGAGATTTGATTCCTCTACAGCATGAATGGAACAATATTAAATTGTGTGGATGTAACTCAGAAAGGAGAGTATTTAAGACTTGCTGTGTTGTTATTCTTAGTTGCGTGGAGGTAAAAATTTGCAAGACGTGCCTTTTGAAAGCACCCCTATATTCGTGAGGTTGACAAAGCAGCATAGCTTCTGGCTTTTACTGCTAAGGAGTGAGTAAATAAATAAAGGTTTTCAGTGATAAGAGTTGAAATGATAATGTTACTGTATTCAGAGATCAAATCCTTTGCTATCTTTGTCTTAATGTAGAAATATTTGTCTGTCTTCATAATGTAAACTGGTATACGAACAGATCAAAAGGTATAAGTTTTCTTGAAATCATAATCACCTGTTTCACCCAAGTATAGAAATGGTCGGTGTTTCTGAGTTTTCAAAATCTATGCCATGAAAAGAACAAATACTTTACAAAATAGTAAAACTAACTTTTTTCCAGTGTTTGATTACCTTACTAATAAATATTTTATATTCAGTTGAGTGTCATTCAGCTTGCAGTCTTTGTTGTTTGCTCCATTAGAGACATTGATATATGGAACTTTGTGGTCTCAAGGTCTAAAATTTTGAAAATTAGTGAATAGTTTTAGATCATTTGCAGTCCAAATTAAATTTGTCAAATCCTGTTGTGGTTCTAGGCTTAGATAAATATGCTGTAGATAGGCTTAGCATTAGTTCTCATGTAATCGCATTAAAATGTTCCTATCATATTGTACCAAGTGAGTCACTAGATGATTGAATTTTTTACATTTTTGATCTAGAGACTGTGTTTAACTAACACAAACATTGAAGTCATATTGCCAAATAATGGATAGAGTTGTCAACTGCCTGATTCTGAATATTTTAGTTCTAAATAATTTACATTTAAAAAAAAAATCCTATGTCTACTAAATCACAATACTGTGATCACTTCCATAAATATTGCACATTTTAAGATTTTTTTTGCCTAGTCTTCTGTATATTCTCTATGTCTTAAAGTTCAGTCCCAAACGTGAAATACACAATTCTATCCAAGGTATTCTCTGTAGGCAGAAGGTAGGTCTGCACTCTAGGATTTGTGTAATTGGAATCACAGACAGTGTTCAAGACTGCTCTAATTATATATATTCCCAACAGTGTCGCATATTTTATAAAGAAAGATCACTGCAAGATGTGTTCTTATTAATTAGTGACCTGTTAAATTTGCTGGCTTTTTTGGTAAGCAAGCTTTTTTAATAGAAGATAATACAAGTGACATGCTTCTGATTTACGATATATTTTAAATGGAATTTTGATCCTGAGTTTGTCTAAGTTAAATTTGCTTTACCACTTAGAATTTTAAGGTTTTGTGCTTTTTTTGGACTTTCAACAAACAGATATGCACACAAAAGCATTCTCTAGAATGGATTTTTGCATGAAAACTTGATACTCCGCTGCTACATTGTGTAT
The DNA here is from genome assembly GCA_025774025.1 of Xenus cinereus. Classification (NCBI taxonomy): domain Eukaryota; kingdom Metazoa; phylum Chordata; class Aves; order Charadriiformes; family Scolopacidae; genus Xenus; species Xenus cinereus. The sequence goes on along the minus strand of JAOXJK010000051.1, from coordinate 35,702,761 downwards.
TAAGTTGCAGACTTTTTAACTATTGTCCTTAATTGCTTAAATTATACTACTTAGAAATATTTTTGCTGACTGCCTGCTTAATGTAATTCATCATTTGAATCTGAGTTTACTCTTAATACTGACTAATTAAAGACACAGTATCAGGATTCTGTGCAGCCAGCCTCCCCATAGGTTACAACGGCGTCAGCACTTAGTATGAGCTAATCTCCAAGCATTTGCTAATAAATGCTTCTGGTTTGTTTCCCTTTCAAATAACAAAAAAATATTATAAGCATATTTCTTTCTCAGCCCGTGATACTTTCTTCAATAGCTCAGTTTTCCTCCTTTAGTGTTGTTTCTGAGTGTGTGGGTATATAGGTCTGTTTCTTTAACAGAAGACACATGCAGTATTGTGCTTTTTTCATACGTTCGGGGGAGAATAAATAGCCTACATAAACAAGAGACAATAAGGAAGATGCATTTGATATTTCCCTTAACTTACTCTAACCGGTTTCAATGGCTTTCCCAGAGAGAATGTACTGGTGGGAGAAAGTGTTCTTATCCAGGGTAGGCATTTTTAAATAACTGTATCCACAGGAACGTCGATTCAGCTTATGCTTATCCAGTACCTGACTATATCCAGTAAAGTAGTGTCACAAATCAAATATTAAAGTTAAATAAATAAGTTGTTGAAATATTCCAAAATCTTCCCCACAATAATTGAATAAAAGTGAATGGGGATTCAACCCAGGCAAGCTGCAGTCTTCTCACAGACATCGTGTGAGTAAAATAAGAGGAAAAACTATTGAGGGAATTATTCACTGTGAATTATTTGTTTAGTTCTAATAATGGGATTATCGTAGAGTATTTTGAGTTAATGTCAGAACAGCATCATTTGATTAATCTGTACTTTTTTCTACCAGTATATCCAGGAGTAGAAAATGCTTTTCATTTATGTAAGGAATCTGGTGGGTCAATCCCTGCACACTGTTGTTTGCCCTAGATTATGGAAATCAAGTTTCCTATTCTAGATATGATAATTCCTGGTTTTGTAGGTGTAAAAAATACATTTTAAAGCTGTCTGTACCAATTTTTTACAGTATTACATAATAGTACAACAAATACACACACATTTGTGGGTTTTTCTACCCTTCTCCAAACTGAGTTTGAGTGTGTGCACACAGCGGATATGAATGTAATGAATGCATATTTAGGTATCTTTAACTATCTGGCTTGGGCAAAACAAGAAATCTAGACAAATAAAGTGCTGTATGGACTAATGCTCTCAGCTGTGTGTTGCCATGGCTGGATCCCTTTCAGAATCGGTGTTTAAAGCTAGGCGAGGTCTTGTGGACTACTTTATGGATTGTAATCACAATAATTTCCACTAAATTCATGGCATGCTACTGAGCTTTTTGGACAGGGAGAATGTTTTCTCTCTTTTGACGTTGGCACATCTATTTTAAATGACTGAATACCAAAGTTACTTGGAATTTTTGTTTAAGGATTTTTCAAAACACAAACCGCACAAATTATTTTTGCTCAGAGATTAAGATGTAGCTTCAGTTTCATTTTTCCTCTTTTATTCAAACTTCAAGAATCACGATTTTTCTACAGTTACAGTATGAATTATTTGGGCACTGCTATTTATATTGGAACAGTGATTATCAGCATAGATGAACTGAAAAGTCTTTTTGCCATTTTTAGTTTTACCTTTCCAGCATATCATTAGGTCGTTTATGGAGGGTTAGTTTTATTTTGCAAAATTAAGTTAATAATTGAAAGTTGTATTTTTGGGCCTAGTAACACAAACAGAAATTTTGAAAGAGTGAGTTGTGCTTCTTGCACCGTACCAGTTGTAGTATGACCAATTGTCTAGAGCAATCTTCCAAGAAATAGTTGTCTTTTAAGTGAAGAGTTGGAATGCGAGGATTCTCCTAGGAGTGAATTTTTGGCCACACTGTAAACCTTTGGAAAATGAATTTGATAATACTGTTGCTGACAAATCCTTAGATACGTACACGTTGACAAGGGCTGCCATAATAGAAAAAGCATTCACAGTGTTAAAAATTCATGCATTGCCAGAGAGATTCTTGTAGCAGTCCAAAAAGAACTTGCTACAGCAATATTATTGTCTAGCGTTTTTTATACCTTCGCTTTACTTCAAATTCAGTGCTAGCTTTAATGGAAGTCTTCATAAAATCCAAGTAAATTACAATTTTTAATTATTTTTTAAAATCAGTTCTATATTAAATTTATTATTTCCATCTACCATTTCCTATTACCTAAACCATCCACTTGAAAATGTTGAAATACTTTTTTTCTGTTAATCTTCCCAAGAGCTCAGTGGTGCTCATCAAACATGGAGGTCCTTTCAAAATGTAGTGATCCCTCTGCGTGGCTTGACGGAAAATGTCACTCAAGATAGAACAGATGGAAGTATGCATGCTAGGGGGACGTAGGTAACATTTGGAAGAGAAACACTGATTGACATGCCCAAAAGGAAAGTGAACAGTGAGAGACTGAAAAGATTATCATGACAGAGCAGAACCAATTCCTATTCAAAATTCGTGGAGTGTTTTGAAATAACATTCCCCCTGCACGCCATGGGTTAAAGTGTTGTGGCTGATGTTTGAGGATCATTACTGCATAGAAGCAAAATATCAACAGCAAACACTGAGGCAAAAACAATGATGGAGACTTCTTAAACTGTTTTTTTTGTGCGTGTGTGTTTTGTGCGGAGCAAGATGTGTAAGACTTTTGAACCATTGAGATTTTATGTTATGCAGCAGTTTCAAGGCCCTTGGGTACCTTTCTCTTTGTACAGTAACCTTCCAAGGTAACATACACGTTTGCAAAAATCCTGAGTGTTTCTGAGGCAAAAGTGAAGCACTTTATAGCTGCCAAACACTTAGCTGTGTCCTTCCCTCTTTGGTCTTAGCTTATTTTCCCCTAGCAATTCCACCAGTTTCCTTATTAGCACAAGGCTGTATTCTTTGGTCCGTGTTGCACATCGTTTTTTAACTCTTATTATATAAGACTTAAACTCAAGATTTTAACTCTGAGATAGACGGTGCAGCATCCGTAATAGAGCTGTAAGCCCATACATATAGCTGTAAAGTCCAAGACTGGGTCTTTGAAAATCTGGAAAACTGCTTAAAATTTCTCAATGATATGCTTATTCTTAAATAATTATTATTGCTGATCACGGTGGTATTAATGTAACCATTTCTGCTCTAGTAGTTAGAAACCTTCTAATTCTCTGCCTAAATGTGCTTATTGTTAGTTTCTACCACCTTGTTTCATTATCCTCTGTCTCAGACAGTCATTTGTTTATGTGGTATTGGACTGAGAGAGAACCACCTTGCTTTGAACACAGGACTTTATAAAGAACTGTACACACTATATGTCAGGGATATCCCTAGAAGTAAATCTTTTGAAAAACCCATACCAAAATCATTATCTGTTGAAGTGCAGGTAGATACTCAACTGCAACATAGATGTTCCAACTATGTTCCCAAACAGTTTATAAGTACTTCTGTAATACTTGTTAAAGATACCCATTGGCCCCAAAGGTATGACAACGATCAATATATGCCTTTTAACATGTCCGAGGCATGCAGCTACAAGAATCTGCTCAGTTACACAGTCCGTGTGGGTTTTTTTACAGTTTTCCAGATCATCTCTGAAATTCATGAATACTTAAGAAACATTTAACCTTTGAGAAAGCATGCACTTTTAATGACACTGAGATTCTATTCCCTGTATTGTTTCTTTCTGTCTTTTTATTAATATAAACTTAATTAAAAAAAAGTCAAATATCCTAGAACCTTAGAAAGATATTGTTGTGACATGATATGGTGGATATTTGACTGTGCTCATTCAAGGTAACAAAACCTCTTAACAAATACTTAAGTCTGAGATAATATAATAAAGAAGAGGTGAAGCTATAGAAGAATAAATACTTCTGAATAACTAATGTAATCCTTCACGTTATCTGAACACTACATATAGAAAGAGAACGTGACAGAGAGATTTAGTGTTTGTGAATTTTCAGATTATAAATATTCACATGTACATTTAGACCAGCTTCTGAAATGAGGGCTTGAGCCGTTGGTATAAAAAACCAAACCTCTTTGCCAGATGAAGTCTTAGTGTCCTTGGTAGGGCTAGGATGGAGATTGAATGGTCTCTACCGTAAGTGCAGCAGTGACCCCGCCAGCTACATCTAAGAGGTCTGAAAAGAAGAGTGCAGTTTAAAACTGACCTTTCCCAGATTAATTACCAAGTTCTGAACCTGATTATGTTTCATATGCTATTCTCCAATATTAATTCCCTGTACAACATGGTTGAATGCATATGTACTTGTCAGTCTTATTTTGTAAGAATTAATTAATAGGAGGTGCATGTATGAATTTTAAACTTTTTTGCTGTTGTTTCCCATCTTTATTTTACTTTGTACTAAGCAATCCTTGCTTTGAATACTCTTCTGTATATAGTGGACTATATAATGGTGTATTCCCTGTCTAAATTAAATCTACTGTGTGCATATATATCTACATATGAAAAAAAGGAAAAAATTAAACGTAACACTTTTCTTACTAGAAATGTACACAAGAGGGTTTTTAAAATTATTTTTCTACATAAATTGAGTTCAAATTAAATGTCAGATATAATTTGGTATAAGAAGTTTGAAATAGTTGATAGTCCTCAGAGAAAAATCTAAGCACTCAGATCTCCTAGCCAAATTGTTATTTGCATAATAGTGAGCTATAAGGTTATATATCATTATATGGCAGAATGCCAGACCATAATCTGCACAGTAAAGCTACTAAAAACTTCAATCTGAAAAGCATTCATCTTAGAAAGGACTTTGCATCTTCTATAAAATATGAAGCATATTGAGTTGTTTTTGGTTTTTTTCCTTGAGCAAACAGTACTGCAGTCTATTTCCAGCATTCTTCTAGTTTAGCTGTGGTAGACACAAATGTAAAATGAATGTTGACATATTTGTTTAACATCCCTGAACAGATTAAACTGCTTTAGAACTTCTTCAGTAATCAGCCTCGAAAAATATAAACTAACATTCGTATCCCTGAATAGATTAAATTGTTTCAAAGTTCTTCATTAATCAGTCAAGGAAAATGTATTTAAAAAAAATAACAGCACGTTCTTTGCAGATATGCATACATTCTCCAATTCTTATGGTCTTCCTTACTGATTAGTGGCTTCATAAAGGAGATTCTGGGCTAACTGGACTTACATCCTTGTCATTCGATCAGAACAGTCTTATGTTCCAAAATAGTGGGTCCAGTGAAATAAGTAGCAGTTATGCAATCTGGTTTTTTTCCCCCTTCTGTACCTGGTCTCTTCAAAACTACATGAGAATCCCTAATAAATATGAGGCTTGGCAATTACACGATGTATACGTTTTCTGTATGAGTGAATGTCACCTCAAGTGCATTCAGAGGTACCAGCTTCTGGACATCATTCATGCAAACTATTGGTGATAAGAATGTCCACATTAAAAATATTTTAAAATGTTCTAATCTGGCTATATTTCTTAAGTGTGTTGTGATTCATTGTTGCTATCTATCATAAAGAACTTTTTATTGGAAAAAAAAATGGCATTGATTTTCAGAGGGCCCTTACTACAAGTTACTAGTTACAAATGTAAACTTGAGTAATAGTAACTTTCACTTCATATTGCCACACTAGAAAACCCAGCAGGTTCTTAAATGTCAAGGATTGCAGTGAATGGTTTAATCCGGTGCAAACTTACTAGGCACTAAGAATTCTTCAGGGACTGTAGTAGGGAGGGACTTTAGACACATAATTATTTTCATGTAATATAGTCATTCCCAGTTCGGTGCAACTATTTTGATTCATGCAATTAAAAACCCTATAGACAGAAATAAAAAATGGGTAATTTTGCCAGTCATGGTTGTTTAGGTGCAAAGTGTTTTGAACTTACTCTAGCCATTGATCGTGCTGATACGTGCATATTAAATATTCGATACACATTGCCTTTTTAACAAATCAACATTTTATTAAGTCAGAATTCCCCCCCTAAAAACTTTGAAATGTAACAAGATCGTTTCAGGTACTGGGAATTAATGTAGCTGAGAATGAAGGCAAAGCAGCAGGTATCTAATCCTAGCAAGTCACTGTTGCAAGGAGTTACTGGTATTTTTCCAAACTGAGCTCACTTGTTATTTAAACTACAGTAAACTGATACAACACCTAGTGATATCCAGAGGCCATTTGAACTCTTACTGAACAGCAGTACCACTGAGGTGTATAAAATATGCAGCAACTTTACATCAATTCATTAGGTATGTCAAAAAAATCCAGCACCAAGGACATCATGGTTTTTCTTTAGAGGTCATTTAGATAATTTTTATTAATGATAATTTATATGAAGTTTTATGCATTTTTTAGGATTTGTAATGCTTTTAAATTGGGTTGGCTTTTTTTTTCCCAAATCTAATAACACACGAATTTTAAAGAGATTTCAAGATAGTAAAGCTTGTAAAAATGCAAAAAAAAAAAAATATCCCCCAAGCAAAACCAAGGAACAGTATAAAAATTATAGAATCTAAAAATATATAATTACATTGAAGGAGATGCCATAGTAGGTTATTTGAATAAGTTCAATGCAATTCCTTATTTGTAATTACTGCCTTGAGCTCAACCTTCAGAATTTTATAGTGATTTATACTGTGTCTGAGCACTGGTGGGTTTTTTTAATACCTTAACTTGAAATGTTACTACAAAATTTTTATATGAAAATAATTAACCTTGATTTTGATTAGGAAATAGAAGAATTTTAAAAGTGAGGATCTTTTCTAAGTAAAAATTATCTGTGCTCTGAATTCTTCTAAATATTAAAGAAGTCATTCAAAGATGAAATACATGCATGCATGTGTCTTCTATAGAACTGGGCCTCTGTTCTTACAAAACAAGACTCACAAATCTTCCTAGGAAGGATTCTTGTTTATTGGTATTAATTAAAAGCAAGGAAACTAATATTTGCGCTGCCAGGGCAATAATTTCTAATTTTAAGTTAAAAAATTATCATATGGTGTATTTTACTGATTTTTCAGACTCAAGGGTCCTTAGGTTGGTTATCATGTTTATATGTGTATTTTGTAAATGGCATATAAATATATGAAGGAAGCACCTTTGAACTGCTGTACAATGTAACAGATTACGTTATGAAGGAGAAATAACACATCAATAAGATAAGCTAAGTGAATGTACGTAGGAAGTAGCTTAACGAGAGAAGGTATCTCAAACCAAACGTTCAAAGAGTAATTTGAACTGAACTTTTTAACCTCAGGAGTAGATTAGATTTAGAAAAGTTTAGTTATTGTTGTCTGCAAAATGGTGTTCTCACCGGTAATACCCACACTGAACATGTGCTCAAATGTAAGGAATAAGATACACAGACCTCCACACATTCTGGTTTTGATCATAATAGAAGCAGCAATCTGCAGAGGGCCTCTTCTGAAGTGGCTTTAGGATAAAAAGTAAATTCTTTTCAAGTAGTATTTTTCTGGTCACTTGTTCTAAGCAAGTAGGACCATGTGGTTCCCGAGGAGCTCCGTCTGGCACAAATAAAGTTCCTGATAGCTTCTTGTAGATGTTCCTATTTTTACCCTGTGTAGAAAAAAAAAATGGCTTACATAAACTTAACTCTTCAATGATTTCCATGCCTTTTCTGATTGGGTGTTATGTTATGCTGATTTGCTACTTTTTCCTCAAAGGCCTTGCTCCCTCTTTGTTTGAAAAGGCAATTATGAATACACTTTAAATGCATGTTTGACCTCTGTAATATAAATATTCATATAGTATATGTACATAACTTCAGAAGACAGGTAAAGTGATGAATTGTCAAATTCAAACCAGAGCTTTGTAAATGCTACTAATAATCCATTGGCCAAAACTCAACAACTTTAATCACTACAGCTAAGTTTGGGGTTGGAGCTCAACAGTGAGTTAATGGTCAGTATTGTAGTGCAAAATACCCCTAGACAAAAGCATTTCTCAGTAAATGAAATCAGATGTGCAATATATACATCCAAACCTGCCAGGTTCCTAAGTGCCCTTTGTCTGCTACGGAATAGGAATGTTCTCCCATGCATCACGATACTGCTCTAGCCTTCGGTGGTGAACAGAAAGAGTCATGATACTGCCCTCAGACATGGAAGTAATAGTGTTGCTGTTCAAATTGCAGGGGAGGTATGTGTATGACCAGGGTCACCCGGAGATCTCATTAAGTCTCTGGGATATCTGTCTAAACATTGCTTGCCGTTAACAAGAACAATCTGGTGAGAAGACATGCCCTGTTTGTACAAGATAAACATGTGAACTCAAGCCTGAGATGGCCGCTGTATCCTTCGGGAAAGGAGGAACTGACAGACAGCCATTGTTGCGGGGCCTCTGCAGGTATGTTTGGTCTCGTGAACCCTAGAAGTCCTTCTTCCTATGCACACAGCTGGCAGCGTGAGAACAGGGTATGAGTGGTGGCATTGGTTCACCTGTGTAAGACAGCCCTGGAAGTGTTCCAGTGAAGTAGAGAATGCCTTAACTTTTTTTTATTATAATAATTGCATTCCTGAATTAAAGGAAGCTATTTTAAATACAGCTTACATAGTTAAAAAAAATGTTAAATACATAACTGCTAACTATTAGGAGATGCTTCTTGACTATTACTTATAAAGTCAATGAATATCGGAGTTCATTATATGGCTGTTAAATTTCAGTAAACATTCCTTCAATAATCAATTCTAATCCTGCAGATTTAGAATGTCTGTCACATTAGATCTAAATTAACTGCACCTCTGTGAACTTGCATTAAAAGCTTTCCTTTTACTTTTTCTCTCCTTTGAGCTGTGATAACACTAGTAACTGGTAATTCTGCATACTGCCACTGTATGCACAGGGTCTCGTTCACCTCATCCTTCTAATTGCAGTTGTTTTAAAATAAAAACTTCTGCTAAAGAAAACAGTAATCAAGCCCAAATCTCAACATTTCTAATATATGCTGCCCCAGTAGGAGTTTTTTCTTTGAATTTCTAATTAAAAACCTTTTAACGAAAGACAGCTTGAGTCTGAAGCTGTCAGGTCTCCCCTTGTCCTTGATGCATACCACAGGGGAAAAAATTTTAAAAAGCGAGAGAGAGGATTATACTTTTAAAGGAGCTCCAGTTTCTTGAGACATTTGTATTCAGATATTATTCTTTTTTTCTCATGGGAGCACAGCTCTACTCTTCAAATGAAAAAGAAATAATAAAACACATCAGGAACAGTGGACCTCAGGCCTACTCTTTCTCTCCTTGTCTTGGAATGTTATTTCCATATAGAAAGCTACTCTAACGGGACAGTTGTAAACGGCAGGGAATTTAGCCCTTGTGGAGTCTTCTCCAGAAATTGGATTTTTGCTTAAGCAAACAGCAAACCATGCAGCAGGGAAAAAGCTATTTATTTGGCTGCCTGTTGAAGAGCCTTACAAAAATACAATTCAGTCTGCTACAATCAGTGAAGTCAGTCTAGTATGCACTGAAAAAAGAATCATTTTATCTCAGTTGGATGTTGAAGCGATCTCTTAAGTGTAATGAAACTTAATATGAAATAAGGCCAAATTTTAAAATGTATTTATAACAGTGATCACCCAATCCAGCTGTTGTCATTAAGCACAGATTTCACTGATGGCTATCAAAAACTCATTTTCTGGTTTTGCTTCTAGGTATCTGTCTAGTTAATGGAGAAAATTAGAATCTAGATAAATGGAAAGAAAATCAGGATATTTTCTTCTTGTTTAGACTTTTTTTAATCAAAGCTCTTCAGTTGAAAGGTGCCATCAATATGAACTCTTGTCTCTCTGATTTGGACATTTCATTCCATTTTAATCTGTGCCCATTAGTTAATTTATTAGTAGGAAACTATTGTTATAATCTGTCAGCTAAACATGAGTACATGCTTACTGACATCCAGAGTTTTTACATTCTGGGTGCTTATCACTTCTCAAAATGAGGTCACTTCCTGCATATCTGAATCTGGTTACATTGCCATGATTTTCTTGTGCGTGGGTGGAATCTGTGTGTCACAGTCTTCTTGAAGAGAAGAGTTTTCCAAAGGTGTAGAGCAGCTCAACTACTAGGAAGGGCCTGTTGTGAAAATTTAGCTACTCTTGTATGATAAGCCTTAAAACTATACCTGTAAGTACATCTTTTTGTGTTTTAAGACAGGTTACATTCTAGTTGTTAAAGAGCTTTCATTCCAAAGCATTTTTTACAAACAGTAGTTGACAAATACTAGGTATTTTGGAAAAAAAAAAATAATTCTTAAACCGCCCCCCACAAGTTCTGAAAGAAACTGGAAAAGCACAGATTTAAGTTTGATTTGAAATCTTAACTCATTTACTCATTTTAACTTTTGCATTACAACAATATATTCAATTATCTATAGTGTCTTTTCTAGAAGTGTGCTGTCTTCCTAAATGCACAAATTTATGTACAACAATAGTTGATCAGTATGTGATCCATGATCATACTGCTCTAACTCTCTCCTGAGACGGGAATATATACTTGTATTTCATTCAGCCTTTTGCATCTGAACAATTAATAAATATTAAACACTCCTTTTGACATCTTTATGAAAGAATAAGATCCCCAGTTTATTAATGGAGAGATTAGATGGGGGGTGAAGTTCCATATGACACCTGATTTTTCATTTTGTTTTGTGTAGTATAGAGGTCAAAAGAACATTTTATTGCCTTAAATGCTAGGATTGTGTTAAACTGTAGATTTGCTAGTTCTGTACAGACATACGATGCATATAATTAACAAATTAATTGTAATGTCAGTAACACAGCTAGCATTATTTTATTTGGGATTAGAATCCAGTTGTGTAGAGCAGCCCCTCCCCTCTCCCTATTTTCTCATCCCTTGCCAAGCTTTTATTGCAAAAACAGTAGGGACTGTAATTTTCTTGCTCGTATAGTGATGGCAGAATAACTTGTAGGAGGTTTTATCAGACAATGTCAAAGCTTAAATTATGATGATATGTAATATTTTGGACTACAGGATTCAGTTTAAGTAATCTCAATTGGTGTCTATTGTACTCCTTTTTTAATTCTGAAGTTTTTTATTTAATAAGTTTAAATATGTACACATACATATGTAAAAGTGATGAATGTTATGGATCCATTCAGCTGTTTAGATATTTTATTGTTATTAGACAATACACAATGTTATTATTCATACACATGATTTTGTGAAACCGAACCGTAACTGATCTTTTCTTCCTTGGTATATCAGTTATCTGTTTAGCTCAAATGAATACATTTCAGATGAAATCTCATTTGTCCTCTATCATCTGTGATATTTTGCTTTCTATTTTAAAATTTTCTAAATCTGTACTACTTCTATGTGATACTTCATTTTTTTAGTGGTGCTAAGCTGTATATTAAAAATGATAGTTGTTCTATGTAAAATTGTATTTTCAGAAATATTATAAAAATACTTATTTTGTCATTATTACATATTAACAATTAATACATCTGCATTTTGTTTCAAAAGCAGATTAGCAGAGTGAAAAAAATGGCAAAAATCTAATTTTGTTTCCAGCTTTCCTCCATCACTTGTATTCCACACATATGTATTCGTACAGCAAAAAAAATCCATGACTGTTCTTTGAAGTAGAAAACAGTTTAATGGGGAGAGAGAGTGGCAGAAGGAGCAGGGGATTGGGGGAGAATTAGCAGAGTAAATTGTTCTATTGTGATATTTAAGAGCTGCTTCAGTTAGGGCTAAGTGAATACTCCCAACAAGGGAGACTGGCCTTTATAGTTTTAACTGGGAGGTAGGTGATGATTAATTCTTTGGCATCTTTCTGTTCAGCCAGATATAGGATCAACTCAAGTGCATTATAGAAGATGAAATAGCTCAGTGAATTACACTTCCTCTCCATTATGGAGTGAAAAAATAGCATTAACAGAACTCCAGAGTGAACGTAACGGTATTTGAGAGTTCTCTAAGCACTCAGTCCATGATCACTCAGGAATTATTCACAGGCTAGGGATGAACATGTTCATTAAATTCTGGTCTTGAAACTTCTAAGCAGTATGTGATTTCATGATAATATTTTTCAATTGGATGTAATAGTATAGATGTCAACTATTATATTTCTTCACCTTTGCCGTATTTACATACATGCTTCCCATAAATTAAACCGTTCACAATTGCATACAACAATATATTTTGCAAACTCTTGGTATGCTTCCTTCTACTTACTAACATACTTCCTTGGTCATGATTTTAACTATTGGATTGACCTTAGGAGAACCTGTTACTAATGAGGAAGTAGTGGGGTCTTCCTGCTGCTGTATGTTTTGAATGCTGAGAATGTATGTGGTATCTTTATTAGTCTTTGTATTGCTGTATTTAATACCTGAAAGTATGGAAAAATCTGTAGGTGGGAAAGGCTTTGTAAAGCGGTGACTGCAAAATCACAGTTGTTTGGTAGGTATCAAATCTGTGGCTACACGCAAGAAGGGAAAACAACTTTGAAGTACACAACTGAATCGTTGTGGTTTAAAGTGGTGAACTGCATTAATATGAAGAGACTTGAGGGGAGCCTGGGTCGTCCAGGATGGTGTTTGTCTATTTAAGATGCCCAGGTGAACTGAAGCCCATGGAAAGAAGGGGAGACTGCTTCCTCCAAATTTCCAGCTGACCAAGGCAGGAGAGATGTGCTCCTCACTTTGACCAGTAGCAGTTCCTTGGTTTGTGGCTCTGGTTTCTTTCCCAGCAGCACAGGCTGCATTTTAGCAGAAGATGGCTGCAGCAATGGGGAACTTTGCCCAGCAGCTTGTCCAGAGAACTCTAGCTTGTTCCCAATCCACGCTGTGGCTGGGCACGATGGGGTTTTCAGCCACGCGTACCGCTTGCAGGAGAGTGGGAAGAACAGCAAGGTCAATGATGTGCTTGAGGAACGTGCCACAGGTAGGGAAATTACTGGGTGATTCAGGGAGCCTGGAGCTCTTGGCAAGAGCCTGGAAGGTTACAGGGGGGAGAGAGGAAAGTCTAGGTGGGATGAGAAGGAAGAGAGAACTTGTGAGGGGCCTGAGGGACTGAGGAGGATTTGACAGGTGAATTCGCCATTAATTGTCTCCAAGTATGGAATAAGGATCTGCCTGCAAGGACACTGTGGGCAATGGAAAGAGCTGTGTGTAATCCTGTTAATATCTATTGGATCTGACATAATTTATTTTTCTACTTATAAACTGTACAATTCGTACCCTCTCTCTTAAGTTGAAAAGTCTTTTAGCCTTTCTTGGTGAGAGCAACAGGGAGACAGTAGATACATCTCAGAATTCTGGAAGATTTGGCTTTCCATCGCTGCTGTGACACCTCTCCCAGACAATGGGCACACTGACAAAACTTGTCAAAAGAAACCAGTAAAGGTTCCTCAAGGTTGAGTCCATTCCTCTCTGCAATTACTTTGCTGTTAAAGAATTTATCTAATTTTTTTTTTTTTTTTTAAAATGTTCATAGTTTGAGGATAACTGTAAATTAAACCAAACTTAATTTGGAAATTGGAATCGCAGAATCACAGAATGGTTTGGGTTGGAAGGGACCCTCATCATCTGGTTCCAACCCCCCAGCCATGGGCAGGGACACCTCCTGCTAGACCAGGTTGCTCAAAGCCTTGAACCACCTCCAGGGATGGGGCATCCACAGCTTCTCTGGGCAACCTGTTCCAGTGCCTCACCACCCTCTCTGTAAAGAATTTCTTCCTGATATCTAATCTAAATCCCCTTTTTCAGTTTAAAACCATTACCCCTCATCCTGTTGCTCCACCCCCTCATAAAGAGTCCTTCCCCATCTCTCCTTTGGGCCTCCTTTAGGGACTGGAAGGGGCTATAAGGTCTCCCTGGAGCCTTGTCTTCTCCAGGCTGAACAACCCCTACTCTCTCAGCCTGTCCCCATAGGAGAGGTGCTCCAGCCCTTGCATCATCTTTGTGGCCTCCTCTGGACTCGCTTCAACAGGTCTATGTCCTTCTTATGTTGGGGCCCCAAGAGCTAGACGCAGGACTCCAGGTGGGTTCTCGGGAGAGCAGAGAAGAGGGTCAAAATCACCTCCCTTGACCTGCTGGCCAAACCCCTAGAAATTCTTGATCAATGAAATTGTTTAACTGGTTAAAAAAAGCAACCAACCCCTCCCCCCTACAATTACTCCGTAGACGTTTAATTAACAAAGCATATAACAGTAATTCTTTTGGTATGCATATGCACATGAATATGAATTTTTAATCCTGAGAACTTGGGTTATTATTTTTTCCCCACTAGTAATAGTGCATTCAGAGCGATAACAATGTTATCACTGGCTTCACGTGCAGTAGGACCAGGACCTCAAAGATTAGCTAGGTTCTAGATCTGATTCTACCGCTATTTTTACAGATTAAAAGTTCCGATTATTAAATACACTCATTTTTTCATAGTAATTTTTTTCCAGATTTGTTGAAACTACATGCATAATGGAGCATCAGCTTTTCATATTTTCTGTAATGTTTATTTTCATATTCAAAAAAGTCTTTGAAAATAAAAAAACCCCACCAAATACTAAATACTGGTGGAATTGCAAAGGTTTTAATGTTAGCTCAACCGCAGCATAAATTCTGTTGAATTCAGCTGGGTTCTAGCAAGGTAAGGAAGCTGTAAGAAGTAGTTTCTTAGAACCCAATAGACTGCTGTAAAGTTAAAGCAAAAAAAGGTTTCCTTTTATTAAGCAAAAGAAATTTTAAAATGCTGTTTTTCTGTCTGTCAAAATCTCTATGCTGACTTCATGATATGTCTTTATTACAATATATAGGCTATATATAAAAACATTATTTAATGAAAAAGGCATTATCATTTTGAGGTGTTTTTAATTAACATTTTCAGATAATTGAAACATTTCTTGTGCTTGTGCCAGATACCTTATAGGTTAATACCAAAAGATTTTATTCTAATAACACTAACTATAATTGAGAGTGAATGCATATGAATTCTCAATGGCACTGGGGGGAAAACTGCTCCAAAGGCACAGTAAATGTATGCATTTTGTGTTTTAGGGGAACAGCAGTGCAATTACTGTATAACCCTCACTTACCAACCATTTTAACCTCAATTTAATGTGTGTGGCAGTTCTCCCAGAATGACCTTGATGCGGTACTGAATGTTTTGCATTTTTTAACAGGCTGAAACAGATACAAAGAAATGTAATCGCAGTTCATGGGGTATTATATCCAACCCCTATTTAACATTTTATAAATTGTATTTATAGAAAACTTCCATCTATTTACAGTATATTAAGTAAAATCCCTTCAGTCAGACCAGAGCACTTTTTGTATTGTGCTGAGCACCTGATCGGTTATTAGTTTGTACATGGAGAGATGCTATTTAAAGACTTACAAACTCCCTTGAAGTAAATTGTACCCTCCAGCTAAAACCTGACACAGTGCAAATAATACATACAGCATTCTGTATAGTTTTCGGTGGCAGACTGCTGTTTTTGAGATCCCTCAGAGGCATCTCCATTCTCAGTTGTATGAGCCAAACTTTTGTGGATTGGTACCTTTGAAAACTTCAAATGCTGTACAATGCTATCAGGGCAATGGAGGAGCTGATCTCAAAGTCCACTATTAAAACTTCCCTCAAGGACATTTTCATTAGAACTTTGTACATGGACAGTTCAAAAGACTTGGCTATTGATTTTTGCTCAGAAGTCCTCTCTCTCTTTTCGTATTGTTCAACATTTTGACAGAATTTCAAAAACCACAGGCTGTGGCAGCAGAAGATTCCAGCAAGGGTTTTATGCTGTTCATTTGATTTTTTCAGGCCGCATCCTTCCTGTGTCCTTGTCAACACTAAAAGGAGAGGAGCCGTCTTAGAAGATTTGCTAAAAGGCAGAAGCAATTTCACAGCAATCTTAAAAAAATCTGACCTTTCCACATACAGAAAATCTCTCTTAAGTAAATAACCTTTTTAGCTGTAAAATTTTGCTGAGACATTCATTTATCAAAAACAGAGATAAAAATCACAGAGTGTTTATCTCTTCACCATTTCAAAATTGCATTAAAAAGAACCGACCACCAATGCGTGTGGACTGTAGGAGAATGACCCTAGCAAACAAAATAATTTTATTTTAAAATAGAACTGTTGATTTAAAGTTTGTGGTGCTGGAAGATGAGCAATTAATTATTGCCATCTGCACTTCCTATCTTTACTCCTGTTGCCATTTTCATGGACATTGTGTAATAAGGTTCATTTAGCCTCAACTGCATTTCCAGGATATATAGGAGTTCAAAATTAATAGGATTTATGAAGAAGTTAATGAATGAGCAGAGTAATTATTTCTGTTTAAGGAAAAGCATGATCTACTTGATCTTTATGAAAGATATTGCAGGTCTTTTAATTGCTAGGTGCTTACATACTACATTGATGGTTGACAAGGCTGACATTTTCTCACCTTTCACTTGATTTCACTGAACACGTTTTGAAAAAATCAAGATAAATACATTTCCTAAGGTGAGGGTAACCACACTTGCTGTTGAGAAGAGATTTGGTAGGGCCTTTCGCAAGCCTTTTTTTTCTTTTCATATATTCTTGTCTGTTCCATTTTATTTTATTCATGGTTTATACTTCTTTATATGACTTCTGAATTCTTAAGGTCTCAGACTTCACAGGAACATTTACATAGGTACTTGCCACCAAAAAATTGTTAGGGCCATATCTTATTCAGCAAGACAAGTAAGCACAGTTCATTTCTTGAATGTGCTCAAATCTTGATTTCCAAGACAGTAATGTCTCACACATGGATGAGTTAGCATAGAAACTAATATACTGCCACGTATGTTCAGTATCTTAATAATAATATTTTAATTAGCCTGTTGGTATATGTGTTTTAAGAACTCTCTCCAATTAATAGGATTTCATGGAAGGAAGAGGAGCTTGTCCATGTTAATCAGATTTCAGTATTTCAGAATTTTCAAATTTTTCATTATTAGAACATTTCTCTGCACAGCACAGTTTCAGTTTTAACTATGGTGTAAAAGTGAGAGATCATTTGGAAAATGAACTTTGAATACTCCTCATATCATAGATGGCTAACTTAGTAGCTTCTTGTACTGAACAGATTACTGTGGTCACTGGGTTATGAATTTTCTTCTAACACATTATTCATTGAATATATTTTTATAAATACTGTTTTAAAAGAGACAAGATCTGAAGAAATTAGTTTGGACTGTTGCTACCTGTTAAGCTATTTTTTCTAATTGTTTTCTGACAATAACACAGGATACTTATTTCTTGATCCTTCATTAATACATAAAATATTTTATATGATTAACAGTAGGTTAAATAGTGTTTTATATGATTAAAAATACTACATTAATACATAGGGCATTCTCAGAATAAGAGAGTGCTTTCTACAAAACCTAACATTTTTCTTAAATAAGTCAATAAAAAACCTAGTATCATTTCCCTCTAGATACAGCTTATGAAATTTGACTTAATTTTTCAGTTCTGGATTTCCAGCCGTATTTTCATCAGCCCGGCTGTAGTCTCACAAGCACAACAGGAAAACATAGTGTATAAGAAGAGGAATCTTCAGCCCCAGTGATGGTGCTGAGGTTATTTTGCCAAGGCTAAAAGATGAGATCAAACCACACTGATCTGTTAAAAGACAGGCTCTAAATAAATTGCTGCATTTGTACAATGACAAGAGGGAGCTTAGAATATTTTAGCAAACAAGCCAGCAAGTCAGGAACTCTGATTCAGAGGCAGATACAGTATAGGAGTTTTGTGAAAACCCTAGCAGCAGATCTGCACTGCACAAAATTGAGGTCAACCACACACATTTTGTAATCTGGGCCACTTGAATCTAAAATACAAACTAGTGAAATCCTTTTTTTCCTACCGTTTTCAGAAATAAGCTCCAAGATTTCCTCCTGGTCTTTGGCTTTATGACAGCGTTTCAGTGGCTCATTACACAGTTCTTGCCTTCGTGTTCTGGCAGAGGGTCTCTCTGGAGTGTTTAAAAGAGAGGCCAGCTAGGAAGGCCTGCTCTCCAGTCATCCTTTCAGATAACAGTTGATGAAATGCCTGTTTTTCTGTTCCTCTGCTTATCCAGTGGATCCTTCCTAGCTAGCATCTTATCTCAATTTGTGGTGTAAGTTGCTCCAATGCCAATTTGTAAAGCTGGTGTTATACTTGAATCCACAGCTTGTATTTTCTTCTTCTCAAGTGACCATGTCTATGAAGCTTGGTTTGCCACACCTAATCATATTTTTTAAAGTTTATTTCTATTGAATTGAGTTAATTCAGACTTTTTCCTCTCTCTTAATTTTTACTTAGAGCAAGATGCAGTAAGTGGGGGGTATTTCATTCACATGAATATCCACGTCAGCTCCTTAGTTGCAATGAGATATATTTGGTTCTGTGTATTCATTAAAGTTCTCACTTTTTCATGAAAAAAAATCAACAAACAAAGCCACGTACTATACTTGCAGTGTTTTATGATTTTATCATTAATATACAGGAATAGCATCTTTTCCCTGTACAACTCACTGTTCCATCTCAGATTGAAATATCATTCTAAAACTGAGCAAAACTGTGCAACAGCATTTCTATTTCTTCTTTTTTTTTTGTCCCAAAGAATTAAACTATTTCCCCTCTTCAGAAACCCTGATAATGATATTTTCAAATAATTAACTATTCGTAGTTATTACTGAAGATGAATATCTCTAGATTTCAGAGTTGTCCTTGTGTTCCTAGTGAATTGGGAATTCCTGTTTTCCATATTAAATAAATTAGAGAAACATATTCCAGTTATCCAAGAAAGCGACACATTTATAGTTATGGCATCTTGATTTACTAGAAAGCAATGTTAGGAACTATAAAATACCCTATACTGTTCTTTTCCAATGTTACCTGTATTGTGCTCTTAGTAAAGAGGGAGATGGTTTTACAGAAGACTGTTTATCTTACTTTTCATGCTCATAAATATTTTTAAAATTTTATGAGAATATGCTTTCTGTGGAGGCTGTAGAATAAGCAGACTAACAGGATAGTGTTTGATGGATCTCTTGGCACTCAGTGAACGCAAGCTGTGCTCCAAGCACATTCATGCTCGTATAATCTTCCTAATATACCTTACCATTGCACAGATACAAGATGTCATTGAAAAAAATTTCCTGTGTGGAAGGAAGTTGGAATGAAGATATTTTGGTGAATTTTATCTGCTTATAGTCCTGCTGAATTTTTGTCCTCACAAATGATCTGGAGAGTTTTCTCTTAGTTTCTGATCCATTAATTCTAAAATGTTTTGACAGAATATTGTACTTCAATGTACACAGTACTATGGCTTTGACACAATACAGCTTCCTGTGCACATACACGTCTCTATTGCCATTAAAGATGAGGAGAGTAGAAAAAACCCACAACAAAACCCCATCCATCAGGTGACAACTTGTGCAGAGCTGTGAAGTCATCATCATAGCAGTAACAAATGGCTGTAAAAATACCATATGACTCCTCTTCCTGCCTCCTTGGTGGGAACAGAACTGATACAGAAGGATTGGGCTGCAAACCAAGAAAGTGCATAAACAAATTGCACTACCATTTGGTACTCAGATTTAAGAAAACGCTATCAGGAAGAATCAAGTGTGGGAGAATGGAACAGAATTGTTCAGAAGGGAAAAAGGACATCCACTAAAAGATATAAACAGGGAAAACAAGGATGCAAAAATGAAGAGTTTCAAGTGACATGATTCACCACTTCATTGAAACATTTTCTTACCAACTAAATTCAGTGAACTGGCAAAAACCCTAGTGATTTTAACAGAGTTGCAGTAGAATTAAGCTACTCAAGTAATTTGGACAAATGAGTTAAAAGCTTACTGACAATAGGGATGTCCTAAAGGGAACAAAAATTGCTCTCTACAGGAAAGGAGTGTCAAATCATTTTTATTTGGATTAATAATACCCTCCTTTAACATTCTAGATAGTGAAAATACTATGAGCTAAGCTAGTTCATTCCCATGTTTAAAAAGATTTTATTTTGTCTTAGAAGTCAATGAAAAGAACTCCATTGACTGCAACAGGCATTAACTTGGGCTCAGATAAAAGAGGGGATGGTGAGCAGGTGTTTCTCCCTTTAGTTATCAGGTAAGCAAATAAGCTCTGCACAGCCATCCACTGTCTGCTAATGCTGCTGATTTGATCAACTTGGAAATCGGCTTCTAAAGCCTAGCAATACTTCATTGCATCTCACTTAAACCAAATTATCAGTGTCTTCATTTTATAGATTACATTTGCATTAATTCATGGGCTCTTTTTGGCTATTCTCTACCTAATTTCAGATGTTAGCCATTATTTCCTAATTATATGGTATCTGAAGCGTTTAGGAAAAGTTTATGTTCTTTTATACTGGCTTAAATCTGGCAGCATTCTAAATTACATTATTGGGACTGTATGCTGTCTAGTATTATTTAACTTATTCCAGCAATTCTCCTTGATACTGATCAGCACAGTCTAGCATTTGAAGGAGTCTAAAATGTTTTAATACAACATTGCATGGAACATCTGCATGCAAATTAACAAAGCAGTGATGCGATGGAATAGCTAGACCTCAAAACAGGTTGCCTCTTTGAAGGAACATACTTGAGTTATAGACTTTTGGCCATACCTGTATCTTATTCTGCTTATTCCCTTTGATGGAGGGAAACTGCAGTTTTATGGATTTTGTAGTATATGCATATTGCATCTCTAGTATTACTTACTGGCATAAAACAAAAAGTGGCCAGTAGTTTGAAATGTTCTTTATAATTTCAAAGAATGACAGTTGACAGAAAGTTGCATTCTCAAGCCATAATGCTGTCCTGAAAATAATATGTAAAAAATGAAGTATGGTAACTGATCTTGCAAACGTAATCTTTTTAAGTTGGTCTCTTCATAGTCCTAGTGGACACTTAGTTGAACATAAGCCAGCAACGTGTGCTTGTGGCAAAGAATCTTAATGGTACCCTGGGTTGCACTACAAAGAGTGTTGCCTTCAGGTTGAGGGAGGTGATGATCCTTCCACTCTACTCACCATCGGTGAGACCCCACTTGGAGCACTGTGTCCAGTTCTGGGCTCACTGGGACGAGAGATATCTGGAGGTGCTGGAGAGAGTACAGTGAGGGACCACCAAGATGATTAAAGTCCTGGAGCATGTCTCCTATGAGGAAAGGCTGAGAGACCTGGGACTGTTTGGTCTGGAGAAGAGAACGTCCAGGCCAGGGGGGAGGCGTGGATTTCATCACACTGTAAAAATACCTGAAGGGAAGGTGTAAAGAAGATGGAGCCAGGCTCTTTTTGGTGGCGCCCAGTGACAAGACAAGAGGAACTGGGCACAAACTGGAACACAGGAGGTTGCCTCTGAGCAGAAGGAAAACCTTTTTTACTGTGAAGGTGACTCAGCACAGGTTTTCCAGAGAGGTTGTGGAGTCTCCATCCTTGGAGTTGTTCAAAAGCCATCTGGACAGTCCTGGGCAGTCTGCTGTAGATGACCCTGTTTGAGCAAAGGGGGGTTGGCAGGAAGAGCTCCAGAGGTCCCTGCCAACCTTGACCATTTGATGACTCTGTGAATAGTAGTATTCACATTTTTATAATGCTAACGTTTATATTGTGCAACTTAGAAACAAACCTGGTAATTCTTTAATGTAGAACTTGCTATATGAACTTAGTCAATGGCAATTCCTACTTTTCATCTACAGAAAAGAAAAACATTCCAAAGACAATTTTCTTCTTTGCAACCATTCATGATGATTAATAAGCGCCATTGTATAGATGAAGAAATTCAGATGCAAAGCATGATTTGCTGAATTTTACTGTGAGTTTCTGACAGTGATAGGAACACCACCAGTCTGCCTACCACTAGTCTACTGGCTTAAATGGAAAGTGGCAGTTTCAGTGGCTTACCTGTACACAGTTTACATGAGGTAGAGTGGTTTGGAACAGAGTTGCATCCTTCACTCACTCTCCTGGTTCTTATGGCTTTGTCAAGACTCTTAACCTTGTTTTGATCCAGTAGTCTGTCTGTGTATGTTCTTATTGCCTTACCCTTAGAACTTTCTTGCCAGTTCCTAAATTACTAATCTCTTGTTTAAGCAGTTGACTTTGTAGCCTTTGATCTCTTAATCTTTGATCCATTCATTTTCTCATCTGCCTTCTGTTTCTGCTTTACCCTTTTTCATTCTGTTGCTTCTCTCAGTTGATCCTGTAGTATTTTTCATGCCATTGTCTTTCCTTCAGTCCTTTTACCTGAACTATTTGGCCCAATTTACTTCACTCTCCTGTTTTATCCACTGTATTCAGTTCCTTCCATTTCATGCTGTGTGACAAATAGTTCTTAGCAGTCACCTTTTATATCACACGTTATTCTAAGTGTGTGTGCAGATAACCCTTTCTGTTACCAAAACCTTGATATACCGGGCTCAAATTTATTTGAGTCAAAGCACATCACATGAATACCAGCAAATTGAGTCTCTTATCTTCTGTAATGAAAGCTTTTTTCCTCTTAACAAAAAAACTGACCCTGAGAGCAGTAAGAGAAGCACTTTTCAGAGACATTGTTAAAGCTTAAAAACTTAAGGTTTTTCTAAACAGTATTGCATTAAAACTACAGTTTTCTTATAACATTAATAGTCCAATATGAATCTCTGTAAGTTTGTAGAGGAAGGTAGGTCTCATCATTTCTGTTTCACAATAGTAGGAGAGAAGCACAGAATAGGATAATCATAAAAGGCAGCTTTAGCCTAATGTATTCACTTTAGTAAGCTTTCTTGGTACTCAAATAAAAACTAAAGGTTCCCCACTAGAGGATTTCCTTTCAAACAGGTACCTACTAGAGCCACTTTTGAATTCCCCTGGAGCGTTATATCTTTCTCATCTACTATAAAAGCTGTCTCAGAAGATGAGATGTGCTTCGCTAATTTGTCCTCAGAGGAGGTAGGCTTCTTGTCTAATGACGTATAGGGAGTGAGTGGTAGAAAACGGACTGGACCCTCAATCTCACTCTTATACCCTTCCTGAGAGCCCCTGTTCACAAGCAAGATCTCTTTCTGTATACAAGGAATTAGCTCACATCATGGACGACTTATTTTGTGACTTCAGCAGGAGTGTTTTCACCTCTCATTGTTTATTTTGGTGTTAGACATCTGTATCCCATTAACTTACATGTACAAAATGCAGCATCAGACATTGTCTTTTTAATGATTCAGCTTATTTCAGAGGACTACCAATAACACGTGTGATTTTATTCACTGATCAATTCTTGAAGTTGAGATATTCTAGCAAACATGTGAATTCCTGTTTTAAACTTTTTTTGAGACACTGAACAAGTGTATTTCCAACTGAGGAGATGGAGAATGAATGTTTTCTTTAACGGACTATCAGATTTCCTCAGTTAGAATTCTAGTATTGCCAGCCCCAAGTGTTAAGAAATATCCCGTTGCCAAAACTGAAGATTGGCTTCAAAATCAGGAGACTCTGATTTATTTATTTTTTTGCCTTCTGATAATGAAGGAATGGTGTTTTCCAGATTCTTAACTAGAAAATTCTTTTAAGTATAAAAAATAAATAAATAAAAATAAAGCCAAAATATTAGTGCATTTAATCTAATATTCACTGACTGTTGACATAACAGTTCCTGTGCAATCATATACAATTTCAATTAATAGTTTTAATTAAGTGCTGTTTTAACCTTCAATCTTCTTTTCCCCTTTCGTTGTTTCAGTCCTCAATTATGGACTGTTCTTCAGCTCTCTTTATTATTTTCTTCTCTTCTCCATTTACATTTTTGCTGATAAATGTTTGTATTTGCTGTTAATACTGTTTTCTTCCATATTTATACTAATTTTGTCATTTTATTTGAGATATTCCATATCACCAGTCCTGTTCTTGAATTGTAATTTTCTTCATCTTCGCTGTTTTATTTCTACACTTTTGTTTATTTTTTCAATGTGCTCCAAAGGTATGCATATATTTCAGTGACATCCAAATGTGTGTTTATTCTGTAACAAAAGGGTAAAAAATTAATAAATCACTATTATTTTAGTATTACAAAAATATAATTTCAGCCAAAGAAGAGTTTCTAATCTCATACTTAAAAAAAAGAAGTACATGTGATGAATCTCTGTTCTGGATGTCACTGTGGGTCAGTGGTAACTTTGGAATTGCTAAACAATTCAATCACATTTGAAAGATTGAAAGAGAAAACAAAGACAGTAAGTTTAAGCAAGATTTGTGAAAAAAGGCTTCTTGCTAGAAACCGCCTGTTAGTGCCCCCATGGCGGAAAAGACTGCTGTGCCGTGTCATGCCTTGCTTGGCAAGGGTTAATCCAGATACTGATTTTGGAGACCATGTATGGTTACTTGTGGTGATCACAGACCTACTTATAAGCCAGTCGAGAAGCACGTAAATCCACATAGAAATTGTTCATGCTGGACAATACAGAGAGAAAGCCCGTGCTCCTGGGGATACATGTGTGTTGTGCATGGCTGCGTGCACAACCTCGGCATTCTGTTGTAGCAAACCAATACTTGTCCCCTGCTGTTCTCTTAATAGCTTTTATTAGTGGTCAGAGATGGGAGCACTTGCATTCTCATCAGAAGAAATTGTTCTCATCTTCTCAACAGGGACCGTATATGCACAGTTTGGTTGCCACAACCTATAAAATTGTACAACAGAAAAATTTTTTTTTCCTTCTAATGGTATCATCCCCATTACGGTACATCCAGCCCTTATCCTCCATAACACAAAACTGAGTTATTTGCTGTGCCTTTTTATTTGGAGTGAGTTTGTTGGTTTTTGTTGGGAATAGGCATAGCATTTTGCTGCTTTTCTGGTAATTCACACTGACTTTTTGGCTTTTTTTCACAATTTCAAAACTCAAAGACAGTTTCTGCACAAATGTGATTTGACACTATTTGAGATAAAAGGATGTTTAATTTAGCAAGAAACTCATGTTAAGTTCTTATAATGAATTCTAGGATCGACATTTTACAGCATCGCCAGCTTTCTGGATCATATCGGCTGTTTTCACTTAATTGCATGTCATGTAAGATCTTCCACAATATTGAAAATATAGTTCTCCATATATTTTGCCTTTTATTCCTTCACCTGCATTTCAAAGGCAATTTGTTGTCTGGCCCTCACTTCCATAAAATCTTTAATACACTTATCCTTACAACCACCTTCACACTTAATGAAATCACAACAGTCCCATTTTACATATTGTAGAAATGTGAAAAACAGAATCACAAGGGATGTCAAGAAGTCAAGAAGTTGTCTACTCCATCTCCCTGTGTTAAGGCAAGCTTAATTATGTCTGTGATAACCTTGACAAATATTTGTCTGTTTTGGCCTTTCAAATCTCAAGTAGTAGATATTCTTCAGCCTCCAAAATCAATCAATTCTATTTCTTTTCTATTCTTGCCATAGGAACGCTTTCCCTTAATACAAACCTGAATTTCCTTCATTGTATTTTAAGCACATTGCTACTTGCCGTAGCTACTGAAAATGGGTTAGTCACATTCCCTTGCAAAGTTTTGCATTTGAAGGTGGGAATCTTCTCTCTCCTTACTCATCTCATCTTTAGTTTATACAACCCAGATCGTTTCAGTCTGTTTTTATACAACGTTTTCTAGAGCCATGATGCTTGCTTTCCTCTGGACCCCCTTCAACTTGTCTTGCAAAACAGCACACACGGTGCAGTAGGCAAGGCTTTGAAAATGCCTGGTGCAGAGAAAGTGTTCCATTTGGAGGTTGCACTCCCATGTGATGTATCCAAGAGCATAATGCTGTGGATGTGTCACACATGTTCAGCTTGTGATCTGCTACAACCACTGTGTCATTCTCTTTTAAACTCTGGCACCTGTCTAGGTTCTGCAATGTGTATTTGTTGAGTTAATAGTTTCTCCTAAAATTCGGGATCTTAGACTTTCTTAGCTAGCTATTGTATTTCATATAATATATGCAGTTTGTCAGAGTCTTCTGTATGACAAGCTGGACTTTCAATGTGTTTGTGGTTCCTCTCTGATTTCTGAAAGCTTTAGAGAGACTTTCCTTCTGTTCCATCAATCAGCTGGAAAAATATTTATTATCTACTGAATTCTACTCCATGCACATGTCTTAACAACTATCTCTAAGTATGGTTTTTCAACCAGTTCTACTCTCAGTTTTTCACAATTTCCTGTATCTGCAGCTTACTTCTGAGAATGGTATGTGAGATAGTGTTGCAAGACTTAATAAAGCAGGATATAGGATATTTACTGTGTGTCTCCTATGCAGAGAGTTCTATCATGGAGTGTAATTACCTCTCACAATTTACTTAAGCAGGGCCTTTCTTACTCCTCTGCTGATGAACTTAGAGGTTTTTTTCTGAAAGTAAGTGGTGTTTCTGAACTAACAACCCTCTCTCTACTGAAAGAACCATGGAAAAACTGAGCACTTTGAGGACACAGAAGCAATAAGGAGGCAAAATCCCAACTGTCTGGAGACATAAAATTAAAGACTTAGTGTATCTTCTCTTCTGCGTAAGTCAAATGTAAGTAGTCCAAGCTGTGTAAGGCTCTTCAGACTCAAGACAGTGTATAGTAGCTGTACAGTGGCTGCGATATTGCCAAATTCTTCCATTTAGGAAAGGTTCGTGTTCTCTTAATATATAGTTCACTTTTTCATCAGTTATTATGATAAGCCTGACTAGCTTTTCTAGTGACAATATTAGAACCACTGCTGCCATCTTGAAAGTTCCTCATTGGCTGCTGACAGACAAATGTCATGTAAATTAGAGCAGGAATGTGGGCTCAATATTGTACTCTTCCTCTTTTACTCCGTGTCATTTGGTGACACCATATTTTCTTTCATTTTCTGGTAATCTTGTCAACAGGTTTTTTAAAGCGAAAGCAGTAAGTCATCTGGCTTGACATCCTTTACCATCTTTTATGAATTTTGATGCCAGTCTCGCAACCACAAGCACTTCAGACAGAAGAATACATCCTTAGACTATAGCTGGATAGTGCATAGGCAGATGAGACTAGAGTTTATAAGAATTATTACTAACAGAAGTGCTATATATTTTCCACTCCTTTGCATTTGGGATTAATACAGTGATGAATTCATTTTCCATTTGATGACTGAGAAGATTAATTCATAAGCAGTTTATCTCTGGAATCCTCTTTCAACATGATATAAGCAAGAGTGGTAACATGCCCAGTTAGCATTACTCGCTAGTGACAATTTAAGCTAATTTCAATTTCAGCTATTAATTTCAGCTATAATTTTTCACTAAATTTGTTAGCTGACAACCTATGTTATAATTAAATATTATTGCTATTTTAATGAGATATGAAACGCATGATGGTCAGACACATGATGTGCACAGACTTAGAAACCTTTAAAAATACACCAAAGGGATGATGTTGTTAAAGTCAGTCAATAAATAAAACACTGATTTAAACAACACTGGGGCTCATCTGTCTCTCTGGACACTATTAATAAAGCCTACACATTAGAACATAAGTAACAGTGAAACTGCTACCAACACATTTCTAGGTTACAGTGGTTTTCATAGACATTTGCTTCACTGAACTAAAATACAGAGTGTGGTTCGAAATCTTTCCAAATAAAAAGTGGTGAAATGGCTTTTTCTTCTAAAAATAGAATTAGACACAATAAAGCTAGTTTCTTTTTTTCTAACTGATGTTTAATATTGTGATAGGTGTGATTGTTGGTCATCTGCAAATTCCATTCAGGCATCTATTTAACACAAATAAATTCAAAGAATGGAAACAGCAAAATAAAATTTCACAGATTGATTTAATTATATCCATTGCCATGGTCTGTAGAATTTTGCATTGCTTTTTACAGATACCAGATTTAGACTACAAAATTTATATTTAGTCTACTTTTGGCTAACCTAAATACTTAATATAATTTTGGTGATAAGTGTTTCTCCTTGACAGTATCACTTAATTACTTAAAAAGAAGCTTAGAAAGGAATGCTGTTTTATTTCTTCTCTCACGATGAGATATTTATTATAATATTATATATGTTAGGATACAACATAAAGGAAGGAAAGTGTGGATGTATATGGGATCTGTTGTCTCCAAATCTTCTTCTAGGCAGAAATGATTCAGTAGCCCTGTGTCGGTCAGATCACTGTAGGATTTTTTAGTTAATGCTTAGGAACTGAAAGTAGTTTCAAAATATCACTTGCTTTTTTTCAACGTGATAATGATATAAAGGGGAGCCTTTCTTTTTTCTTCATCAGTTGGGAATAGAATGTATTTCCCTGATATTATTACGTTTGCATAGCGCTCTTTCAGTTTCCTTCCATGAATTCTGAATACTCAACCATCAGCAAAGTGTAAATTGGAAGTGCAGGCTTGGTTTTAATTTGCAATATATCCTAAGGTCTTCTATTTAAAGAAAACAATTGATTTCTTTACCCCAACCTGATTGTCTGGACGGGAATTAAATTTGAAGAGACATAAAAGTTCGGTGAAGGAAAGGAAAAAGGTTTTGGTAAAAGGTCTCTTTGTTGTGAGTTTTTCATTTTGTTTCCATCCTTCATTATGAAATTTTTGAGGGTTTGGTACTTACTAAATTTTGGCTTAGATTAGGAATTAAAAGGAAATGAATTAATAAGTTTATTGACATCTTGTCCATTTCTCCCAGCCTCTGTTACATCCAGAACAAGGCACATCATCATATTGCTTAAGTGGTAAAACTGAGAACATGATGGTATGGATTGGCTCAGGTGATACTCGGTGAAGTAATGCTCACTGCAATGACTACGTATTGGCAGGCAGGATAATGGCAGAAGACATTTATCCTTTTAGAAAATAGGACAATTTGAGAAAAAAAATAAATTCAGCAAACTACAGGAACAGCAACAACAAAAAAATAGCCTGGAATTACTATGCTACTGAGTATTTGTTCCAGCCACTTAAAAGTAGTTCATACAGTTATTTCAAAGGTAATGTGAGCCCACTCCTGCATTGACCAAGGAGTCAGTATATGTTTTGTTTAAAAGAATAAATGATTTGTTTTAATCTTTAGTTTTTCAATTTCATGTTATTAGTAATTTATTTTTTAGAAGCATCACTCATTAGTGACAAGAATAATCTGTCCTAAAATTTGTTGTTCAACAACAAAATGGAACTTGAAGTTGACATGACAATGGGTAGTATTTGTCTAGTATAGTGTAGCATTTAGTTTTTGGAAGGCATAAGTGTCGTGAAACATTTTAAATGTGAGAAAAACATTAATTAAAAATTTTAATTATCTGTAACAGCAAATCAGCCAGTGAATTGTATATATACCTTTCAAAAATGCCTGTAGTTATTTATTTTCCCTGCTTTGAGACAAATACATTTTTTGTCAGTGCAACACGTGAAGGACTGAGAAGTCAAGTGTCCCATTCCCTGTGGTAATAAAGCAAATTGACTAAAGAAGAAAAAGAAGTCTCTCTCCAAAACTTATTCATAATTCTTACCAACTTCAAAGTTCTGGGAATGCAAAAAGGAAATACCTAGTGTACTGAACGAAAGTGCATTGTGTAGAACTGCAGGAGCTCTGAGGGTAATTTAAATGAAGTTAATATAGTAGTGGTTAAAACAGAATGTGAAAGTTATTTGCTGTAGCTGATGTCCTGTTTACATTCTCATTCCACGCCAAGACAATTCTTCTCAGGAAAATAACTGAGCAGTTATTCGTGCCGCTATTCACCATTTTTATAATATAAACTAAGTGCCAGTTCTTCTTCAACATGATGAGAAATAATTCATAATGCCTTTGTCAGATTATTGGAATACATACATATGTATTAAAGCAGGAAGTGTAGTTGCAAAAATTGTAGAATTGTTTTAAGTATCAAGAGATTCATAAATGTCAGGAATAAAATTCAATTGTCTCCAGCATTTCAGACTTGAGAAAACCCACTGCAAATTTGCCATCGTGCCTAGAGATCAAAAGGTGTCCTTGTCATTTTCAGAATTAATCACAGGAGCTTGACACACTTCTAAGATAATAGTATGAAAAAAGAAACTTTGCCAAAAGTAAATTTATTTTTATATTTCAGCGTTACAAGCTTAAATTTAAACTTTAACTGTCATTATAGAGAAGTTGAATAGAATTTTTCTGTGTAAGTAGATTAATCATAATTGACTAATTGGCTTGACTGTGCATTGCCAGTATTATGATAACAAACAGCCCCTGTCCTGAATAACTTACAGTGTAAAAGAGAGAAGGCAAGAGTAGGAGGCAAAGGTAGAATAAATACTGTAACTAGGATAAACATTATTATAGTTCCAGAGAGGTCTTATGGGTTTTTTTTTTTTGTGTTTCTGTGTGTAATAATGAGAAGGACTACAGTGCAGGAAAAATACTTAAGGGCGGGGAACTTTGAAGAAAAAAATATGAAGGGAATAATGCTTGTAGAGGAGGGAATATATACAATGAAGTTCAGATACTCAATTGAGAAAGAAGAAAAAGAGCAATATCGTCATCTTTGCAAGAGAAGGTTGGTTCAGAACCAAAAAAATGTCTCTTCACAGCCAAAGATATGTCTCTTCACAGCCAAAGATTTGTAAATTATAGACCTATAAACATTGAATAGGAAAAACAATATGTATTCTTTTTCTAATACTACAAATCACTGGCTACACTATGTCAACAACATGTAATCATTAACATTTTTCTTATTATTAAATTAAAACTAGTTTCCTTATGTAATTAATAAATTCATTTTGAAGCGTGACACAGTCCTGAAATCCAAGTCATTTATGGATAGCTTACGATCACAACTAGATGTGAAGTATAGTGGTTTTTGTATTTACTGCATTATTGGCTGAACTCTTGTCTCAGCAAAACACATTAATTCATTCTCTATTTGGAATCTGGTGTGTGTTTAGGTTTTTTCTGGTTTATTTTGTTTTTGAGAGAGAGATAGAGCGAGCGAGCACATCTTGGCTTTGTTGTCCGTGACCTGGTAAATCGAATGAGCAGGACACAAACCAGCTCATTGCTATTTGCATTCTCAATCTGAATAAAGCGTTGTGCATTGTTTTTTGTAACACAAATAGCTGTTCAGGAAAAAAGATCACAATTACGGTTAGAAAGGGTGTACTGGATATTTTAGATTTCTCATCTTTTTTTGTATTTCACAGCTGCAGCCTTGGTGATTTTTTTTTTTTACAATTTTTTTACTTGTGATTTTAAGATGCAGTGATGCCAACTACAACAACTCACACTTCTGTGGGTTCTGAGCCTTGCTTACCTTTACTGTGCTGCTGGTATTTTTTTCCCCTACGACTATACAAAGATTTTCACATGCATAACCAAAGGATAATTATAAAATTCACATAGAATTTTGGTTTCTAAGGCCAAGTAGTTTGAGAGCCAGAAGGTACTGTGAGTGCTTTATGATTACATTTACCAACAGCACGACAACATACACTTCAGTGTATTCAAAGGAAAACATAATCAGGTAGCCAAAGGAGGACAATTATCTTTCATACTAATTGGCAAGTTCCTTTTAACCTTTAATTAACTGTGAATTTTCAATAGGTCTGAATAGTCTTGTTAGGCTTCTTGCTGGTAGAAGGTCATGGAAATATCTTTTCTCCTGATTGCACAGATGCAGTATAAATAAAATATACGTGCATATACAATATGTAAGGTCATAATCCTCATTTGCACTTTGAAGTGCATAAAGTATGGAAATCTTACACTGCTGAAAGCACTGGTGCTGCCAGGAGTTTTTACTTGTAGCTTCAAAAGAAAATTCAAATAGATTTTGCATTCTCGGTTTGTTTCTCTTGGCACATTTTTGATACAATCAGCAGCAGTGACTTGAAAGGCTCAGAACTGATTAGCATAGAGCCTAATATGCCTTCTTTAGATGCTGTCCTAGAGAATATTCCCTGCAGAGCAAAGGTTAAGATGCACAGAAGAAACAAAACACCATTCTGAGTGCTGAGTTATTCAGCATTCTAGAGACTGCTTCCTTTAAGATGTGCTACTCCATTTTGGTGGGTGGTTTTATTATAGAAAATACAAGAAATGGTACATTTTCAAAACTTTTCAACCACATTATCTCTGCAATCAGATATTTGACAATGCAATATGTTTATGTTCATATGTATTTATCATACAGACTTATGTATTATATACCTGTAAATTAAAAAAAGGCATATCGTGGCTGGGAAAGGGTGTTAGAAAAGAAATGGTTTGGATCAAAACCCCTTGTGACACAACATTTTGCAGGTGTACAGGCAATAAGTAAGACCTCAGACCATTCCAGTCATATGGGTTACATTGATTTGTTTCCTGATTAAACAAAGCAGGTAGCAAAGCAATATGCATTATGCATGGCATGAACAGCTTCTTGTTTCCAGCCTTGGTCAGGTTCCAGTTAAAAGGCAGTGGGGAATCCTGCGACAATGCTTATTGAGTCCTCAGTATCCATCTTGCTTGTGATTGACTTTTTCTTTTTGTTGTGCTTTTTGCTTTCAAATTATAGTCTCATTAGGCAGCTGACTGCATTTAAATATCTTTGTTATATATAAATGCTGCTAAAACTAATTTCTGTATACTTTCAAACCTTTTTCTTAGTCAAATTCTGAGATGCCTTGTTTCTTGTTTAAAGCATCATTCACATGCACATTCTTTTTTGTCTTGCATCAAAGTGTTTATAGTATGCTATGAGCAGCAATCAGGTGACCGTATGTTTGTGTTTGTAGATTTTCTGATTACTTAAGGCATAATGAAGAAAGAGAACACGAGCAGTATGTTACCCAAATTGCCATTTCTTACAGATTCACTCAGACATATGGGGCAAAAGAGATGGCCCAGCCTTATAAATAGCAGAATGCAACACTGTGAAGGCAAAAATAGAAGTCAGGCTACCAAAGACCTACCTCTTCTCACTTCTGTCTCATGTACTGTATGTATAACCTAGCAGAATTAACTATATGAAGCCCTTTCACCTCCTTATATGTTATATAAACCTATTTTGATGAAGAAAGAACATTTGCTAGACAGTACAAGAACTCACTGGCAAACTGGTTCCTAAATGGCTGTTATGGAAGAAATGGGTCTGCTTTCCTACTGTATGCTGAGTAACATCAGTGATAGCGTTAACAATAATTTTATGGAGTGAGGACTTGGGTAGGATGTTTTGTCTGCAAAATACACTAATATCTCTATCAAATGATGGATTTTTTTCAATTATTGAGAGGCTGAGGGACTTGGGTCTTTTTAGTCTTGAGAAGACTTAGGAGGGATCTAATCAATGCTTACAAATACTTAAAGGGAGGGTACCAGGAGGACAGGGCTGGTCTTTTTTCAGTGGTGCCGAGTGACAGAACAAGAGGAAATGGGCACAAACTTGAGTATAAGAAGTTCCACCTAAATGTGAGGAGGAACTTCTTTACTGTGACAGTGGTAGAGCAGTGAAACAAGCTGCCCAGAGAGGTGGTGGAGTCTCCTTCTCTGGAGACATTACAAACAGGCCTGGACAAGTTCCTGTGCACCCTGCTCTGGGTAGACCCACTTTGGCTGGGGGGTTGGACTAGATGATCTCCAGAGGTCCCTTCTAACCCCATATGATTCTGTGATTCTGTTGTTTGATTCTGATAAAAATTTCTCGTTAAAGAAATGAGAGAAACAAAAGGATTTTAATAAAATAGGGTCATGACATCATTTGAACTTGCCTGTGCAGTGTAAAAGACACTTTGACCACAGCAAATCTAGTATTACTGTCTGTAGGTTACTTTTGTTTCAAGTATCATTTACTTGGAAAACCAAAATGGACTGTTCATGATCAGCCAGTCTTCTCTGCCTTTGGAATCAAGGCTATTCTTTGGAAAGTGTTTTGTCTACTAAGGGCCACATGGCTCATACAGTAAAGCTCGTTTGTGCAACCTGTATCTTAGACCTGCTAAAATAAGGTGACTTTGTCTCATGCTGTAGGCTGTACTCTTCACTCCAGCAGCATTCATAATGGTAATAGATGAGGAATAGTCCCAATAGAGACTTATGTTGGGATATAAAGGAAGAAGTGTTTCTATCAAGAGAAAACATGTTACAAAATTACATACTGAGTGAATTAGATCTTTCCTTCATACACAGAAGAAACACTATGCCATGCAAATAGCGCATCTTCTCAACGGTGGATTAGAAAGGAACAGTCATTCTCACTGGAACCCTGGAGAGGGGAAAATAAAACATTTTCAGAAATTGCTAAATTTGCTTTCTTGGATTTCTTGTGATATGACAGGCCAGATCGTTTTGGCTGTGCTCACATGGATGAGTATCTTTCCGTACAAGTAGTTACACTAAAAAAATAAGATTATTCACTTAGGCAAAAAGCATCTTCAAAATGCCAGATAGACATACAAATAGGAGGAATTTGTCACCACCTAGCAATGTTATTCTACAGTCTTTCCTTTGAAAAGATTGTAAGATGCTTTAGGATTCTGACTACTAGGTTGTAAGCAATATGAAGCTCTGTATTGGTAATTGCAGGGTTTTTTTCAAACTAATATCTTTCCAAGGAAGACACAGAGATAATGAACAGAGTATTCCTGCCATGTCAAAGATTGTATGTAGGCCGATTGCTGTGGTGGTTCAATGGAACACTTGTATGGCTAGAAGACCTCTGCATTGGCCTTGAGGGACAATATTTGCCTAACCTTTGCTTAAGCTTCTGTGAATGTACTAATTTTATCGCTTTGTTGCATTTGAAAGGCTGAAACTATAGCTAGAATACTGAACACACTCAATTTCGCCTAGCCATTTAGCAAAATAGGACTGTGTAGAACAAGTTCATTCATTACCAAGAACAGGAATATCCGCTCTTTACTAATTTCTGGCAAGGAAATAGAGCATACGTCCTTAAGGGACTGATAATCTCTGTTTCCAATGATAACTATTGTCTGTATAGATCTGAGAACTAAGAATTTTGTTTGTAACCTAAACTAGTGATACCATTATTTTAGATGTCAAAGATTAAATCAAACTTTTTACTTTCTTCCTGGAAAAAAATTTCAGGTGGTAAAATCCATCATTTTATATCAAAAGTAATTATACTTTCACAGCAATCTATGCTTACTGTGGATCAACTTGAGAGTTTAGCATGTTGCTGCAGCAGCAGCTAAAATCCAAGAGCTGCTACAGGTCCCTATTTTGGTATGATATGAAACGGAGGGTGGAAGCTGCCTGTTTGTCTCTGCTGCCTGAGGATTCATAAGCTGGAACGTATAAATCCTGTTCCACAACTTTAGATGGTCTCAGCTGGCACTGCCTGTGAACTGCATCATAGTTAACACAATCTTGTCTCTTCCATAAATTAACAGACTTTAAATTTACTTTCTAAAGGTAGTGGCATATGAGGATGCCTCAATGAACACCAGTATTTTTCAGGTTCCAAATGTGTAGAAATAGATTTTCTTCTTATATATGACTCATCTATATGGAGGTACCCCTGGCAAAAAGTACCATAAATAAGTGTCTAAGAAGAAATAAAAGTTCTTGCTATATATAGGTTTAGCAAAAACCTATGAGAAAAATATGTGATAGTCACTTCCCTACAAATTTTTGTTTCGGGCCCAAATAATTTATTAAGTAGTGTTAAAAAGTGAGAGACAAGGAGCTGAATAAAATGCAATTTGAAAATCAGAATAAAGCAGTCACCTATTAATGGCTGGTTTTGCTTTTGGCATTGGAAAGATGCTCTTTATAGAGTAGCAGATAACCGTCCTGAGCCAGAAGATACAATTGTGTGACAACAGGATATGCAGCCTGCACTTGTTTAGGAAGTAGTTCGTCACACAGCTTCTGACTGTAATTTAGTCTTTTCTAAAAAAGGTTTGCTTCTAAAAAAGGTCTCTGCTATCATGAAGTGATGTCGAAGTACTTGTCCCTCACAGGGACAGATTTTGTTAGCTCTTGCCAAAATATTAAGTCAGGAGTCTAGAAGATCACTGATTTCTATGAAGAATATCTGATATTACTGAAGAGTTCTTGCCTGACTGTGGAGCAGTTGGGAAGCATATCGGGTCTTTCCTGTCTTCTCCTTTAACTTCTGTAAACTGATCAAGAGTTTGAGTGGGCTAATGGAAATTCCTCCAATATTTAAAATGGGAGTAGAGTGAATATGGACTGGTAGCTATCTCCTGTATAGGTCAGTAGCATCAGGATGGAAAAGGAGTCATCACATGGAGTACAGTGAAGATACTGACCTGTAAAATCTGCAAGAAGCCCAAACAAGATTACTTCTAAAGTAATGTAACTATTAAATCCTCTCTTGCTTGTGTTAAGGAGGAAAATCAGCACATGGAACATCCTTATTGAAAACCCACATAGCATATGAGAACATTTTTTACCTTCAGCTTTCTTCCTTTTGGGCTTAGCCTTCTACATTTCTCCTTTGAGGGGAGACTATAACGTTGAATGTAAACAAGAAAACTGATATGAAGATCAAAGATAAGTCCATAAGCAAAGTGTGATACAGCCTGAAGTAAACAACTGGATAAAATTTAGCAGTTAGACTGATTTTATAGCACCTTATTAGGAAAAAAGAAACCCTTAAAAATCGAGGAACCTTTTTTATAATTTTTTTTTTAATCTTTCTTTATCTTCCCCTTTAAGATAAGTGATTATACTTTTGCTGCAGAAAGCATCAAACACCAGGTCAAAAAACACCAGGTGGTTGCGTTTGCTTTTCTTCTAGTCTATGTTTAAGAGTTTGAGTGTTGTGAACTAATCGAATGATCATTAAAGCTGTTTTCTTTGCACGTCTCTCTAAAAGACTGGCTGAGAGTGCTGCAAAATGCAGGTGGCAAGCCGAAAATATATTAATCTGCTTTGTTAGAGCTTGCTTTCTGTCTCAGAAGCATTCTCTCATATTGTTTCATTTTCAAAGAAAATTCTCGCTCAAAGTAATGTTTCCTTAATTTTCTTTGGAAGGAGCCCACTTCTGTTATGTAAATGTAGCTATTCTCCTGAAGAAAAAGAATATTGAAAGATGCTAATGTATTATTAGATGTGAAACTTTATTTTAGTAAATTATATCTTCAACATCGTAGATGTTTCTTACATATGAAGATATAACCAGACCAGCTTTCCCCCGGTTATCTGAAGTAGACATGGCTGATCAAATGTAGGACATAAATCACTGTCTTTTCATATTTGTATTCTATATCATCCGCTCTGGAAAGCTAATGTGTACAATTTCAAACACTGGAATTTCTTGCAAAAAAGCCAAGTGTGATTGTTTGCTTTTATGTTGTATCGCTCCCATTGTAAAAGACTATATTCATTTGGGAGCGTGGTAATGCAGTGCACTCATTAGAGAGGGGCACAAGTGAGATTGCATGAAATATGCCCTGAACCAGTCTTTGGCTCGGACTGTACTCTCAGTCTCTTGCCTGTGTAAGTATGCATAAATTCTGTCAGAAAAGGTGCCAAGTTATTCCTACATTTTGAAGATTTTACTAGCTGCCGCTTAAGTACACCAGGACATAGAATTCATGACCTCTTTCTTTATTATCCCATCTCCCCTGGTGCTTTAAATCACAGATACCATCTTTTTCTGCAGACTTGCAAGCACTAGAACCAGTTGCCATAAGTCGAGCCTGGCACAGTCACTGGTGGAAGTTTTCACCCAACCTCAACATTATTCTTGCAGTAAGCAGAAGCAAGCTACAAAATTGTTGGAGGCAATAGATCTTGACATGTTCAATTTGTGATGCAACAGTTCATTTATAAAGAAGACAAAGAGTATTGCAGGAGATTGAGTATACCTGTGTACTCTCAAGGTACTGAAGTTGTGCTAAGTTTTCATAGGCTCAAAGATGGACAGAAAAGTCACCAATATCTGAAATGGCATTTGTTTTCCTCCACAAACACTTGTAGAAATATAAATGAATCACTCTTCTGCTTTCATTGCACACTCATCTTGAGGTCTTTGCCTCTTATCTTTGTAGTCTTTTCCTCTAGAGCAAGCAATATTAGGACACCGTACAGTGTTGTTTTCCAGCTGAATTATTAGTAGTCATAGATGTATTTAGAATTTCAAGGTTGTGCATTTTTGCTGTGCGTCATCTTGCTTGGCATTCGTGATCTAGGATAACCATGATTTCCTTTCTTTTCTTAGAGGTTTAGCTGTCACATGTGATAGTATATATAAGTTATTTGTCAGCAGAGCACAGGAACATAGTAACAGTGTTGAGCAGTTAAAGATGGTCAGACACAGTTTAGTTTGGTCTCAATTTCCATTTATAGCTGTAGCAAATGTCCAAACAAAGGCTAGTGCTGGCAGAATATTATAAAAGTTTACAAGATTTGATTGAATAAAGACCAAAAAAACTTGAACTTTGGGTGCTGTGAATCTCTCAAGACTTTTCTTTTAATATTTCATTTATTCCTGTCTATGGACAATTTTGAAGTATCACAAGGCACGCTTTTTTCTTGCAATGTTTTTTTGGTACCATTAGCAGCAGAATTTGATCAACTGAACTACACTGCTTTTGTTATGTATTAGTCATATCTTTTCTGATAGCATATTGACCTATCTGATTGCTTTGAACTATTTTTCCCTCTCCCACCATCAGTTTAGATTGTGAGCTCTTTGGTGGTGGAACTGCCTGTCACTATATGTTTTTATCATGCCTAGCATGGAGAGACCATTACACTATTATCTAGGCATGACTCGGGTGGAGATAATAACAGAGCCTCAGCTGGTTTGCCAAGCTGTGAGCTGTTCTTTTTAGCAAGTGCTTGCAAGCATCATACACTCTCAAAAAGTTTCAATCAGATTAAGGTATGGTAGAACATTTGGGGGGTTTATGCCGTCATTCTTCTCTAATTGTGAATTACAAATGCTCTGTTAGGAAGAGTAAGCTTCCAAAACCTTATAAATGAAAAAATCTTCAGTTGGGTTGCCAAAAAAGGCTTTCAACTGTATAGATTCATACAAAGAAGAGGAAAAGAAAATACAGAGACAGGAGACCACACTGCTGCACAGACTTTGAACGCATAATAATGCTAGTGCCAGACTTCCCTAACTCAGAGTGCCAAATTGGCACATACTGTAATCCTCCCCTTTCCTAGTGTTACACTCAGCAGTCAGAAAAACCTGGAATGAGTGGAAAGTGTTGATTTAGCTCTGGGGAAGTCTGATGCCAACATTTAAAAGGAGGATAAGGAGGATGCAAGTATAAGGGAAACCAGAAGAAGAAAAAGGAAAGGGGAATAGAAAAAAGAGGGAAAGGAGAAAATGGGATAAAACCAGTGATACAAAGGAGCAGAGAGGGCGAAAGCATAGGAAAAAGAGGAAAAAGGACAGCAAAGATGAGTTGGGTATGTTGCTCAAAAGTGTTCAAATTCAGTGGCAGTCTGAACTTTGATGAAAACGATTGCGCCTCTGGTGGGACTGTGAACTTTATGTTAGGAAATGTTAGTTTACTTTATTGAACTATTAAGCATGTGCGAAAGTGCAATTTTCAAGTGGTAAAGTGGTTTCTCTTATGGTCGAAAGAAAGGAGAAAAACATCTGTAAAAGATGTTTACATTTACCTGAAATTAATCAAAAGAATCCATTTTTTTAGTAAGTACCAATAAGGTGTGTGCAAAAATGACAAGAAACTTTTTAAAATAAATGTTTTCTAAAGTATGTGATAATTACACTTCCTTGTAAAATAGGAAGAGGCCACAGCTGCCTTATTTTCATTATTTCATTCCTCCTAGGCAAAATTCATGCAGTTTACAGGAATGATCAAGACTGTTTCTCAATGGAAGTTCCAATTTGCCACAAAGTACATAACACATGGTTGGGAATGGGAATTAGTGCAAAATGACAATATAAATTGGTTTGAATACCATTTAGTTCTTGATGAAGACTATACATTTTTATCTTAAGAAGATCACACAACCTCATCTGCTGTGGTATCTGGTAGATTATATGTGGCGTACCTCTTATTGCTCCACTCCATTACCATTCCTTTTATGAAATTTCTGTTCAGCAATCAGTTTACTATGATATTTTATTCTCTTTTGAAATCAAAGTTTTAATTCTGGGCAGGTGGCTGTTGTTTGAAAAGAGGAGGAAGCAAGGGCCAGAAAAAAATCTTCAGTAGTTAGAGGTTTTCTGCCACTGTTCTGTTTGACAAGGGCAGTCTTTACAGGTGATTGAAATAGTTCCCTTTGTGCAGGAAATTTGTAATGTTGCTGTCGCTTTCTGCATGCAGATGACAAGCTACTGCCAGCTGTACAGCATCGTTTGCTGCAGCTTCGGGGACTTTAGTGATTTCCACCCATTCAAATTGGTCCAAACCACTGAACTATTCCCATCTCCAGGATTTGTAGAGCCAGACCAATTTGCCCTTATCACAACAGAGTTGCCGACGGCTTTGTGAATTACAAGCTGTTTCTCATGTTTATTGATGGACGGATATTTGGGAAAGGACCAAAATAATAATAGTAAAAAAGTACCGTTCATTTCCATTGGAATTGAATTTTTCTTTCTTGCTTGCTTTTTACCTTCCAATGTTTCTTTTCCATTTTTGGGGGGATGGTAAGGGGATAAGGGGACACGTAGAGCTCACTTTCTAAATGTGAGACCTCTGGGAGAAGAAACTGAAGTAATTGAATTGGATTAGACAAGCCAGCAGAACAAAGTCACATTCCATGAGGTTTTGCCAGCATTGAGTAGGCGAATAGTAATTATTTAAGGATTAGTGCAAGTCTAAGATGTGGTCCACTCTGAATACTCTTCACCGTATATAAACAAAAGCAAGATGTAATATATGCTATTTAAGCTTCTTTTTATCTATAATAGATTTCTTTTAAAGCTGCAAGAACTTGAAAAAATCCTGCATGGTGAGTAAGCACTCTTACTGTTTTTCAATAAAGAATTAAACCCTTTAAGCTTTAATTCTAAAGAGAGCTTAATTAAAGATACTTACTCTAGCTTCAAATTATGTCCACCCTCATTCTGGTGGCTTGTGTTTTTGTGGGTTTTTTTTGAAGTAGATCCTTGAAGAAGAGAGGAATTTTTTAAAGTGACGGGTTCAGTTGGTTTTTTAATGATTTATGGAATCCATATGTTTTGTAGTTTCTGAGGTCTTCCAGCTTCACAGTTGTAACCGCTTTTGGCCACACCTTTAAAAGTGACTTGTGAAACTAATTTTAAACTAGATTTGAATCCCAGTTTTTTAATTAACTAGTGATCAAAAAAGGACATTAGACCATAGTACCTCTTGACAGACCTTTAAAAAAATTGTGTATTTTTTTCATTTCAAATTCTGTCTCCCAGTGCATTGTAAAGATTACTTTGGTTGCGTTACCTGATAGTACCACACGTATCAGAAGAATCATCCTTTGCAATAAGCTGTAGTTCCTAGGTAATTCTTCTGGAGAACCATGAAGTAGCGTAGTGGGAGCTGAATAAAGATGAGGTTATGGCTGTGATTCCTTGTTCCTTCTTCATTTTGGGAAGTATTGGAAATAGTTTTCTATCTTCAATATTGGATTGCTTTTATTCCCAAAAGACCTCTGCTCTTTTTTTCTTTTCCACATACTTCATTTAATAAAGCTTTTGTTGTGGTTTTGGTTTCCCTCCTCTGTCCGTATTATGAGATAAATGAAATAAAGAGTAGATCAACCACCAGGTGACCACATTGTGGATTCACTGAGAATAACAGGGATTTATTACTTAAGCATAAGTAAAACAGTTGACTTCCGGAAAATTCATTCAGGCACTGCTCTTGGGAAATTCCACCATTCTAACCTTTATATATCCTGTCATTTGGGAAATTTCAGGTGCTAGATGTTGGAGAATATGATTCTATTTTTTTTTTTACTTTTTTTTAATGCATTATTCACTGGATTTGGTTCGTTTTGAGCCAGATAATCTTCATGGTTCTTTCTATTGTTTGCAGTTGCTCAGTAGGTTTGAATGCATTGAGACCTGTGAATTTTTAGGGGTTATGTTCCTTTGGAAGCTAATGTTCTCTGAATAATTGGTTTTATGACCCCAGGGATTTGTAGCCAGGGGATGGACATTTGGGCCAGGATTGAGGGGGCAGGAGGCAAAATCAAGATACAAGGGCTTGAAGGCAGAGCCAGAGACGAAGATACAGGAACAGGAGGTTCAGTTGTTCAGACATCTTTAACAGTAATGTGTAGCTTGTCTATACACAGAGCCAATCATGCCACTGTCAAAGGAAACCAAAATACATGAAATTCCTTTGTATCAATTAAATATTGTGGAATATTTGAAAAAATAATAATGTGCTTGAAGTTTTGTCTTTCACAAATCTGTAGTTTTCTGTACTTCACATAAAAGTAAACATCGCTTATTTCCCCAAAGTGTAGATAATTACTTTCTGAATGTACTTACTTCTGCAATTTGAATGCAATCAGGAACAAAATTCTATGAATTTGAGCATTTCGGACTCCTACCATTTAGTTGCTTGTGTAGCAATATGGATCAGACCATTGGTTTGGGTTTTCTCTACATCAGAAAATACATCTGGAAAATTTGGCGCTTTAATTTTAAGCCTCTTTTAAACAGTATGTGGAAAATGTAACAAAGACTGAGAAAGATTCAGTGTCTGTGTTTGTGGAACAAATGGAGACTGTGACTTTGAATTAGCGCTTAGAGATAATCTTCTGTTAGACCAATTAGTAGAACGGAAAGAAACAGACAAATTCTTCAAGTATGCAAATTCTTCCATTGTAAGACAGGCGATACAAACTTGGAGGTAGCCACAGATGAGAACAAATGCTTTAAGTTTACTATTTATCACATACATCATCTGAGGAAAAACACAGTTGAAAGGTACTGTGGAATAGAAGAGACCTTAGTATGAGGAAAAGATGATAAGGTGTTCTGCCTGGGAAGCATAATGCTTGAGCAGCCTATGAGGACCAACTGCATTAATAGAGTGGGATGATAAAGAGGATGGCCTCCCTACCAGGAACTGAGGAAGGGCATTAGGCCAGCTTCTTACACTTGGAGAATGCTAAATTCAAGGTCTGCTGAGCTTTCAGTAAGCTGTGGGGAACATCTGTGTTTATTGATAGACTGATAAGCCAAACGAGATTTGACTTGTTATGCTAGGAAAAAACAAGCCTGAAATAAACAACATACAGAACTAAAAAATTCACACACACACAAAAATGTCAGCAATATGAGTTAGGTTTTATCTCGGTACATATCTCTCAGCCAGCAAAAGAAGTTCAATCGCTACTAACTCAAAAGAGGCAAGATTTGTTACTGTTGTAATACAGTCAGGAAGGGCATTTACTTAGACTGAAGCCAAGGTAATTGCCTGTCGTGGTAGAAGAACAGGGCACTACCCGATATGTTGCATTAGCAATGTGAAAAATATTAATACAGTGTTACAACCTTTCATTTGGGATCTCTGGTGCCACTTCTGATGAGTGAAGGTCTAAGGCACGAAAACTTTCCGCCAACTCGGCTTTGATCAAGAGATGTTTCTACTGTCTGTATGTATCAGACTTTTGCTATAATTGGCCTTACCAATTTTGTTCACACTTCAACTGTGCAGAATATGTAGCACACCGGTAACAGGCTGTCTTGTGTTGATAACAAGCTTTTTAATAAATCACTCATCCTTCCTATAATAATACGACTTTCTGGTGTGTTTTCTTCTCAAAAGTAAAGAGAAAAATAATTCTGCCACCTGTATTGTCATTTTCTTGTCTGTCTCATTTTCATTCTTTTGTGGCATGACATGGTGCGACATAACGAGAAGATAGAAAGGAAGACTGCTGGTTTTCTTTATTTTGCT
Source organism: Xenus cinereus (assembly GCA_025774025.1). Taxonomy (NCBI): domain Eukaryota; kingdom Metazoa; phylum Chordata; class Aves; order Charadriiformes; family Scolopacidae; genus Xenus; species Xenus cinereus. The sequence goes on along the minus strand of JAOXJK010000051.1, from coordinate 35,658,864 downwards.
TTTTACATGACACACTACTGTTATACCAGAAATCAGAGGACCAAAGAGGGCTTCAACCAGAGGACAGGGGAAGAGGGATGAGGGTGTGCTGAGGTGACCAGAGGAAGGTAAAAGAGCAAACAAAACAATGCTAGGCAAAAATGGAGGAAAAAGCTGTTTAAATGTTAAACAGTATATTTTAGTTCTCTAAGATACTTCATCATGTAGCTTTTTCCCATGTAGTGAGGAGTGGGCTGCTGAAAATGCTCAAGTTCCTCCAATTGATCACCTAAGCTTTACATTTTAGTATTTAAAACACTGAAAAGTTGTCAGTTTTGGAAGATGTAAAAATACCAGCGTAGTTTGTCCATGGAGGGAACACAGCAGAAGTACACATTCCCTATATGAACATACTGGCACACTAGTAATTCAAAATTCCTACACGAGACAGATCATTTCTTATTGAAATGAATCACAGCCAAACAACGACTTCTGAAATTGATGTGAGGTTTTTCATTCAATTCAGTGGGCCTTGAATATAACCCTGACCCACTGGACTGTCTAACAAGCCTGCTCTAAAGAACAATAAGGTATGTAATAGTACCTTTTATAATGTGGACAACAAGATACCTCCTTTCTAGCATTTAATTTTCACAGAGGGCTGAGAGGCACCTGGAAACCAAAGAGATTATCATCTCCTCTATATCTTAAATTTGTCATAGACCATCACAGGCATGAAATATAATAACTTTTGATTAGAGATTTTCTGAATTTTCCTTTATGTTGAAGTTCAAACTTAATTTTTATGCCCTCAACCAGGAAGAAGCTGAGTTTATTTTCCTCACAAGTTGAGCATGTGTGGTATGTACAATTCTGCAGTGTGTACCTAGCCTTCTGTAGTCAGAAATACGTCTCTACATTGTCAACTCTGTATTTTAATTAAAACTGAAATGGTTTTTTTTGAAAGAAACAATGTACCAAAGTTGCATTACGAAGCATCAGAGCATCCAGATGAGGAAGATTTTGAAGGCTGGTACATCAGGCATTATCTTTAAGCTAAGAACCATATTTTCAAAGACGGATAGGTAGGCAGTGGGATTTTGAACACCTTACAGGCACATAAATTCAGTAACAGAGGCTTTAAAAAAATCCCCCTAGGCATTATTTTCCTGCTTAAAGAGC
>JAOXJK010000051.1:35623353-35654502 GCA_025774025.1 Xenus cinereus | reverse complement strand
GAGCTATTACCCCTTTATGTTAACTGAGGATTTTTTATTCTGTTAGTGGTGTTGTGGGGAAGGAGTACAGAGAGTGTGAAGATCAAGTCTCTTGGTGTGAAGATCTTTTATTGCCGAGACCAGCCTCTGTAGTCAGCTGTAATCAGGTGACTACACTGCCTATAGTCGCCTGACAACATACACACATCTGTACAGTCACCTGGCTGGGCTCAGTGACTATAGAGATACGTATTTGTTGTCACCAGACTTCCTAAATCACAGAAGGTCAATGCTATGACATAATCTTTTCTTTCCATAGGAGCCGCTGAGGTAGGGCTGGTGACGGAGGGAGTGGATGTTTCAGTCTGCTGGGGGGTATGTCTGTTGTCAAGCTTAGCTGAAGTTTTCAGTCCCTTGCAGTGTTTTGATTGTGCTTTTCTTCTGGGGTGCCTTTAAGCTCTGCTGTTTGTATGTCAGCATTAATTCTGCCACAGTGCAGTGTTTCGTTCTTTGTGTGGTTTTGAATTAATCCTATAATCCTTTTACATTCTAAATTGTTACATAATTTGGACTAAGTAAATGCACTGTATGTGCTTCTGGCCTGCTTTACAGGTACACTGAGCACTTAAAGATCACACTGCTTTATCAAAAATTCAAGGCATTAAATAAGCAAAAAGTACTTGTAATTGCTGTCCTGGATTCCAGGACAATAGATGTACCCCGAATCCTCATATTTAGTCTGCTGGGGCAAACTGTAGTATAGATAAATAAACATACTCTAGGCTGCCTGAATGCACATTTAAATCTGAGTAACTCTGAGGTGTTACAAACATACGTGTGTGGTCCAGAATAATCTGCTCCAAAGTTATGAAGTGGTCTGTAAGTATTTCTTGTAAAGTGTTTTTTAATTAGTAGAAAATATTCCCATAAAGTTAAGTGTCAGAATTAACCTTTTGGCTTGTCTTCAGTAGCCAATTTTCTTACATACTGTATTTCACAAACTGGGTACGTGCACACAGACACTTCCAGGGGTAAGAGGAGAGGTGTGAGAGCCAATGAGTGCTGTGAATCTTCTCGGTGTATCAGTTTCCAAAACACCTGCATTAATCAGTGTTGAATGGACCTAGTGTGAAAATGGCTGAAGTGCACAGGCTTTCAATTTCGTATGATTTAATATAGAAAAACTGTTTGGGGAAAAAAAAGAAACCAAACCATCTTTTGATTAAATTTTTGTTAATGACAAAAAGTTAAAGTATTGACAGATTATGAAAAGCAAAATGTACTAACTTTCCAAAAAGTGGGGTTGCCTATTTGAGTAAAAGCATGAGGTTTTCACCAGCATCTTTTTTTCTACTTAGGAAAGATAGTGTAAGACTTTGTGATGGTAAGCCTTTAAGACACGAGCCAAGAAAACTAATCAAATTACTTGAAAGCATGTGACCCTGATCTCTCAAAAAAATCTCAAGATGCGGTATCTTAAACAGATATATTTATAACACTGTCTATTCAGCTAACTGCAAAATAAATAAGGTAGTTTGTGTGCTAACACCTGCTTTGCTGGATTACCAATGACTTCAGTTGAGGCTAATTTACTCAGCAGAGAAACAAGCTGAATTAGTCTTTGTGGCTTTTTCATGCATTCACTGGTAGCATGGTTCGGCTGCTTCTAGAGCCTGAAATAGCTCATTCAAAGTTATCTTTATGTTGGTGATCAAATAAATGTGAGAGTTTTAGAATATCTCTTTTCCCAGTAAACAGTAGCTGCTCTGTTTACAAAATTGACTTTGTTTGCTTTTATCAGCTTTAAATAAAGTCTGTCAAAATAGCATGTGAGACCACTGGTCTGGGACTCCTAGCTGTGAGAACTGCTGGGATTTAGCAGAGGAGGGCTGGTGGTACTTACCCCTTGACCAGCAGTTTTTCCCCATTAAAGTGCTGAAGGGGAGTAAATATTAATTTTTTATTTTTCTAGGGGCGACAGAGGAGTAAAATTTTGCAACAGTAACTAATTGTTGAAATAAATACGGATAAATCTATACTGCATGAACCTCTTCCAAATGAGCTATGTGGAAAGCATTGTCTAAACTCAAGCAAACATACTAGTCTTGACTCCTTAATAAAATCCATCTTAGACTGATTTTGAAATTGGTTCTAATGGAGTGTTAAATAGCACCTCAGTTTTGATTTGTTCTCTCAACTACAGTATGGATATAGCAGGAAACAGAAAGTCCTTACCCATTCTGTATGAGCTTTAATCCATTTTTGAGTGAAGGAAATTTAGACTTCATTTAATTTTAATAAGAGATGAGACAGCAATAAATACATTAATGCTTACGCTGAAAAATAAGGCAAGCAATTAGAATCATAGAATAATTGATGTTGGAAGTGGCCTCAGGAGTTCATCTCGTCCAGTCCTCACTCCGAGGAGGCCGAAGTGACCCAGATGAAGTTGGACGGGGCCGTGCTTGGGTGTTGCTGTGACAGGGGAGCTGGTTTACAGTGTTCATTCTCGCATATGATTGGAGAGAAGTTAAGAACATATGCTAATTTTTTAATTGTAAGTAGGAAAAAAAATATTTTATTTCAGCAATTTATTACTTTGTACATCTACTTGCAATCAAGAACTAAAACAGTTTGGTAGAATAAAAATAAGTTCAAAACATATTCAAAATGCAAGCAGCCTTTGTCAGATTTAGTATTTGCTGGGTTTTTTTCACATTTTCTATTGGCCTCTCCAATGAGTTTTGCTTTTAAGATTTTGGAGGATTAATCCAGCGTATCTCTCTAGCTTTGCCCTCTGTGATCTCCCAGGATAAACTTAGAATTAATTCCTCATACCCTTTCTGATGGAGGAGATAAGCCTTTAGATAAAATGTTATTTCAGTTGCTGTCTTATCCGGATGTTTGAGCTGCCAGTTAAATTGTAAATTAAAGGCTCAAAACTCTGGATTATGGACTCCAGCTTCATTACTAATGAAAAAATATGCCCTTTTCACAGTTTGTTCATTTTTCTGTCTTCCAACAAACTCTCAAAAAATATGGTGAATCTTTTCCACTCTACTGTTTAAACAAAACAAAAATACAGTGATACAGTCCTCCCTTTGGAGGATGAAGCTTCTACCATAAATAATTGATTTGTGCCTATTCTGTCCACTTGAATGACCAGCCTATGGAAATGTGAAGTTACTTCCGTAAGGCACTTCTTGCTTTGGAATAAAGAAAAGCCTGAATCAGACTTCTCTCATTACACTAGTCTGCAAAGTTTGTGTCCCAAATTTTAGTGTGACAGAAACTTCTCCATTGTCATTAACCTTTGTATACAGCCTGTCAGTTTTTCCGCTTCCATTGACTCACTCAGTGGGGATTTATCTCAGTCGTCTCTTTATACTTCTAAATTAACTCCATTAAATGACTAAATAACAATTGACCTAAGCTATTTATTTTACTGGGCCTTCTTGAAAGGAAAGACAGTCTTTATAGAATGCTACATATACTTAAAATTTTGTATTATGCGCAATCTTTGTGCAATTATGTTTTAGGTATTAAGAAGGAAATCTCACAAGAAAAGTGAGTTAGTTGTTTGATCCACAAGTTGTTGGTTGTTTCACATACAAGCTCTAGCTCTTCTTGTGCTATTGTTATTTTTGGCTGTAGTATAGTTAAGTGGAAAAGTTTATAAAAATGAAAAAAGTATGTATTGAAATGAAAAGAAAAAAAAAAAGCTGTCTGCAGTTTTTAGTCTTTCTCAGTTTGTCCTGATTGACTTAACCTTCCTCCTACCATGGCATATGTATAAGTGCAGATAAAAAAGAAAATCAATGTGTACCTGCAGAGATTTTTGTAGACATTATAGCCATAAAATTCCAAGCCTTAATTAGAAAATAAGAGCATCACAGAGACATCACAGATGCTTCGAGGTACTGCAGTGTGCATATTGTCATTTGAGGGTACTAGGATATCATATATTAAGGTAAAGCAGTTATTCCACAGTTGGGTGATGTATGAGTACGTACGTGACTGGGAAGTTATGTTAATATACACATGTAGTCCTGTGATGTTCTCAGTAGTCTTAACAACTATAGTGACTTTTTGAAAGTCCACCTGATAGTATTTATCATCTTGATAGGTTTTCTGTTCAGTACAAATGTGGTTGGCAGGCAGACCAATTCAGTAGGGTTATGAAGTGATCAGCCAAAAAAATGGGAATTTTTAACAGTTCAGTGATATGTGTATATCTGCTTGTTTAATCTCTTTCCAAATGATTAGTTCTTCAACCTCTGTTCCAGTTTATCTTTTAAAAGCAGTGCTTCTCTGAGGCAGACAGCATGCTGGCCTTCTGTGATGGGCCAAATCTTTCTCCCTGCAGTTCACTCAAGTTGGACTATCATGTCAGCTTGCAGCCTTCAGCCTCTGCAATTAGCACTGCTACATGCTGTTTAGATTCTGTGGTGCCTCCCACAGGTATTTGCGGTTTTTATATACTTTGTGTGTTAACTGACCTTGCAAATCTCTTAATGTTGTCACCATTTGCTTGAAGAGGGCTCCATATGGGAGATAGGTTCACTTACGTATTGGAACTGTACTTAGTGAAGTGTTTTTGAATGGAAAACATTATAAGTATGTACATTATTAATGACAGCATAAGTACTTTGAAACAGTGTATGTGGCGTATTGATGAATGTAACATGAACTGCAATCTCAGTGAAGAGCTATGAAAAGAATATAAAACTGATAGGATAAAAAGAAAATAAGTCACATCTATCAGACATACCCTTTTGCAAACTTTCTCTGTTTTCTGTTACACAGCACCTTGAGCCAAAGGGACTGTGGTGAGAAAGGCTGAAGATTCTTTGTTCATTGTACAGGACAGAAAGAGACGGAGGTGTTGCCTCCTGTTTAGAGCAGATGAGTGTGCTGATTGCAGCACACAGTGATTGCAGAAATGCATCTAGAAAATGAGGCTGTGTTTTGAGAAACAGAGTGAGCAAAAAATAGAATGAGAACTTCAACAGTTTATCTTTGTTGGAAAGTAATAATAGTTCTTAAGTGGTCAGAAGACCTATTTTCTATTCTTAAATAAGTTCACTGTCTCTATTAATTATTCCTCCATGCTCCTTTTTAAAACCAGTCAAAAACACTTGTTTACCTTCCTAAAGCTCCAAAGCATGCTGTGGTTTTTTAAACATTGCTTATTTATCTTAGAGGGTTTTCATCTAATACAGTCATTGAATATAAAAAAAACTTGTAGAATGTCTAAATGGAAGGGTAAATTCTTCTGTTGGTGTTAGACACAAACTTACGGGAGTCAAAGCTATACTCTGAACACTTGTTGAATGTATGTATGTTGTTCTGTTATAGCTGCCAGGGTGGGTTCCCTGAGACACTTCTGTAGATTACAACCCTTGGATTTTTTCTGCCCAGGTTTCTCTCTTTCCCTCCGTTTTAATAAAAGACTATCTTAAGCTGTCAAGTTGTCCATGCAACTGGGTTGCATGTGATTTTCAAACTCCAGATTCTTTTGACTTACGTGGATCAATATCTCCTTCTTCTGGCATCCGCTTCAGTGGTAACTGTGGCAGGCTACCATACTTCCCACTTGCTTACTAATCCTTCCTGAAGTTTTATTCTCTCTGTTTCTTCATATTAAACACAGAGGAATGGATGCACAGAGGGAAAAGTATTTTTATTGTGGCCTCACACCTCCAGATAATCGTGTGCTCTGATGTGATCTATCCATTTGACTACCATAGCTTAAAATACAGCATAAAATGGTCCTGAGAGAGGATTCTAAATTTTTTCCGTTGTTTAATGTCAGATGAGTCCAAATTCTGTTCTTCAGGTAACCATAACCTTTAGAATTTAGAAGAGATACTAAGTTATTTATTCCATATTTTCAAATTTTGAGCCAGATACTCTGATCAAAAGATAAAGGGCTAATGAGAAGAGGGGAAGTGCAAGTTGTTGAGTATTTTTCATTACACTGCTCCTAAGACTCTTGAATTTTCAGAAAACTAAATCCTTTCTATGTAAAAGCAACTTGAATCAATAGCAAGAATCTTTACAAGACACAGCAATAAGTGTCCACACTGGTTTTGATTTTTTTTTTCTTCATTTTAAGATTTTATGTCATGTACAGCAGACAGCAGCTTTCAACATGTTTTTGTTATTTCGGTTTTCTGGTTTTGTTCCAGTAGCTGTAATTTACACAACAAGGGGGATATCTTATTTATTTTATTCACCACAAAGATAGAAGAAAACTTTGTGATCAGAATGTATCTAACAGTGAGATGCCTTGGGTTTGTTGCCAGAGTCCTTTGTCAAAGATGCTCTTTTTCTTTTAAAGTAAAAATAGGTAGGATAACTAAGTAAAATGGCAATGTATGTCCCTAAGGGATGTATGAGTTGCTTCAGAATGATGTAAAACTAATATACTGAAGACCAAATCGTGCAAATTCTTATTTCTGCTCTATTAGAATTGCTGCATTGTGATGAGAAGGAAAATAATGTTTTAGGTAGGACTGAAAAAGCTGATTAATTAATCCTCTCTCTTGTTATTGTCAAAACACGAAGTCTGTTCATTAAAGATTCAAACTTTGATCACAGGAACCCGTCCTTTCATCTGAAAACTGTAGTCCATGAGATTGTCAGGCAGGATTCTGTCCACATTGGGTCTTTAAACAGCTCATGGGTTACTCCCTTATAGACTCGTCCAACTAGTCCATTCAGTCCACAGGCATTGCGTGGGAGAGTCACTGTAGTAAAAGTGACTGTCTAGTTTTTAAAGACTTACAGGTTTTTTAAGTATCTTGCTCCAGTAAATGTTTAGTTTCTTAAAAGGCTTTGGCTTCTTAGTACAACATTTTGATGTACTCTGAGGATCAACTTAAGAAATTGTATCATTGATTCTCGTATAATATTTTTCAGATGACTGATGTACCTTTGCTGGCCAAACAACTACAGACTCAAACATTAGTTTAACTGTAATCAGAAGTTACCTGAAATAAAGAATAAAAACTACCTTTTTGGCATGTCCATTTAGGGACTACATAGTCTGAGAGGGCTTTTTTTCACTATACAGTGCTATGGAAGACACTTGAGCAAGAAAAGATGAAATATCAATTTTCATGCAGTCACTCTCATCCACTCTTTCCCCATCCCCAAGTCAAGTCATCTTTTTTTGCATAATAAAAGTGTTATGTAAGGAGCTATAGGAATACAATTGTTTATCTATAGCAAGTATTTTGTTGTCCTTCTATAAACAGATGCAAGTAACCACAAGTACTACAGGAAAAATGACAAGTTATGGGGAAAGTAGTTTAAATTGATTACAACTGAGTGTAACACATCTAGAAGGTACCATGCCATAAGCCATAGTATGCAACTCCTTCACCTATTTAATTTGATTAAAAGCTGTGTTGTGACTGTCCATTCCACTGTCATGCTGTAAACATGGTTTTGGCAGAGATACTGGGTGGGTGAGAAGGAGCAGTTCCCAAAACTGGAGTCCTCTGTCACGTTCTCAGTCTTCTCAAGGGGAAGATATCTACTTCCTACACCAATTTATTGGAAGTATGCCTCCTTTTGATTAAGTATGCTGGAGAAAGCTGTAAAGAAAATGCACTAAAAAAACACAAACACACCACACTGAATATAGAAGTTGCATAAAGGAGAGGAAACCCAACCCCAGCAATCAGATCCAATTAACAATATGATATAAATTATTTCCCATCCCCCTGTAGACAGCCAGGCAGATGCTTACAGCATATTTGGATCCACTTCAGTCATATAGCTGACAGATTATTTTTCCTCTTCTAGAATGTTTCCCCAAATGGGGAGAAAGTGGAGTAGACATTGTCACTAGAGGCACAGGAGTCAAAGGGTGAGCTCACCCCCCTGTGCCAGCCCACGCTCCTGTCCCATCGTTTTCAAGAACCTATTCAGGACTGGCAGGCTGATAAGACACTGATGCATTTTTTATTCCTCTGTTATTTAGACAAAACCATAGCATCTACGTACATGAAGAGAGAGACAGACCTTTAAATAAGCATGCAGAAAGGAGATCTGTGGCCCTCTTGCTTAATGTGAAGTTTAACAAAAGGCAGATGTTGTTATTTGTGTCTAGTTATATATACTTCAAATTCTCTTACGTATTCTTTCAAGCTAGTTGTACAGGTCTGTTAAAAACCTTTTTGCTATCAGTCAGAAAATCTTTTTGCTTCTCTGTAGAAGATGTGGGTGAAAGATATAACTTTTGTCTAAAATAGATATTAAGACCCATTCCTTTAAAGGAAAATTATAAGCAATTTCTGGTTTAATTTTAGCATTAGAAAATTAAAACTTGTGCTTCAAGAATAAAATGACTTTAGAATGAACTTTGGACAAAATCAATTTAAAGACTTCTAATGACTCTAATAGGTTTTGGACCAGGCCTGAAAAAGATAAATTATGAACCTACCTTCTTCTTCTCCCTCCAGGAACTCAGGAGATCTTATCATCAGAGTGTAAATCTCAAAGGAACAGCTTGCTGCTGCTTTTATTTATCACCTCCCAAAGTTCATTGCAGTTCTTGGGGGAATCAGTTTAATTACGACAGTAAATACTGTTCTAAATTTTTTCACCCCATGATGAAAAAGTATACAGCCATAATTACAGTCTGTGCATAGCATGCTTTGTCTCTGATTTACTTGTTTGCCAAAAAGCCATTTTCATGTGCTAATATTGCAGCAGTAATAGTGTCACATGGCCCACTTAAATAGCAAGTGTTTAGCACGTAGCTGGAGTCATTGCAGAGCATGCATGCTAAATATACTCTTTGCAATAGTTATAACGACAAAAAAATATGAAATCTAGGTTAGAAAAAAGAGGTTTTCAAATGTCACCCATTTGCATTAGTGAGGATTCACTATTTATGTCCTTCTCATTGGGGTGACTGTTTCATTACACGAGGACAGAAGGAAGGGGTGGAGAGAAAGCATGTAAGATATATGGCTTCTTCCTGTCTCTTTAAACAAAGTATTCTGAAGGGTCTTTTTCTCCCTTCATTGAACATATTTTATTTTAAAAAACAAAGGCACTTTTTTCCCCCTTCTTTTTATTGCAATGACACATGCTTGCAGGGGTAGCTTAAGCACTCAGCTGGAAGGGTTTGAATCCAGTTATTCAGACAGTGTGGAGAAAGGCAACCAAGTTTTGGGGGAATGCATGGTGGGTGGCTCTGACTTTAATAACATCAGGGACAACTGAACTTCACTCTTAATTGAAGTTCCTCTTTCTGCAGGAGTTCAAAAAGAGCTTACCAGGCTGGTGTGAATAAATGATTGTCTAACTGTCAAATACCACAGACCACCTTGATTTTGCTGCTGCCAGGTCATCCAAAAGTGCCATCTCTCTATAAAAGAATCAATCCTGTGAAAGCGCTAGATGTCTGTTAATAGATTTTTTTTTTCTTTCTCAAATGGGATTGGTTTTCTGTTGGTGTAAAAAGTTTCCTCCTGGATCACCAGCTATCACACTGATAAAATGAAAGCCTAGCTAATTCACAGAAAGGAAAGGAAATATAGCAGCATACGAAGATGAAGAGTTTTCAAATTAAAGCCCAGATCCAATCCTCTTATGAACCAGAACACATTATCTTAAGCAGTAGCTAGTAAACTGGCAATCACATACGGGAGGAAATTTTGGCATCACCCCATCAAATCTCTGATGTGTATCAGAGGGAGAGGCGAGAGAAGACATTTTTTTCCCTAGCAAATCATAAGGGTCATTTAAGCTGCTGCTCCTTACAGAACATAGTAGTTTTTATATATATATATATATAAAAAAAACCAAATATGTATGAATATATTTTGCTCCCTTAGTTGAAGTGTAAATTAAATTCTATGGTAGATGAACACTTTGAAAGTTTCTTGTTGAGGTTTCAAAGTTTCACACTGACTGAGGGTCTGTAGTTACAATGCACAATATATAGCAGACTGTTGTGCTATTGTAGTCATTGTTTAAAACACATCATGGAAATAAGTTAGTGACTTATTTTTATTTATTAAATTTATTTTAGTTATGAAAGATTTTATTTTCATCAGGAAACACCGAACTATGTATCTTTTCCAGGAAAGAAAAAGTGTAACAGATAAAATAACCTTTCCATGTGTTACCTTTACATCATTCTCTCTGAAACATAAATTAGCATTTTTGGAAAACCACTAAATTAAATCCCATGTCAAGTCAAATATAAAGAATGAGAATTATCATGTTTTAATAAGAGATGTGTTAATTGCAGACTCCAGTGAATAAGTATTTACAAAATTCCCTCAGTGTGTTTTCACCACATCCGGAATTAATGTCAAGTGAAGACTTTGTGTGTGAAATGCTTGGCTAGTGACTGATACAGTGATTGAGTCTTAGACATTGAAATAGCTCAGGAGTTCTTGTCTATACAGGGAAGTGTGTGAAAAATAAATAAAAATATGAGTACTTGTAAAGAACAAGTTTTTCTGTTCCTGCCTAAAATGGTAATCCTGCACTGAGCTTAGCTGTATTTAATAGCCTGAGAATTGAATTAATGAGCTCTTGCAGATAAATCCTCCATGTCTGCTATGACGATTTTACAGATGCCCTCAGTATGAGGGGTTTTGGTTTGGGGTTTTGTTTTGGTGTTTGGGGTTTTTTCTTGTAATGCCACTAAACAACTTCAAGTTTTTTGAAAAGGAAGCTTCCTAAAACCAAACAACAAAAGTGTTGTGCTTCAGCTTGTCATTTCTCTACTAACTATTGTTTTGATGTTGGAATTTAAGCTTGTCAAGCATCCTTAATGAAACAAATGAGACAGAATGAAGGATGTGTCATACCAGTTCAGTTTTTCCTGCTTCCCCAAGTGAAGGCAAATTAGAAGGCAGATGGAAGTTGTAAAGGAAGCAGGTTTGAGGGTTGTGTGGGGACTGTTTACAAGAATATACAGGGAGACCAGCTTTTTGTTCTCTCTAAATGAGGTATGTGAAAATCAAGAATATGACTAAGAGTGCATAGTTAGCTACAACAAGAATAGCTTGTTGTAGTTGATTTTCTTGGTTGCTCACTCCCATTTTTATCACTGCAGTATTGTTGTAATTTTTTGCAAAGATTGGGCATGAGAACATAATGTTCTTTGTGGAGTAATTAGGGTGCTCATATAGCACAAGCAAACTTGCCTCACAGCTGGAAACCTCTCCTTTAGAAATTACTTGGAGGGAATTTGCTTTCCAGAGCCTTATTGAACAGCTCAGTGCAACAGAGGAGAGACATCCCATCCCACATTGAAGGCTGTTTCTGTTTCCTAGCCATAGCGAGCAGGTGAATGACTACAGCCTTTACAAAGAGATTTGCTTCACTTTGGACTTGGAAACTTGAGCCAAGATCTGCTGAGTAAAGATTAAGCCATATAAATTGAAGTGGTTGGATTTTGTGTGAGATGATTTCTGTGGTTTGACTTAGCCTGCTTTACTTTGCGTTAGAAGATACGCAATTAGAAGCACTAAAAGCTAATAAAGAGCGAGTTGAAAATGACACTGTTCTGAGACTCAGGTTTTGGGGAACTTTTTCAAAGCAGGTAAGGTAGGCCTCCCTATTCGTAGCAGCAGCTCTTTGAATGTAACATGGATACTTTCACACAACGGAAAGATGGGATGTATTGTTTCCAACTCTGAAAAATAATTCTCACTACCTTTTGCTGCTTTTCAGATGTATTATTATTCAATGTTTATATCTAGTTCATCTGAAGCTTCCAGCATCCATAACAAAAGCCGAATACTATTTCATTTTTGAACTTGTAAGTGCAAGATGTCAAGGGTAAAGTCTGTAGTTTAAAGCTGTTAGGACAAATCCACCCTGCAACTCTGTCTTTGGAAGATATCAATTCAGGTCTCTGTCTCACACGTCTGTGTGTGCACACACACCTTTACAGTCAGTAGCCACTCGTATGTTTATGTTGCTTAAGACTTTCCTAGACAAAGGATTTTATGACCTTTTTGTGAGACACACTAGGAGCTCTGTTGTTTGCAGAAGACTTTTGAAATTGAGCCATGGAGTCAGAGCATTGCCTTTCATTGTCCTAAGATTCCATCCAGGTTTAGCTGAGGTATAAAGACAGTGTCATCAGAGAAATGTTTGCAGAAAATGCATTTAAGCCTTCGGGTCTAAGCTCAGGTTCCTGTTATTGCCAAAGGAACATACTGCTGTTATAACCAGGACTAAACTGAAGGAAACAGGACAGAGATCGGAACTGGATCTCTCACTGTAATCTTAGCAAGTTAGGTGAGAGCGTGATGCCCTCCGCATATACAAAATTCTACAGAGCAGAAGCAGTAGCAATAACTAAGACCTCAGACAAACAAACACTGTTATTTCTTCTTCCAGTTTTTAAGACCATCAAGATTATATTGACCCAACTAAGGAATTTTAAATCCCATGTAATTATAGTGTTGTCTCTGCTGGATTTACTTGCAAATGAATTCTACTCAATGTTGTGGCAAATTAATTTTGGAAAATCATTAGAAGCATTGAGGTACTCGCATTGTAAATCAGTTTGTTCCTGTTGTACTAGCCAACACCTCAAAATAATAAAACAAAATAAAAAAATGTGGAGACGTTACTAACAGTAGCTGAAGGGTTAATAAGACTTTAATTGAGTCACTACTTGACCAGGCAAATTAAATCGCTATTCAGTATGTGCCATTTACACAGGTTTTCCACGATTTCTTTCCTAAGGTAATAGGCCTAGCAGCTAGCTGGCTGCTGCTGCTGCTATGCTTCGGCAGCTGTCATTTTGACATATTTTATGCTTTCTTTAGAAGGGAGAGGTTGATTGAATGTGAGAAAAGTGGAACTTTGACAGGCTGTCAGAATCCCTTGCAGCACAAACCTACCTGCCAGCTAACTTGTTTCAGGTTTATTTCAAAGAATGTTTCCAGCACACAAACTTCCATTACTAGCTCAAGAAGGTCTTAAATAGGTAGCTTCCATTTTGTCAAAATCTAAATTAAATAATTTTCACTTCAAATTGGTTTAAATTTCAGGAAGTCCAGGTGTCTCTGAGAAAGCAAAAGCAAGTTCCCTTTCCTCTGTCCATATGCAAAGGTCTAGGTGGATGAAAGAAATGTTGGTCTTTGCTTTCTTTCATTATTTTTATTGTAGTAAGTTATTTGTCCTCATTTATGAACAGACTTCTGGAATTCTGAAATCAGTTCATGAACTGGTCAGTAGTAGGCATGTTGTAAATGATCATTCCTTAATAGGGAATCAAGCTGGGAGGAGATGCTGCTTTTATTACTAATGGAATTAAGCTGTTATAATTAATAGCAGACAACTATTTGCACGACACATTCACTTACATAATTCACTTACAGCCGTCCTGTTGGAGCAACCCCATCAGCACGTTCAGAGGCAGGGGTTGGACCGGTGTCCCAATGGCATCTAGTTAGGTGTTTGGAAAGTCCCTCTGAGTGCTCTTTGTTTTCGGAGATATAAACATATATTCCTGAACTCTTCGTCTGCGTGTAGCAGCTACTGTCCTCGGATCCGGTCTGAGTCACAGCCAGTGTGTGGTGATGCCAGTGTGGGCTAGTGGCCTTGGACAGATTCAGCGTGTTTTCGGTGTCCTGTGTTTATCCATTCTTGCAGGTGCAACAGGGCTACTGGTCTACTGAGTTAAATTGGTCTTGGGAAACGTTCTCACAGCATCTTCTCAGCAGGTGCTTTTCCTTTCTTTGGCCTGGAGTTTTCTGGTAACTATGTTGCCATCTAAATCTAGGAATACCTGTAGAAACCATTCACTCAATTCACAGATAGTGGTCTTTATGAAAGCCAGAAATAAATAGAATTGAGATGATTTCAAAGAAAAGGACTTATAAATATTTTGATCACCCTGCAGAACATGTTTATATGTGTCATTTTCACTTTCCTGGTCACTTGCATGAAAATATTTAGTAAAAACGTGCAATATTTATTCATCTGCTTTATCAGATGCCTTTTGAGGCATATCCATAGCATTTCACATGTACGAGCTTTGGTATTTGCATTTACCTTTATTTGCTAAACTCAAGTTCTTTTGGCCAACTGCATGCAGTAATATAGTTATACCTATGAAAATACCTTCTACAGTATATACAGGGATGAAATTAAACCCTACATTCCACTCTGGTCCTATGAGAATTATCTGGATCCATCTCTTCTGGAATACTGTACTATACCTGCTGAAGTAGTCACGAAGCTGTCTGATTGAGGGGTGCACCCAGCTGGGTTCTCAGCCTGAATCCATGCTACCTGCAAAGTCTCTGTCACTCTTAATGGTTTAAGGAGGTTTATGGAACTATTTCTAACTAAATAATCATGGAATGGTGTAAAATGCAAAGGTTAGTGTAAATGAACTGGTTGAGATCCAAAGTGCATCATGTGCCTGGGAGATACAGCGAGTGTACAAGCGGAAGTAAATAAAAGAACATGCTGACCCATCTCCTCCTAATGCCTTTGCATAAGGATAGAGGCTTGGCTTACTGTACTTAGTAAAGCCTGGTTTTCTTTTTTCTCCATATCTTGTAAAAGTTTCATTGTCCCCTGGGGGGTCTCAACACATGTTGGACCCAATTTGCTTTTCAGTCATTGTGGTTGAAGTTGCATACAGGAAGGTGGAAGAAACCCAGCTCTGGCACACGGAACAATTTGATAATGTGGTATAAATTCCTGCCTATCCTCTGGTAGGCAGTTTGCAGGATGCCTACAGCAAATTCTGTCCCACTCTAATCCTAGCAATCCATAGCAAATTTTGTTCTTAAGAAATGGAAAAAAAGCACTATTGTTGAAGAATAAAAGAGATTTAGTTCAGACAAGATTCTGCAGATACTTAATTTTCCTATGGAGGACCAAAGAACTTGAGACTCTTATAACCCTTAGAGACAAGTTAATGTACACTGTGACCAGTTTCCCATAGGAATGAAGGAAGAAGTTGTCAGAAATCTATTTTTTTGTCTCAGGTAATTTTTTCCTCTCCTTCTAAATATGTTTTTACCCACCCACCCCCCTGCCACCTCCCTTGTGAATCCAATGTTTTTGCAGTATGGTTATCCAAATTATTCCTCACCAAAACACACAAACTTCCAAAGATGAGCGAACTTTATGCGGCACTGCCAGATACTGTTAGTCAAACAGGAAGATACAGCAATGAAAAGTATTTCTCAAGACAATTCAGAATGCTTTCAGAAAATCATCTAGTCTGTCTTACTGCTTATTTATCCACATCCTTTGCAAATGAACATAGTAATTAGTCCCAAATAAAAACACTTGGATTATTCAAACTGTTATTATCCAGTTAATGACTGGAAACCCAGAGATGACTTAGAAGACCATTCTGTACTGGGATTCTTTTCTGTGCAGACATTACCAGAAAAAGAGTGGAAAATTGTGAAGATTAGTAGACAAAGCTCGAACAATTATGTGGTTTCCTTGCTTGAAAGGGACCGTTCAGAAGCAAAGTCATTGTAGGAATTTCACTGTCAGAATAATTGAGAGTTTTGATTTAATCTGGAGTTGAGAGACCTCTTAGAAATTGTAGTAAGAGAGCTGAATTATAAAAACTACACATTACCGTTAAAAGCAGAACATGATATTGGAAAGCAAGCCAGGAGTCCTGACTGAAACTCAGAACCAGTTTCTCCAGCTGAAAGCAGGAACATGATGGATTAGTTGTTAATGATTGTTGTTCAGAAAAAATCTGTAACTTTTATGCATTCGTAGAATCTGAGATCTTAGCCCAATTCAGGCTTTCAAATATTGCTGCTATGCAAATATTAGATTAGGAAAATATTAATAATTAAATTAATCCATGTTTTACTTTTTGATGTGAAAGATTTTTCCTTTTCTAAGACGTGGGCTTAAGTGACATATAAAAAGTCATTTCTAGAAGTAGATTTCCGTACAACATTGTTTTCTCTTATATTTCTGTATTTATTTGGCTACTCTTTTATCATTTGTACTTAATAAATTCAATAGTTGGGCATATAGATTTTGTAAAACTGTACAGTTTTAAAGATTTGCACATGAATCTATCTTTGTTTGACAGAAAACCATGCTGTATTCTGTACAGAATATTAAGGAATGTGAGAATTTGTACAGAGTTTGTTTGAATGCTGATAAATCATGGAATCACTTTGTTTTCTGACCATTGGGACTTGCTGCGTAGGAAATACTCATTTCAACACGTAGAATTTCCTTTTTCACAATTTTTTATGCCAGCTCAGATCATTGATGTCTGGTTACAGAGCAGAGGTGTCCTTAGTGGTACGGGAAAGTGACTGTCAGTGCACGTGCAGCATACTTTTCCTTCCCTCCTTAAATTTGACGATGATACTCTTAATTGTTTAATTTTTCATTACCTTACTCTCACACACTTTTCTAAGAACTTAACTTCTAATATCATTGTGGTATTGGCTGAAAAGGATGTGTGCATGCACAAGTGTGTGTGTGTGTGTGTCTATGTCTGGTACTCAAGGTTCTGGTAGCCAAGTTAACTGGAAGTTAGATTTGGTATCTGTACAATGCATTGAGATTTGTATTTTTAGTTATATATTTTAATACTTTTATGCATGTGTGTATAAGTAGAAATTTATACATACAAAGAGCTCACAGAAATTTACAAGAATATATGCATAATATTTATATACATATATGAATGTGCATTAATATATGTGTGTGTATGCAAAGATAGTTTTACACCTTCCTGAAATTATGGATTGTATTCATACTTTTACCAGACTCTTACTGTAAGGCACTTTATATACTAAATGCATTTGGGTGAGGAAGAGGATGGTCCTGCCAGGCAGTATTTTGAAGTGGAAAGAGCTAATTTTCTTCAAAATAGTAAGCAAAACCAAAGACTTATCAATATAGTACAGGACAGGCAGAGGAAGTAGAAACATGCTTTCATGTAAAATTCAAGTTGTCTAAGAACATTACTGTTGAAATCTTTAACAGAATCCTCCTGTACAAAAATGGGGCAAAATGACAAGCCTCTTTTTCTTTTCCAGCTCAATGACAAAAAATCTTTCTTAAATTGACTTTGCTACTTCTGGAACAAAGAATGCTGTTTGCCGTGTTGGGCCTCCCCACAATGCCATGAAAACAACCAAACCCTCCTTCTAAAGGTGCCCGTCATCATAGTGATACACCATTCCTCTTCCCATGCCAAGGGCCAGCCTCTTAAACGTAGGAGTATTATTTCTCTATAGAGCAGAAAAAGGTCTGTAGAACGTGCAAGTTGCAAAGGCCATGGCCTAGAAGATTCTTTGCCTAGAAGATTCTAGGAAGTCAGCACACAGAACCTTGAGGCAGGTTCATGTCACCTGCTGGTTCAGTATCCTTTGTGCCCCACCGAAATCTGCCAGGAATTGAGTACTTCTGAAGAGGAAGCACAGTGTTCACTGTCCGTCTGTGGCAGCATTTCAACATCAGAAGGGGCTGGAAGAACCTTGTCAAGTGTGAGGCTGAAAACGTAGAACAGTACATACCAGCCCAGTTTGTCCTTCATGCCAATGGAAGGAATTTCTTTCCTTTTGAAGGGAATGAACTAGAGAGACCATGGATTAAAATGAACATCTTTGGTAACAAAGCAAAATCATTTACATACCTGATTTATACACACCTGTGAGCATCTACTTGATAGTATCTGTGTGTTTGCAAAAGGACATTAATTTAAAAGTATAGAAGAAACACCTTTTCATAGCATTTCTTGTGGAAAAATCATTCTGGTGATGATTGTAATCACATTAATCCTCTTCCACATATTTCATTTGCTCATCCCGAATGAGGAACTGGATGAATTCTGAGGCCATTTCAGATTTGACAGAATGCCACAGAGTAGAGGAAAACAAGCAGCAGCGCCAAGGAAGCCCACTTGTCATCCCTCCCCTCGCAGGAAAGATTGTAGAGTAAACTTGGTCTCTTTGCCTCACAGCCAATTTTCATGTTCTGTGCAGAGCTCTCACACTGGCTTAGTATTTCAGTTTTCTACAAGCATGTTTCATGCTGTTGTAATTCTAATTAAATGCATTTTTAGTAAAATACCAACTTGTTAGTTTTCTTAATTAGCTTTGATATTTTAGCTTCCACATCTGTCTTTCCTTCTTTCATGCGTATTTTTTTCCTTTTTCGCTTGTTTCATACTTACACATGAAGTTTCCATTTAAAGGATACAACCCTAATTTTCTTTTTCCTCCCTTTTCTTTCCTTCTTAACGGTTACTGAGGAATAATGATTCTGTGCAGAGCTGTTAGTGGAATAATTCAAATAATGACTGAAATGATGATTTGTGGTATAATGATGTCAATGATACTTAGATGCTACTATTCATTCTCCTTGTTCAAGTTATTATTAATACCGGTATAGTACTTCTGACCTATAGTCTCAAGAAACATCTGCAGCTATTTTACTGTGAATCTTGACTCCTCATAAACAGCAGCATTTTACAAACACGGTAGTGTCATCAGGAAAAAAAGAAAAAAAAGGTACATTAATCTCCTGAGTCTTGTGGCCTCACCCAACCAGGCAGTGATTTAGTGAAATCCCGTTGTTTATGATACACGTGAAAGGCTAGACAAGAGCTGCTCAATGCCGGTATTGAGGTCTTCTTGCCTGTCATGTTGGCACTGGCTTTCAGTTAAATATGTACATTTCTCGTCATGCCAAATGAGCAGAACACTCGAGAATGAGAGGATAGGAATTCTTTCAGTCATGTATCAAATAATATCATGGGTTCTGCATCATTTTTAATTTATGATACACATTTTTTATAAGTTTCTCATTATATACAGATACACAAAATTAACAAACATGCTTGCTTTTAAAGGAAACACATTCCTTTTAAAGAACACATTTGTATTAATTTTTACCAGCCGCTGATACCTGGTCATTTTCTTTTGACTTCTGAAAGCAAAGCTGTTAGAGAATAGAAAGCCAAGAAGTAGTACAGATATGGAAAATAACTTCATGTTTTGTCTTACCCGTGGAGGCTAAACGATCATCTGTCGATTCTCAGTAGCAAGAAGGAATAAAAGAAAGAGAAGTTAAAGTTCAGCAGAGAGGAGAAATTGCTGCACTGCAAATATTTTGAGTAAACAAATTACGAGTAAACAAATTACAAGTAAACATACATCTTTGTGGATGCTGTCTTCCTGTCCCCTATTTTGGGTTTTGAAAGGTGAGAGGAAAGTAGAGCAATAATTAATTTATTCTCCAACGTGAGTCAAATCTTCATTAAGAAAAATGGATACTGCCACACTTACTCCTACCTGTCTACCAGCTGAGTATCGACCACATTAAATTAATATACCGTGTCTTCTTATTGCAAGATATTGGGAAGACTGGAAAGAACCTTGTTACCTTCAACCTTTCCATATGAAAAAATATATCATTGATGATACTGGGTGCTCATCTTTTTTTCACAGTTGAATAATAAGAACCTAAATATACTGTAGAGTTCCAAGTAAACTAAATACAATGTAGAATAAGAAATAGGTTGTCTTATGTTAAGAGTACTGTATTTTGTCCTTGTGACAATGTAATTAAATTTAAAAGTTTAAGTCAGTGGCTTTTTTATATATTGTTAGGTGGTCTTTAATTGATAGCGGCTAAAATTTAGTTTTCCTCCAACAGGATTGGTTTAGATTGTCTCAATTGTCATTAAAAGCCATGTGCAATGGCTCATATTTGCTGTACGTGATTCAGGTGATTGATTTGCAGCAAATGGAAAAGGAGGTCTAGAAAAGTAAAGTGCTCATGTAAATGCCTCGTAACTCAGTCATGTGTCCTGAGCTAGTGCAATGTGGTTTATGCTTTGCAGCATGATATTATTTCCAGCAACTGGGCATGAAAAAAAGCTTTTGAACAGCTACGGGTCTGTACAGGGGCAGTGGCTTACAGAGCATATTTAGTTCTGTTCTTACAGTTCAAGTTTTTCCTACTTCTTGATAAACTCCATGTCTTCTGCTGACACACGGAGGAAATTGCACTCTAAGAAAAATGTGAGAGATAGAGAGCCTCTGGAAATGTTATTTTAATGTTTGTTTTTATACAAGTATGGTTCTGGATTTGTTACTCCAGTAAGAAAAAAGGTTGGTTCATATCCAAGTAAGGTAATTTGGACCTGATTTTAAATCTCGTTCAAGGGAACAGATACAGAATTTTAAAAATGCTTAAATCACTAGGAAATGGCATTAATCTTGTAGGTTCATTGCTCTTCTGTTACACCAATGACTGCTAGAGAGTTTTACAGGTAGAAAAGATACTGCACAGTACGTATGTTTCATGGTCATTTTTGGCAGTGACTGTGGAAGCTCTTTTCCTCTCTGGGTCAGATCTGAAGCATCGATAAAAGCTGCAGGACTGAACTGGGAACACAGGTGGTGCCCATGTTGGGAAGGGAAGAGGACTGGAGTTACCAGAAGATGGAGAGTGGCTATGGCCTCTCTGGGAGTCCTGCAGCTCACAATTTCTCCACCATATTTGCTTAAGAGCAGGATCCCATGACATGACCAATATGCTTTTGAATTGAGGAATGGGGGGAAATCACCTCTTCCGTTGCTGTCTGATGGGACTTATCTTGCTTGTCATTGACAAACATGCAAATTCTGGGAGAACGAATGACAACAACACAGAATGAACTTGGGATATATAGTGAATGGAGGGAAGGATTGGATGACTGTAGCCGTTTCTTTGAAAAATAAATGCAAAAGAAGAATTGCAGAGCAGGGGTTTTGGCAGCATTTTAACTGCTTAGCTGATGATAATCGCAGGTGACTAAGGAAAGGCTATTGAAAATAGAGTGGGTGTAGTGTTTTTTCATAGGTTATTTTCTGAGTTTCTATCAGTCATTAGATGAGATAATTTGTGAAATTTGAGGCTGCCCTTAATGGACATACTCAGTAATTATCTACCCTGCTTTGGAGCTCGATGCCTTCACAGATTCGTGTGGGTTAATATTTTGTAAGTGCATAGAAGGTCAGAAAAGGAGGACACTAGAAATGCAAAGTACAAAATTGTTTTGTTATATTATTATTATATAAAACCAGGATAACCACAGTATGTATGTGAGGCAGCAAACGCAGCATTTTTCCAAGCACTTAGAATGTTCATTACATAGAAATTCTCACATTCAGTGTGTTCATATGCTTATGTCCTTAACCTGTAAAATATTTACTTCCTGGGTAGTTCATAGATGCATATAAATATTATGTTTTCATATCATTCTCAAAATTGTTATGTTGCAAAATCCTGACATCCTGCAATAAAACTCATAATTTCTGTGTAAAAGCTGCCCAGGAAAACCATTTTTTTTTCAAATTTCTTTGTGGGAAGGAGTCCATGCACCTCACTGAATCATAGCTGTATTCACCACTTCCCAAATGACAAATTCAATCAAAATATTTCCATGAAATATTTTAGCATCTGTACAGCAGTGATGTTTAGATACGCTAGCTTTATTCATTAGCACACCTCAATAAAATAACCATCCTCAATGATTTTATCTCATTAATCACAGCCAGGAAAATTCAGAAACAGTACATTGTTTTTCATGGCTTGTGCTAAGCAAATAAAGTAGAACTGATAGATAGATGGTGACCCATATTGTCAGCTACTATTTGAGTACAGGGTGGAGGGAAGCACCTTTTGCAATATGTCACTGACTGAGGATTTTATAAAAATAGAAGTGTCACTACCTGAGTTCAGATTAGGAAACTCAACCTGTCAAGTGCCTGATTTTTACAAACTCTTCCTTTGCCCTACAACCTGCATTTTCATGTGGCTTTATATTATTTTTTCAATCAATAAAACTTGAGAGCAGTGCCTACTTGTTGAGATCTAAGGTTAAGTTCCACACACTTTTTCCAAACAGAATTCTACAAAAGGCTCCCTGATGACAGCTATTGATTAAGGCTGCAGAGCTCTTCTCTATTACATGACACCGAGGCGAGAAATGTGCTAACCACCTGGAAGTGCTGTCAGGGAGTTAGCCTAAGAGGAAGGGCAACACCTGGAAACGGTGAACCTACAAGAACAGAAAGTGAGGTAAGTAACTTACCTCTTACTGGGAACAACGGGAGAGGTGTAGAGGTAAAAAAAGAATAAATGAAAGAAAAACTTGTCAAATATTATTGTTGTGTAATAGTTACTCTGGCAGTAACAGAGCCTATGATGGAGTAATAGAAAATAAGAGATTAGTAATGGATCAAATTTTGTTCTGGGTGGAGGGATGGCATGTGACTGCTTGGCTGTGTGTCTAGGGTTAAGCCATATGGCGCTGCAGCAAGTTGTTAACACTCCCCCTTTTCGCTTTAGTCATGTAATGAGGTCATACCCGTAATCTCACTTCACATTATCGGTGCCACTCTGCCAAGTGCTGTTAGAGGAAACTTTCCCTGATACCACTGGTTGCCTGGGCTCTTAACTGTACCCTTTTGGTCTGACCGAAGAGGTTACCAATGCATAAGCTTTTGGGCACTTTTCCCAAAGAGGCATAAGAAAACAAACACTATGGAGCTGAGGAATTGGTGGCTCTTCCATAACCATCTCTGTCCCCTGTTGTCATGCCCGGAGGACAAAGGGTTACCAGGTGCCAGTTTATGTATATTATGTATATGATTTTTTTTTTTAATTATTTTTTTTATACTTTGTTGGAATCTCTGGGAGAAGCTAGCAGGATTACAAAATAGAAAAGCAAGGATTACATACATACACCCTGAATAATCAAATGACTGCATATAGACTGTACTTTTTAAATTTTCACCATATGAGGCTATTTTACGAAAATTATACAAGCTAGAAAAAGTGAAGTCTCCAACTACTCATGTGCCAAGTATTCTCTGATTTATTTAGTTGGTTTATTTTAGTAGCACTAACACTGAGCACGTGGATTAGCTCTTGTAAAAAAACATCCTGTCTTGTCCTTGCAAATAAACTTATTTTCTGAAAGGGGAGATGAGCAAACGCATGTGGGTGAAGAGGCAGAGTAAGAAAAGAACCCCAAGGAGATCTTGACCCTATAATCTTTGATATTGCAGTTCAGCATGTTAACATTAGACCACTGCATCACATCGTGCAGAAGTGTGAGTTTAAAGGCCAATGAACTCCACAGATTTTCCCAGTCTTTCACAGTTACAGAAACACCTGCTCTAAATATATTTGGGCTGATGATTCAGTAGCCGTTACAGGGCCCTTAACGACTGACCTGAGCTGTCCAGTGGAAATGCAGTGGAGGCAGTAATTTTTACTTGCCTTCATGTTGAACAGATATTTATGGTGAAGGATGGAAAACTTTGGTGACAGATCATTTCCAATGTACACCGCTATTCTGAGGAGATCATATCAAACTCTCTCTGAAAAGACTGGGCTCTGTTTCTGTGGGCTGGTAAAAGAATGGCTTTGAGTAAGTGTAAGTGCCAACACAAAGTGGTCAAATCAGTATGTTCCTATTATACATCTGTTTATCTCTTCTTTTTTTTTTTCTGTAAATGGACAATGACTGTCTTGGCAGCACTACAAAATACACTGTGTATGGATGTAAAGCACATGAATGCACTCCATATCATCTTTCTCACAAGAATTATTTTAAAATATTTTGCATATTGAATCTCCACGAACTTTACAATAACATCAGCAATGTGCTATAAAGACACTTCAGGGAAGGGAAAGTAGATTGTTAATACTAGTGTATCACCTACCATCTGGACCCACTTAACACATGGTGAGATGTAAAGATTCAGCCATTTGTGGAATTTGATCCCAGAGCTCACTTTCAGTCAGGTAAAGCCATGTCTGGACAGGCACAGCTGTTGTATGTACATCATGTAGTTCATTTAATTTATGGCTCGATTGTGTTAGAATAATGCTGTATTGGGATTAGTGCAAAACCACAGTGCTCTGCTAGGTGAATTGGTGACAGTCAGGTTCAAAGGAGCGTGATCCATGCCAGTGTCCCCAGTGCATGGCAGCGTATGTAACAGCTTCATCAAGGTGGTATATTCCCATTGATTTAGATCATGGTCATAGGAAGGCAATGGAACAGGAATTTTACATTTACCCACTGTGTGGGTTGTGCGAAAAACCCCACAGTAATATCTCCAGGGTCATCCATAAAATAAACTTAGCAATTCTGGTGAATCTTCAGGTACCCTGCAGACAAATGTTGATGCTTCCGTTGTGCCTTTGGGCTCAGGGAGCATATGCTTTTCCTTTACTAGCTTTAGCAGGTATGGGCCTGAACATGTAGGTGGAATCTTATCTTATATAGACAGCTTTAAAAGGTAGATAGTGGCAGTGTGCTGTAAAGAAAAGAAATCTGAGTACATTCTGAGGTGTACTTTACTGGAACAGTTCCCTCTATTTAAGTGAATAGCTATGTTTATGGAGGCAACCATACCTACAATACTCACATTTCTCTGCAAATTCACGTGTCCTCAAAATGTATTGGTGTGGTTCGTTTTCCTGTTTAGAATATCCAGATTCTTTCTTGTTTTTCATTTACATTGAAGTGTAACTCTTCTCTAAGTATTGTCTTTACAGATCCATGTTCTTGGAACGCATGTTCCATAAGCAAATGCAGTCAGTGAAATACAAGCTATAATGACATTGCCAGGCACCCTCACTGGTCAATGTATAGCTAGCTTTTTGTGGTACTTAAGCGTATGTCAATATTGAGCAATATGATATATTACTTTGCATAGCATCTCTCATGCTAACTCTGTCCGGTGCCTCCTGACTGAATCTATGTATTAATTATGAACACCAAAACAGTCCATTCGTATTTCACATATGCTCACATGTATTGGCATGGAAAAGTTGAAGAATGTGTTTTGAAAACATCAGTTCTGAACATAAATGTCCAGATGTAGCATTAGGATTATGTACAGTGGGACTATGGCATGAGAGCTGTACTCATGCAGTAGTAGTACAGAAAAAAAGAGAGACCAAGGGCGTTCTCTTTACAGGTTGAAAAGGGACAGTAAAAGGAACTGTAAAAGGTCGGTGGAGGTAGACCAGTCCATTTCTCCTCTCCATTGGCAGATGGCACTAAAAACATTTCAGTGAGTTATGTCCACACACTGTTATGGTTTTGTTCTGAGAGCTATAATCCTCCAGAGTCTGCCATCTGTTACCTTCACTAACACAGACACTATGAGGTAGGTATGTACATCTTTAGGGGAAGGTGGCAGCATCCATTTCCAGAGGAGGGCTGCTATTCACCACAACTTAGGATGTTGAAACGTGCTAAAAATTCAGTGTTCACCATCTACAAATAGCATCTCTGTTATATGACCTGTACCTAAGGAAAGAGAGCTGTCTGTTGCTTGGCCATCTCAATGATCCCTGAAGGATGGATGTTGTGAGGAATATGCCACTCAAAAGTTGACATTTAAAGTGTAAATTTAGCATTTGTCAAAAATTGCAGTCTATATGTGATATCTTTCCTAGGAATATATTACTCATTGAAAATTTTTACCTAATGCTAAAATATCCTTAGTTACCTCTAATAATAGCCAGCTTATCTTATTTTTATTTCTGAAGCTATAGAAGGCCCTCATGAGTTTCTGCAAAATAGCAGCATTGCACCTCCTTATGTATCTGTTGAAGATGACATACCTTTTCCTTGCTTTTATTATAGATTCAGACTGGGTTTCATGTTTTAAAAGCTCTATAAACAAGGCGAGTGGTACAGTTTTGTAATTAACATATCAAGGCAGATAAGGGCAATAGAAATCAGAACAAGAATTTGGAAGGTGTAACAGCGAAGTAAGTTTCAAATCTTACTTGGAGTGATGCTGTCTGATTGGCCATCAGCCACCTGGAAAAAACCAACTTCTCTCAAACTCCTAGAAAATTAGTATATTTGTCCTTTTTGATGCTTGTTTCAGATTTTATGGCTACCCATGCTGACTTGCCCCACAGGATATTAAATAATAGCAGTCTTCAGGCAGCAAAGAGAAGAACTAATTGTCGTTCTTCTTCTACTTCACCACTGCTGCTGTAATTGGACGTTATCTCCTTATAATTGCATCTGTAGTGAATAGTAATTATAATTCTTATCATTAGTTTTTTCTTTTAATTAGTTTTTTACCCTGATAAAAAAATATTTTGTACTAGTTCTTGTCTGACTTCAGAACACAAAGGCAAAGGAATACACAAGGACAGTATATTAATGTTGTTCTTTTGTTCTTCAATGCAAAGGGGGATTCTGCATAGCAAACGGTAAACTTGCAGCATGATCAGTAAAATGGAGTAGGGTAGCAGCTGAACATGAGCAGGGAAGCAGAGCTTTAATTTTAATCCTTCCTTAGTCTCTGCATAGAGTCCTGAACGTAGAGTTTGGGTGCTATGACTAAGTATAGCTTTGAAATTAATTTAGGTCAAACTGAATTACTTAAAAGAACCAAGAAAGCAAGCTTGCCAGCTCTTACCCAAATCAAACAGATATGTGTTTTAAAATAATTTTTTTTAAAATCATCATTTTAGCATGTATTAAGAATGGGAGCAAACATTTTATCACCAGGGTATGTTCTGCACCCTGTAAGCATGGTGAAGAGATTCCCAAGCTCTCTCTGGAGTGTTTTGTCCCAGATAAGAGTGAAATCTCATCTCATCTCTCTTCTAGCAGTTCAGTTTTCTTAGCAAAGAACGTTAATTTTATTTGTAAAATATAAGTATTCTAGAATTATACTGCCTGATGCAAGAGAAAGGAGAGGTGTAAAGATGGCTATGAAGTTTTATTGGAGCCCGAGTTTCCCCTCCCTGTATGTCATAGGAGCACGGGCCTCTTGCGTGTCTGCTCGCAAACTGGGAAATGCTGATAGTTTTAGCAAATAATAAAACGTAGTTTGACTGCCATTTTTTAATTTAAGTTGGGCTGTAGGTATTCATTAAATGTATGCTTGTGTATTACTATTGTATAGTAATTCCTAGATTATCGTGTATATATATATAATATAATATTACTGTTATATAGTAATTACTATTCCTTCATTACCGTATGCTTGTGTATTACCGTTATGTTTGGTAACATTCCTTTGTGGGCCTGTCCTGCTTTGGGAGGGAGCAGAGCCAGGTTTCTGTGCAGGGGGAGAGGCTGTTGCTGACACTCGTTGCCGTGGCAACCGGGGGCGGGGCCGCACCTGTGGGGAGGCGCGGACAGGTCAGGTGACCCAAACCGACCAATAGGGCGTTCCCTCCCATCTGCCTCGCTCAGTCTAAAAGCGGAGGGATCAGAGGGCTCAGGTGGGCTCTGCTTTGTTGGCTTCTTCAGTGGGCTCTTCTGGAATGGCTTTTTTTCAGTGATACTCTTTCTTTGATGACTGACACCCAAGGAAGACCCTGTCAGTTCGTCTGCTTTCGATCCCCATCAGTGTGTTCTGGAATCTGGTTCCCATTTCTCACTGAGACCACTCTGGAACTTTCCCAATGCCTGCAGGTGACGTCTTACTGGAAGCTTGATAAGTTTAAAGCTTTTTATCTTTCTTCTTCCTCTTCTTGGAGTGACAGATGGGGGAGAGCATCTGTCTTCTTGTCATTTCCAACCCAGCTTAAACCATGACAAGGTCTAAACAGCAGCATAAGGTTAGGCTTGCAGCATCCAGTTGAGCGAATGCTGGTTATTTTTTAGATCACTCTTCTGACCTAACTTTTAGACTAGACAGCAAGAGTACTTGTAGCTAAAAATACATGGTGAAGTGGTCTGAAATGCACAATAAACTCCATAAGCACGTTCACTATAGATTGTGATTGATAATACTTGCAGAATCCAGTCCCGCTGTACTTCCCACTATATTGTTACTCAGACTAAAGCTAGTACATGTGGCCTTTTCATCCATTTTTTATCCAACGCTTTGACTTTCAGATGTGCTAGGAATCTCTCCTTCTCCTCATTTTTCAGCTTAGCCCTAGTATTGTACAGAGAGCGTTTCTTAAGACCTTGAAAATCCTGATTTTCCTCTGACACATATCTTTTCCCAGTTCCGAAATTTGGCACAATAAATGTAATCAAGCTCTCTTTTTATTAGCATGGTGCACTAAATATATACAGAACGTGTGTTCGACATTTTCATAGCAAAATACAGACCATGTGTGGAGAAAATTGTGTTGTAAATCAACTTACCTGTTTACTTCCATTTTTTCCCTTGGATAAACAAAAGCAATTGGCAGATGCAAAACTTTTAATTAAGAGGAAGCTATTTTTGCTTTCTGTCCATTAAAGAGAAAAATATATAAAACTACAAACCTTCTCTTGTCTTCATTTTTTGAAATGGTATAAAACTACAACAAAAAAGTTTTCATGTGAAAACTCTATATGCCTCTGAAGCCCTATTTATTTATCTATAGATGTATAGATAAGTTTCCTCTTCTAGAATGAAATCTTAAATGCTACAGTGTGGCCTTTAGGGAATTCTTAACAGTGAGCTATAAAACCCCAAGGAACAGGGGTTTATAATGGAAATGCTGACGCATCCTTAACTAAAGTGGCACAAAAGGCAAGGATATGGTATAATTAAAACAACAGAAGTCCAGAATGTCAGTATCTAAGCAGGTCTCCTTGACAAGTTCTCTGATTTTCAGCTTTACAGCTTTAACAGCATCAACTGTTTTTTGTGGGTGGTTTGTTGTTGGCCTGGTTCGGGTTTTTTTGAACAGATATATTAGAAGGAGATTTATAAAACTGCAGCAGAGGGCAAAACAGCAGTGAAATGATTGAAGATGTGCATTTGAATCAGTTTGGTTTACAGGGATTAGTTAGGCTATATGAAAATCCATGAAGGTCATAATGACATTTATGTCGTTCTAAAACTGATGTGTGCTATTTTTTATTCGCTTTATACACTGAACATTAAACAATTTTAAATGTACTTTTGAATTGAAAAGTAGTTTTATTCAGGTTTTAGTGCAGAACAAACTTCTAAGGAAATGTATTTATAATCTAAATTCATACCTTTTGGAGCTAAGTAACATTTTCAACTAAGCTGCAATTTGACTAGAATTAAAAACAAATATCTACTGCAGCTAATTAGCTAATATGTAGTTTTTGTAAACAAGCATTTATGGGGGAGCCTTAACCAGTTTTTTAAAATTTTGAAGACTCTCTCTTGCTGTCAGTAGCGACTGAATTCTGAGAATCAGAAAATACAGACGTCTTCCATTTCATCTACGTCATCTGCAAGTTTCCTATTTACAAGCATGACTTTTTAAAAATGAATTTGTTATAGGCGCATTTAGATTACAAATTCATAAATATACCATAAATAGCTGCTACATTATAGTTTTCAGTAGGTACATGATTTTTAATAGACAGGCGTCTTGACATAGGAGCTCCAAAGTTAAATTAGTTCTATTCATTAATCACCAAAATAAAAAACATTTAGTTTTAGCAACCACATGACACATGGCTTTACTGTTCTGCCTTTATATTTTTGACTTCTCCCTCATTTTTCAACTACAAACTGAGGGGAGAAAAGAAAGCTGATATTCATAGAATTCCAAACCACAGAACTGTGAACAACAGTGAAAATATACCACTTAGTATATTCAGGGTACCTTGTTAGCTGAGACTGTTTCACAAAGCATTTGCTCATATACTTTAATTTATGTTTACATGCTCTTCTGACTCTGTCTTACTAGTTATTTTATATTAACAGATTCCTTCTCACACTTTTTTTAACCATAACTGTATTTCAATAGATAAAGTGTGTTCTAATTCCTTAATCTTTATCCTTTAAATAAGTGGAAGTCAAGGTTTACAGATCTTACTTACCAAATGGCCGTTGTATTGTGTGCCTTTGATCACCACTGACCAATAGTCCTTACTGTCTTCTTAACAGCAATCTTGCTTAACCCATATGTACAGCTTTGCAGATATCAGTATTTGTGTATTTGTACTTAATTTAAAATATTACAGTGTCACCAGTTACATCTGAAAGTTGCATTGTTTTGTAATGTGAAATAAAACATCTTTTGATCCTTACCATTTAGAGCTGTACTTGTAGCAATATTTAACTGAAAGCACTGGTCACATCTACCATAAGAACAAGAATTAGAGGCCATACCATTTTCGTGTTATTCTTACCATTTTAACTCAAATGTAAAGCTATGCATAGAAAGTAACTCCTTAACTTGAGAGAGGGGGGAGAAAAAATACATTACTCAAGTACTGAAATGACTGAGGATCAAGGCAAAGTTAGTAAAGAGAATCATATTGCTCATGCTGTTTGGCTCAATGCTAATAAAATAGTTTTGGTGTTTTTCCCAGCAATTAGAAGACTTTTCTAAAATACATTCCTAAATATTTATGTAAAAGAAGCACACACAGCATGGAATATATTTATTAACTGTCTTTTTAACTTCAAAGCTTTTTATTTTTACATAATTTCATCAGTAGAAGATATATTTTTTTAAAATCCTTCTGAACTGTGTTTGGGTATCTTAAAATACAGTAATCAGAGCTGATCAGCAGTTGGTAAAATTAATACAAAGTAACTGTTTATTCAGTGTGGCTCAAAATGTAATCCTTCAGCTTTCAAGAATTTCAAACCCTCACAAAACATAATTATATCCGGAAGATGTTAATATGTAGGGGAGAAAAAGTTGTCAATACAATTTGTAGACCACAGGCAGTGCATCTGGAACAGGGATCGATTGAAAGAGGTCAGTTCTCAGTTATACATTGTGTCCCGGATTACAGAAGACATCACTAGAAATTCGAAAACTAGACACAGATTTCCAGGATTCAGGAGTTCATATTCCCATTTTACGTTTAATGGGAGCATTTTAAACACAAACGGAATGATACATTTTGGACACATCCTTTTATTATAGTCAGAAAGAGCATTCCTAAGAAGGTTTTGACATTTTTGAGATATTTTGTTGACTCGGGAGAATTTTTCTAGTTACATCCATGTATTTCTACTAGAATAACATCCTTTTAAAGACTTATACTATAGTATAATAGCATTTTTCTTTGGCTTAGCTCAAAGGTTTTCCTGGGACTCCAAGAAAAAAAAAAATCTGCAAAGCAAATGCACAACCTTATTTGCGCATATATATTGGTTTAGAGCTACGTGTCAGGTTACATAGAATTTTCTGCTGTGAAATAGGAGTTCACATCAAATGTGGAACATG
>JAOXJK010000051.1:35592468-35620281 GCA_025774025.1 Xenus cinereus | reverse complement strand
AAAAATAATTCCAAGAGTGCAGAATTGAATAAAAAATAGTAGTTTTATGTAGTGTTTTCAACTAACCTGCCGAAGTTAGGAGTTACAATAAATAGGGTGTTGGAAAATTCTCTTGAAAGGATTTCTTTTCTCTGATAAAATATAAATTTCTTCTCTAAAATAATGTAATTCATTTACGAAACCCTGACGATGCAGAAGGAAGACGACTGGTTGGTTGCAGTAGGACTGCTTCACATTGCTTTGTAGTTGATAGAACACACTGGTGGATCCAGATCCAGCAGGCTCCAACAGCTGTTTGCGCTCTTTACTCCTACATAGGTTCCAATTTATTTTTTCATTTAAGTCAATATGGAGTCAGAAACCCAAATGCATCACTGGATATGAGTGATGGTGGCTGTCAGAATGGGCTCTATAGCCATTACAAGTAAGACTAAATCAGAGTAGTCCCAAGGCTGTAATAATTTATGCTGGTGACATTTACCCCAGGTGGTCAGGGATTATAATATACCAGAAAGTCATGTTTTCCCCCAATTTGCATTACATTAATCATAGCGTAGCTAAACATAAATATCCAGCTTCAGGTTCAATTGCATGTCATACCAACTACCAAACAAAAACTCAGAATCAGTTGCTGTGACTTTGAGCGTTGCCTGTTTCATCGATGTTCAAATACTCAGATTCAAGGAAAGGATTTTTTAGAAATCAATTACATCTTATTAATAAAACACTCAGCAATGTGGAAAGTCAGATTTAAAGTAATTTCAAACTTCCTGGCTGTAAACGAAAGCATATGACTGGGCAAATCATTAGTTGGTTTTATCTTCAAATTGAATAGCTGTATTCTAGGCTGTATAAATGGCTTAGGAGCATTAGGGTTCTTAGTGTCTGTAAGCTACGTTGTTGGGACTTGTTTTTAAATATTTATAAATCTACTGTTAAGAACAAATCATTTTCTCAATCTATTTCACTAACAAATTATTTATAAGTATATCATTAATTATTTAGATTTTCCTGGTATTATATTTACATTAATAATTAAATGCATCTAATTATTAAATCATATAAATAAGATTTAGTTTCATTGATGAGCTGAAGTGCAAACAGCAATTCTGTCAGTGACTGTAAACATTTGAAATGAGATACTCTTCCGTAACAAGCCCCTCTTACTGCTAGAAGTCATGACAGTAACCTGCTGAGCTAACTTACTCTGTGTCTCTGGTACATAATTACTGTGACAGGTTTTGGCTTCTACCGCCCACACTCAGCGTTGCCCACCTCTCACAGTTACTACAGCACAGGTAGCCAGCAGTCATAATGCCAGTGTCTTTACACTGCCCACCAATTACCTCTGTACTACCTAATGACAATTAAATTTTATAGAGCAGGTGAAGATGTGATACACACTCCAGGAACCATTGGCCATCTCCTCATTAAAATCTTAAGAGCGCCACAAATGTGTAACACCGGTCCTTAATCCCAGAAGTTATAACCCATCTCAAGAGGCACTTTGATTCCCGCAGTGCCCCAACATGTGCATTTCTGCAAAGTACCAGCAGTATCAGCCTCCTCAGCACAACATTTCCAGGCTGCAGAAGGCTGAGGTTCGTGCTCTGTGCTTTACAAGATGACACAGTTAACAAGTGCCTGATTTCTCACTCCGTTGTGTCTTGTACAAAATACAATTACATGATGAGTAAAATGTAACCTCTTTCAGCCCCTGATTATGATAAAGTTAGACTAGGTTCAAAAGCCTGTCATTACCTATATGAAGTCTTCTGGTGATTACAGTTCTTTAGCATAAACCTTCAGCTAATGCAGTCCCACTGCTATTTCTAGGCTTTCCATTAGCAAGGATTACTCATGTTTAGTGATTATGTTCAGTGGCCACATTTGCAACTTCTGTGGCAGACAGATGTAAAATCGTTACATCTTCTGAAGATGTGGAATGGCTGTTTTATAGGATTCTTTACTGGCTTTGGAAACAAGTCATCATTTTGAACCTGGCAGCTGGAGACCTCAGGTCTGGACTAATGAAATTTGGTTTTAAACATTTTTCATCTTTTAAATATTTAGATGGAACCAGACACAAAGTGCATAAAGTCTTCCTGGAAGCAGTCTTAACAGAGGTCTTTTCAACTTCTCTTTGTTTTCCTGATTGCCCTTGGGTATAGCCTAATTAATCCTAGGCAAAAACTTTCCAGTTAATTACAAATAGCGCAGACTTTCCAAATGGGTTTTCCTGTTGTTCATAGCAAGTAAGCACCTGTTATAAATAGCTGCCCTTAGTTGAATGCAGACATAAAAAGTTCATAGATGTTTATTATAGCTCTTCATGTTTTCAGTATCACCTTGGTATTTTCTTCTCAGGTCTTGGTAATGTAATCCTGAAATCTTCAATTGCCTGCTTTCATCATGATTTCTTTATTCTATTAACCTATTTCCAGCCATGCTGGTTTATTGAGAAATAAAAGTAAGAATAATGTCAATGTTTTCCCAAGAAAAGGACTCAAGGGAACACTTATGGACAATGTGAACTGCAAGGAGAAAGAGCTGAGCTGATGCTAACTTACGTGAACTTTTAATTTGAGGATAACGTTAGAAGTGAATCATAATCTTCAAGGCAAAGGTCTACATTAGCTTCCTAACTAAGCTGACTTAACCTTAACTGTGAAAGTGACATTAATTACCTGACACAACTGTTATATTTCCAGTGCTACAAAAGCTGAAGAATATTTGTTTTTAAAAGATGGTGCATTGGCAGAGTGTCTATATTCAAACAATGAAGAACGTGCAATTGGGATGAGAAGAAATCTAAGAAATCTTCTGCTCTTTATGTCTCTGATATTCAAAGAGAATTTTGTAGTATGTCTGCAATTTTCTTTCTTTGACTAGTTTTTGCTTTAGCTTGGGCTTTGGTCATCTGGTTGGTTTACTGAAAACCTGAGCTGTG
This sequence comes from Xenus cinereus, assembly GCA_025774025.1. NCBI lineage: Eukaryota > Metazoa > Chordata > Aves > Charadriiformes > Scolopacidae > Xenus > Xenus cinereus. Next base: position 35,617,331 of record JAOXJK010000051.1, on the reverse strand, counting down.
ACCACAAAAATGTGCTGAAGAGATACAAGACTGACTGAAATTGTGCACACCCTAGGAAGCAAAGAGCAGAGTGCGTGCTATAATAGTCCATTTCTACTTTTAGCAAGAGTAAATGGCTAGTGAACTTCAGAAGGGAGCACACAAATAGATTGCAAGCGTCGTGCCTTAATGCTTTTATGTTGGAAAGAACTCCAATTTCTCATGCAGGGATGAGAAGTCAGAAATTAGAAAAATCATGACAATAATTGCCCTCTATATAGTGGCTAAACTTCAGCCAAAACTGTCTAACTTTCTGTCATATCACAGTCCTCCTTGATTTGATTATGTACAGCTGTTGCATCTAATCCCAGACTGTGAATTACCTCAAGAGCAACCTTTTCTTTTAATTTGACTCAATGGGGTTTGTATCTCTAAGCTCTTTCTTTCTCTAGCTGTCTCAATCTATAATACCAGATTTTCTTCTATCAAAGTTAATTTGCTTAATCTATTTATGCGTAGACAAATTTACAGATGAAGTCAGTTATGTCAGTACTCACATGTACCCAAGAATTCACTGAATCTCTTTTCTGGGAGGAATTCCAGTGCATACTCTATTTTTGCTTGGAGGTTGTGTATTCTCTATGAAAAATTGTCTTAAAGAATGTAAGGAGTCAGCAAAATGTTACAAAGACTCTGCACATCAGAATATGATCAAGTTTCAGAGGGTATCACACTGGGTACATATACACTGAAATTCCTGAATTACACAGGCTCTAAAATAAGTACCTCAGATACAAACAAGAGTAGCTTCAGTGGTCCATGGCTTAGCACAGATTTTAAAAGCCATCCAGAGCCGAACGTAAATTATCAGGCAGCTACTGAGTTTTCTGTAGCTATGCATCTGCAATAACCCTTGCTGAGCACATTTATAACTTGCTCAGATGCACCTGCCTGACCTGTAAGTACTACTTGAACTTGAAATATATAGCTGAGCTTTTTGTATAGCCAAGCTCTGTGAGATGGTTTCATATTAATCTATATGTTTACTTGTTGATTATGGACCTACTAATGTACAGAAAAGTATTAGTTTCTGGGCGTGTCAAAAAAAGTTCTTTGATTTAGGCATGTAGTTGATCCATGTCACCTTAGATTCACCCAGCTAAAGAGAGGGTCTTGCTTCGCTGTCATTGCTTTGGTTCTGTCAAACGATAAGGTCACAAATAAGCGTATATAATACTGTTAAAGCTGGGCATGTGGTCAGAAATGGCAGTAGCAGATTGGAAACAGCTCTCTCTTGTCAGTAGAAATTTTGCTTCTCTGAACTATCATCCGATTTGCAGGTAATTAAAATTTAATGCTCTTTAACATGATTATGCAAAAATCTTAATCATAAGGCAGATTGACCTACGTGTCTGGTAGGCTGAAAAAATGCCACCTTAAACAGATTTCTTCTGATTGCAGTTCTTGATGCAACCGGCTATTTGGGGATGGGGTTCTGTAGAGTCTGGACATAAGGGTATCAACAAGTGGCTTTCAAAGTTGATTAAAGCAGTAGAGCTGACTTACGTCATCTTAATGAAGTGTGAGTACTACCAAGCTGTACTTAGTTTCTGGAAGACTTACGGAGTTTCTATGCTTTTCTTGTAGCCAATGCTTTTTTTTCTTTTTTTCTTTTTTTCTTTTTTTTTTTTAAGTGAAGTAGTTTGAGTACATTTTAAGAGTAAAATATCCTGAGGGTGTGATTGGATCTTGACCAAATCTATGGTTGATGATGATAAGAGAAAATGAATTTTATTAGCAACATAATGATGGTGCAAGAGCACATATATTCAGATTTGTCAATAATAAACATAGATTGGAAAACAGAAAAAGATTTCTAAGCTCTAGCTGAAAGGAAAGTACTGAAACACTCCCTGACAAGGTGGAGTATGAAGGACACAGTGCAATATGATAGAACTAAGAAATTAGTGAATTAAAAATTAAAACTTGTGACCTTTGTCTTTGGATGTTCAATTTGCTAGTATCCTCAAGAGGGGGCTGTTAAGACTCTTAGTTGTCATTTGTTGATTGTTGCTGGTACTGAATTTATATTGACATTAATTAAATCCGTGCTTGAAGGGTTCAGCTTGGAGACTTAACATGGCTGGAAAGAGATGCTGAAGGGATGCACTAACATGCCTAGAGGTATTAAGGAATCTCATAAGTGAATAATTCATGTACCTTCTTTTCCTCAGGATTAAAATGGTCACTAGACTTGTTTCCCAGAAGAAAATTTTCACCATATCACATTGTAGTCTATAGGATTTGGAATGGGTAGGAAAGAAAGAAGTCTGCCTGTTTCTATAGCTGGGGAGCACTCACCTGGATAATCTGCATGTTTTTGCCTTAAGAAATTCTCTACTGTTTTAGGGATAAGGAACACTAGTAATGTCTTTAATATCACACTTTTCCTCTAGCACATAGATAATTTTTAGAATCTTACATGTCTGCTGTAAGGTCATAAGCCTGTTAAAGAACACGGCATACACCATGCCATGTGGTATATGGGATGAGGCTCCGTGGCTCATTCTGGACAAATCATCTTCTTCTGACTGCTGGACTCCATCCGTCCACATGGATCACCTAGATCCGTGTCTGTACCAAAGCCCCAGATGGACATTCCCTTGAGCTTTTAGATTCAGAGATGCATTTTTAATTTGGCTAGATATTATCAGGGATGGGCTGGTATTCTTGTAGGCAGATATCCTGACACTGTCTTACTTCTCTTTTGCACCAACAGCTGTCTACTTCCAGGGGAAAAAAAAATGTAGCTTTCTAAGTAATCTATTAATTCCTACTGAAGATTAAGCAACTATTGTCATTGAAATATCTATTATAACTTTAAGATTTCCTTGAGTGGTAATAGCTAGTTTAGATCCCATTATTTTATATATTAAGTTATAGTTGTTTCTCCCTGTAAGCATTATTTTGCATTTCTCAAAAGTGATTTTACCATTTTATCATTGAGACACTAAGTATCATTCCAGATACTGTAAGACTTCTCACCTTTCTTTTTTACTATGCTTAATAAATTTACATCATTAGAAAATTTCATCCATTCCCCAGGTCATCTATGAACACATTGAGCAGCACAGTCCCCAGCATAGTTCTCTGCAGGATTTTAACTGTAAAAACTGGCCGTTTATTACTTAACTGTCATTTCAGGTTTTTTATTTGCTTACAAAACCGTGCAATAGCTCTATTTTGTGTACCCTGGCAGCTAAATTTCAAGAGTACTTTATAAAAGACAGTAATGAAAACTTTTTGCATATCCAATCATAAACTTTCCCATTTAGTACTGTGTTTGAAAATTCGTATTAGTTCTATAGAGTAAAATTTTGAATCCCTACTTTGTGAAAGTGGTATCATATTTACTATCTTCCATTCTTTCCATGCTGGAGCAGATTTAAACAATACAACGTATGTAAGACTTGAAGGTGATCTCCAAAAGAATGCTTCTCATTTGGTGAAAATATGGGAAAGAGAAGTAAATGGGGCCAAATTCTTGGCTAGTATAAACTGACAAATTTTGCCCATAATGTGCCACTGATCTAGTTTGATGTGAGTAGCCAATCGACCAGAGAAAAATAATCAACACTTCAGTAGCCGTAGAGGTCAGTGTAAATCACATAGTTTGCCTGGGAATACACCCAAGTGACCAATTGGGCTTTACAGCTCCAATTTACTACTGCTATAGTGACAGTGTAGTAATCAGTATTCGTTCTAACTAGGGTGAGGCCTTCATCAAACAGTAGACCCACCATAGGGCAGATTCCATCTGTCTACTGTAAGGACATTTCCTTTCTGTCAGGCCAGTCTGTCTTTTCCTTAAAGGTAAACTGAGGAGACCTCAAGTGTAAACAAATCAGTCCATTTTGGTAAATTTACAAAAAGCATTAGTCCCAAGCGAGAAATACAACACCGGAGGCCAAGATTAAAGTAGTTCAGACAAAAGATTTTGCCTCAGTCTGCACGGTTCCATTCTGGGTGCGATCACTACCTAGATAGCTTCGAATTAATTGAAACTTTTAATCTGGTAACCTTTTAAGCAATATGACAGTAGCACTTTTTTCCTTCAGCCATTTTTTGGTTAGAATGTTAAGTATATGTGATATGTTATGCTAATATAATAGTAAATGTGACAACCTCAAAATATCATTTTAGAGTCACGTAGCAGAAGCCTGTATTTCAGGTTTTTTCCAGTAAAATATTATGAATGCAGAAGTTGAATACTATCAGGCTGCAGTGGAAATACCGTGGTGGCATGCTGAAATGCAGGCACTGTGGAATGGGAAGACCACAGTTTACCAGTTAAGTCAGGGATGTTCCAGTGGAAAATGTTCTTTTCATTAAAAAGTTAAAATTTTCATGAAAAAAATACACTTTATGTCTGACCCTGGCTTTAACCTGGAGAGAGCCTATTGTTTCTCTGTGTAGGGAAACGGAGGAATAGTGGGGATTGACTCTAGGAGAAATAAGAAATATGTACCCACTTGTTTTGTCTGCTGAGATCTGTGAACTCAAGACCAGACATAACCTTAAAAGGCTTACTGAAGGGTTCTTCAGCAGGGTCACTTGGAGTCTAATTTTGTTAAATAAATGTGTCACATGCATTTCCATGCCTTTTTCTGCACAATTTCTTGCCCTTGAACTTAAAAAGAGGTTAGGTTTTCGTATTGGTCAAGATTTTGTGTTTCTCTGTGATTTATGGATCAATACCATTTGCCTTAATTAAAAAAAAAAAATTTTACCTTGGTATCATTTTTAGCATAAAATAGATTAATTTAATGAAGGCAGATTCCACCCGAAGTATTTCCATTTAAGAGGGCTTATTTGTTTCAGATTATATTTAAATGTGATTAAAATCAGCATGTGAAAATTATTCTGTGTGGTGATCCACATTCACATCAAATTTGAAGTTAAACATGTAACAGAAAACTTTGAATTAGTGCTATTGATGCCTGGTTGTGTTAATTTCAAAACTTATAATGCTATAAAATATGTTTATGGCATTGTAATTGATAATGCTAGTAATGCTGTGTAGTATTAGCACTTGCGGCTGTATCACTATAAAACTAATATATACTTACGGTAGTAGTCTCTGACATTCAGCTTGAGAACTAAATACATTTTATAAATCCATGAAGTATTTTTGTATGCAAATTCTGCATTTCTAAATAAGAAATAATTTATACTCAAGAAGCTTTACAAGAAACAGCAGGAGTTACATTTTTCATAGCCTTGGCTGTGTCCTTCATTGTTGCTATAGGTTGGTAATACTGCCCGGGGGAGCTACGTGGTTGAAGTATTCACCAGACTGAGAAATGCAGTAATAACTTCCAAAAAGGGACCATACCTGTTCTTTTTTCTTGTTTCAGAGATGTTTCACAGCTTTTTCTTAGCAAAGTGAGATCTATTCCTGATATAATGCTAACACCCATTCGTGCTACTGGATGAACCTATTATTTCTGATTACTTTTGCTGTCAGGAACTGGTCTGTGAATTTATGTGATCAGGAATAATTTTGGATCCTATGTTTCTGTGTAGTCTTGTTGCAAATCAAAATCTATTTTGAACTTTGAAAAGTCTCTTGAAAGTTTCCTCCATTATCTCTGAAATAGGTACATAGCATTATCGTACAAGTAGAAAAACAAAAGCTGTTTGTGTGGTTATTGCGTGATTGGAAGATCTTGCCGTCCCTGCTGTTATAAATCCTAAATTCTGGTTTTAATAGCTTCCTTTTTTTTCGCACATGCAATGTTGGTTACATTGTGTCACTAGAGACCATCTTCCTTGTAGCCAGCTGCATTCCATTATCTAAACTGATTTGATGGTCAAATACGGTGTAAGTTTTAGGAATATTGTGAATTGAGCAGAAATTTTCAGCGTCCTGAGCCAGATTCATTCCCTCTTCTAAGAGCTGGATGTACGTAATTGTGCAAAGACCAACATGCTGTCTGGCTTGCAAAGTAAACAGGTGAAGAAAGGACTTCATTCTGCCAATAACAAGGATGAACGAACATTTGCAATGTATGAGTGGACAGATTAATTTTATAATTTTTAAGTGGAAAGATAATCTGTCACTTTTGCCCTTTGGAAACAGATGCTTTACCGGGAGGTAGGATGGCCATAGCAGAATGAGACACGTGCTCTGTATAGGTACAGGCATCTCTGACAACTCCAGGAAGGGCTCTTACATAGGAAGGGGGCTGAGCAGTTGTCTGAGTCCTTTCTGTTTACCTTTGGGCTGATAGGGGATTCCCAGTGGAAAAAAACAATAAAAAACCCATATATATTTACAAAGCTCTTTGGCATACTCTGTGCTTTTTATCCTGGCTGATAAGCTACTCCTCAGCTCCAGGAAAGCTCGATATCTTGCAAAAGAAGCCACACTGAGATTTCCTAGTGGTTGGCCCCCGAGACATGAGCTTCACTTTGTCATTTTCTTTCATTCCAGGCTTGCATGTTATTTTTGGAAGAAGATTACTCAAAATCATGCAATCTATAAGATTGATCTAGTTGTATCTGTATGAATATTTCACAGTTGGCTACACGTGCGATTTTCTTATAATCCCAAAGTTACCAGGCTATTTTAAACAATTGAACTCATGCTTTAAAATTAAAAGCAGATACGATACACGACAGCATAAAATGACTCAGAGGTCAGTCTGTTTCCCCACTGGCAGTTTCAGTGCCCATGAGTGCTGGTGAAAAGAGGAAGACCAGAGCTTTCAGCATCCCAAATCAGATCCCAGTCTCCTGCCCTTGCCCTGCTCCCAGGCAGCCAAAGCCCGGGCGCTGGCTCTCCCCATGTTCCCATTCCAGCGTGTGGCTGCGCAGGGGCTGTCCCGGGAACCGCTGCCCCACATAGGAGCAGCTTTCCCTGCGTCAGTGGTTCCTCCCTGCCACGAACTCCTCCTGCCTCTCCTGCTTTCACAGAGGTACAGAGTTCACCTGACACCCCTTTACCTGTGCCTGCGCCCATCCTTCATCAAAAAGTCCATCCTGAGCCTGTCCTGCCTTAGCATGAACATGTTTATCCTTAATACTGTATTAGGGGCCTCCATCACAGATGGTATTCAAGCTATATTAATTACTGCATGAGGATCAAAGTCTATACTCCAGCAAGCTCACACACTAGCTGGGAGCAGGGGACAGCAGGCACACGTGCACAGAGACAATATGAAACAGTGAAACCATAGTCATCCATATCATAAATGGTGATTTATTTATTATTTAATGAATGCAACTAAAACCTGCAAGCTAACTGTTTCTAGGGTCTGTGACTTACTCTTATTTACTAACACATGGGTTCCAGCAAGTGTTGGAGCTGCAATCTCTTTTTTTCCTCTAGGCAATAGCAATAGACATCTTGCCAAGATTATTACCGCATTAGAAAGATATTTTTTAAATTGAGACTGTACAATTCAACTTTCTAATCTCTTAGTTTGCATAGAATTTTCCTTACTACTATGAGGAAAAAGATTTACTCCACAGAAGGACATAAAACTGTATTTCTGTGAAATCCAGCTGCATGTAAATGAGAAAACAGCTCCTCAGGAACTGCCTCCTCTCATTTGGTTAAGCAGGTGTGGAAGTTTTCCAAAAATGTTTGTGAGGCATTGCTGTAAATTGAGAATACAAATGGAAAATCATTTCCATGTCACAGGAAAAAAAATGGTTTTTTTGAAGATTCTTAATATAATCAAAATCTAGCTATACTTTCTCCACTTACAAGAAAACGTGAGTAAAGGCTACAAAGAGTTCATTACGGTGCCAGGAACAGCCCAGGGAAGCTGTGGTTTGGTCAGGCACGCTGAGGTTAACAGTTAAGCAGTGTATCTGCTAGTGCTGGCAGCAGGGCTAATGATCTCTGTTTGGGCAGGGTCCCAGCCAGCCCTGCTCACGTGTGAGATAACCCCCACAACAGAAGAGTGACTGCAGCTTTTGTCTGAAGGACCACTTGTGTCCTGCACCGGGGACCGAAGTCTTGTGCTGCATCACCTCTTCGACTGAAGAGCCTACACCCAGCCATACAACCTGTTCAGCAAACAATGGCAAGTGGGCAAAGGCTGCCAAGTAGTTTATTAATTTGTGATATAAAGTGTGTTACCCCCTTTGCCGTGACTTTATAACCAAAATCACTTTCGTCTAAAGAAACCTGGTTTACCCAGATCTGAAATTGGTGTGTCCAGAGGAGCAGCTACTTCTTTAGAGGAAGCAGATTTAAAACAATAAATACCAATACATATGTTGACTTTTCTGCATCTGGCATTCCTGTCACTCCTCTATGTAGACATGATTTAACCTTGCTATCTTCCGTTCTCTTGAGGAGAAAATTACAGTCCATTTCTCCTTTGATCTGTCATCATGGAGCAGCTGGGAACTTGTCAGCACCCCTTCTGCAGACGGACAATTCACTGCTGAGAGTAATACCCCAGCAATCTGTGTGTACTCGGCCTTGACCAAGTGACTGCGTAATCGGTAGCCAAGGAGTCCCTTTCCTCTCTGCTGTGGCATTTGGGCATTTTTGCGGATTCATACTTCACCTACTACTCGTTATTGCAGGTTCTCTTAAGCAATCCTCCCCATTATAAAGAAACAAGTCCTTGAAGGTAAACAACAATAGACTTGCAAGCAATAGAGATAATTCCTAGCTTTCAACAATTCCTGCTTAAGCATGTGCTTAAACTCAAGCAGGGTTCTCTTTGTAGCTCGTGGAAGCCATGCATGTGCTCTTGGAGGACTGAGATCAGTCGAGTTGTCTTGAGGAGTAGCTGTAAGTGGTGGTCACATTGCAAACAAAGATTAAGAAAAACAAGGTGACATCCTGCCCTGTGGAGCTAAGAATGTGGAAGCATTAATAGAACGAAATTGTAGCTCCTGCATGCAAGTCTTAATGCAATTGGTGATTTAAAATCACAACATTTTTTTAAATGCAGGTTTCCAAGTCCCATTAAGTTCAAACAAGAGGATTCATATTCTATTTAACTAGACTTCACATTGAGCTACTTTTCATTTACAGTATATTCCTAAAGGTAGAAGCAGCAGGGAGATGAAATGACTTCATTTACTGGAATTACAGCTTCTTTTATATAAAACGTTAATCATTTTGTATATGACAACCTTATGCTTAATGTTGCTAGAATACTTCTCATAAAACAGTATTTTGTGAATGCACAGACTCTCCTACTGAGAACATAACAGCTTTCAGTGGATGTGCTAATCCACTTTGAATATATGTAGTATTTAATCTTAATTATGATGCTGAAGTCTATACAATGTTAATTATTCATTTTGCATGTTCCTTGCACTTTATTGTAATTCATAATTTCCTTAATCAAAATGTAGCTTTTAATTATAACTGTAAAATTTGGATGAAACCTGCCTGGTAAGCATAAGCAGACTTTTTTTTTTTTTTTTTTGCTTAGATTTTAGTGTAAAATGACAAGGGGAAATTTGCCGAGTTGGTGAGAAAAGAGTGTCGAATGAACAACGTTCAACCAAGTGAGCAGCAACTCCCCACGCCCTCAGCCCGCCCCCCTGCAGCTGCTAGAATCAACCAGGGCTCTTCTGCTGACATTTGCTAAATCAGAAATCTCAAGGCTGGAGAGTGGAGGGTGATTTTAAATCTGGCATTCTTGCCTCCTTTTCATCACAACCAGAACACGGTATGCTTCTGCAGGTAGTGTCGCGCATAGTTCTTTGAAAAGCTTTCAAACAGGATAAGACGACTGTCATAGTACACAGAAAAAACACTAAGTAGAACTAAAAGAAAACATTACGGTTCCAACATCCTTAACAAAATTTATTAAAGCAGATGAGAAAATTTAGCAGAAAAATAGGAGAAGAAAATGGTTAGTGAGGGTTTATCTGAACAGAGATTAGGAGTAAAAAGTGTCTCTTTCATAAAGGATGGCAGGGAATAATTAACAGAGTAACAATTTTAAACTACTGCTGCTTTTTATATTTAATAGGCTTTAAATAACAGCTAAGTGTCAAGTCACAAATGTTGGGAATGCTGAAGATGATAGTGTCATATCTCAGTTGCAGCATTTAATTGAATATTTATATGACACAGCAGAATACTAAATTCTATCTTTTCTGTGTTTTGTTTCATTTTAAATGCATGTATTTTTAAGTGGAAAAGTACTCCAAAATGACTGAAGGGAGCACAGTATCATAAAATGTGTACGTTAGCAAGCAAGTCAAGAGATGCATGCCCTCTTTTCCTTTTTATTCTTTCTGGAGTCCTGGAGGAATAAACTCAGAAGTACTTACTTAGGGTTCATATTATCATCCAGAGAAGACTAAAACATATATAGTCTCATAAAGAAAACCTCTGTGTCTTGGCAAGTATGTTCTCGCAAACCCTTGCCATGCCATATTTACAACAAGCTATTGATGAAAGTTACTTGTGAAATCACCAGGGAGGAAATCACGTCTTTTTAGCCTGAAAGATATATTGGCAAATATGAACTGCCACACAAGCTTTGATATGAGCTGCAGCTCCTCATCTGTCTTGAATGTCATAGTTCAGTAGCTACACCTTTGGTCAGATGTTCTGTGGCAGATCCCAGATGACTCAAGGAATATATCCTTTCTCATTACTTATGTAGTCTTGAAATGACCTTTAGAAGGGAAAATAAAAATTCTAATGGAAAAAAATTATTCCGTGCCTTAGGATCTGTTTTCCTCATCTAGCGTTTGACACTTCAGTTTTGGCTTACAGATAGAACTACTCATGTTCAAAATCTGTATATGAGCAAAATAACCTTGTTTATGAAGTTACCTGTTCTCTCCTCCTCACCTGGGAGTTGCTGAGCCAACCCGCTCCCATGTTTACATATTGCCAGTATTCAAGAGTGAGCTACTTACAGAAGGGCACCAGGAGAAGCTGAGCACAGAGAGAAGCTAGGAAATTATTAGGCAGACGGATTTGTTGTTTCCAGGAGTAACAATTACAAGTAACCAGCCAGACTGTCCCTCTTGCTGGGATTCCCTTTTCCAGAGATCGGTGCTGCAGCAATCTAAAATTGGCTGCAGCTTTATCAGCTTAATAATGTTTTATCATTATCCAAGGTTCTTTGGCCAGTTTGTTGAGATGTATGTATCGTGTCTCCTTCCCCTGCAACCATTCTACTTTCCAGTTTTTGCCATTTGAAAGGTGGCACCTCACAAGATTTTACATACGCAGTTGTAATATCTTGCAGAGATGATACATTAGTTCTTTGCTCAGTTGTATCTTTATTTTTTTCAAAACATTTCCATAAGAGGAAAGAAAGGTAACCCATACTTAAGCAATATATAGTGGTTTATGGCTGCAGTATGCAATTTTTAAATGGTTGATATTCTGCAGTTAACAGGCTTTTGCAAAAATATTGGTATTCCAGTGATGCTGCAGACTTTCATAAAGCTGTTGTGACATTTTAGAAATTAGCTGTGAAAAAATCAGGGATCCTCTGGAATACACTGTGGAAGTGCAGAGCGGTTGGAATTGTAGGTGTCATAAGCAAATAGTGATCACTGTTGTTATTTGTGTACAAGTTGATTTCACAGAGAGATTTTTGTCTTATGTGTTAAGTCTGAAGTAGCTCAGCACAGAGTTGTTTTTAAAGTTAATAAAAAAGCTCAAAATAAGAGTTTTGGTAAATTGCACTCTTTTTCAGTTCTAGAAACCTTGTTCTTTTTCTGCTTTTAGAGTGTTTATGGTGTAAGTATACAGTCGCTCAAAACACATCCATTGTAGAGGAGGAATTATCTTTTCTGTTTCAAATCACCTGTACAGCATTTATGAATATTACAGTCCATTTTACTGACAAGGGGATACAACTTCGAAGAGTGTTTCACTAATTTCCGTCTGACTGGAAGTTTTGAAATCTTTTTGTATGTCTTCTTTAGAACATAGTGCTCCTATTCTACAGTTCCCACAGCTGCTTAAGAGATGTATTTAAAATTAATTTCTAAAGTTTCTTTAACTAAACAGCTTCAAAGATATCTGTTTAAACCATTTTGTTTCTTCTTTAAAATTTAATATCTTCTCATTCCTTTCCCATTTTCCTAAACCATACTCTTCTAAGTTTTGACCCGTAGCATAACTGAAGGCACTAGAAAAATTCCAACAACAATACAGCCCTTTCAAGCTTTTCATAATTTTCTTTGTGTTCTTTTCTGTTGTCATTTTTTATCTTTTGTTATTGGCTATTTCCTGGCTCTCTGGTGTTTGTGTGAGTCTTTGCTTCTCTTCTTTGGCTGTCCTCCATGGTTTCCAGGTCTTTGTGATGTTCAGTGAGTTGATCACCTTGCGAGATTGTACAGAAAAGATACTGATGTGTGTACATGATATCATAACAAGACTAAAGCCTGTTACACGAGTTATAAATGAGTTACAAAATAAATATTTAGAAGTTTATTTTAGAAAAGATTACATAATTTAAATATTAACACAGATTTTGCAAAAGCTGGTTGAATAGGTTTAGACAATTACAGGGGTGTGGGCACATCAAGAAAAATCAATGACAAATTGTATTAATTTATTTTCACAAATCATTTATGAGTGGTCTTGGCTGGTTTCTTAAGTGTATCAAATTATTAGCTGAAGAATTTATGCAGGTTATTTACACTTGTGGTGTGTTCAAAATTTTTGCAGTATGATGATTTACTGTCATTAGTTGTGTCATATGATTATTCACCTAAATCACATGATATTTCTTCTTTCCTTAATGAATTTTTGAAAAAAAAAAAAGCTAATAAAAATCATATGGCTTTTGTTTGCTATTCACCTAAAAATAAGATTCTTACTAACCATTTCCTAAATTTTTAGAGCAAACTAAAATCACTGGTACTAATTAATAACTATGGCTGTATAAAGCCATATTATCTGGTATTGAACTGTTTCTAACCTGAGATATCAGGATAATATTATCTAACCGTTCAATGTAAAACTGAAATGGTGTTAGAGAAGAAAAATTACGCTTTGTTTATACCCTATTCAAAGAAGACTGAGTCTCTAATTTGTTTTTTAAAAAAATTCTTTTTCTTACAGCTGTCTGGCACAACCTCACTACCCTGCCCTGACTATGGTTCACTGACAAATTGCAGTGTCCTGCGTGAGAAAGGAGTAAGTCCCAAATCCCCAAAAAGGATTATTTTTATATCATATTCAAGTGACCTATCATCTGAGACTAGCAGTAGCTAAGCTGCTATTGTTTTTTAACATAGAGTCATAATTGATAACCGTATTTTAGTCTTTTAAATCTATGAAATAAAGCTCAACTATTTAAAATGCAGAGATAATAAATAAAATACGAGCTCTACAGAAATTGAGGGCTTTTATGCCAAAATGTTTCATATGATTATTAAGGAAGTAGTATTTCCTTAACTAGGCTTTTTAAAGCATGTAAAGATGTTTCTTTCTTGACAAATACATGTCTGTGTTTTGTTAAAAAAAATTAAATATTTAAAAACTATACTGAAATTATATTGAGGTGAACAACTGAAAGCAAAGATTGCATGACAAGGTTTCTGCAGTCTGTGCTCAGTGTAGTTTCAACAAGTACGGTTTTTACTCCTGTGAAGTCCATTGATCTTAACAATACACAAAATATTTGTGAAAAGATTGAGATGTATTTCAGTTGCTTTTTGTTAACTTTCCTCCTTCTACTTGTATTTAATCATTAATACGGAATGATTGATTGACAGTGGAATTCTACATTAAAATGCTACATGCCTCGGAGGTGTTGGCTCAGTTCTAGTTTGGAGCTGCCCCAGGAGATGCAGTTCAATATTACTGTCTACTGGAACCCTGAAATAACCTGATAACTTCTACTTCGTGGCACGGTTTGCGCAGCGCAGCGTCATGTTGCTACACAGACACTTGGGGTTTTTCTGTACAGAGTTGGAATCCGAGGCACCCCACTGAGAAAAGATGCATTGCAGAAGGGCTGTGCTCATTGTCTTAGAAGGACATTGGCAGGGCTGCAGAGGGACACGGGCAGCTGGCTGGCCAAGGGATAATAGAAATAGCAAGTATGAAAGCAAAATTGCTCTCTGCTTTTTCAAAAATAAATTACAGAGATGCTGCAGAGGGAAGAGGAATTGAAACACCCTATCACTGCTCATGATGATAAGAGAATCCTGAAAATAGGCCAGGAGAAACACAGTGGCTATCACCCCAAACTACGTAAAAATGCCGGCTGTGTCCAACACTATGGACTGCTACTCAGCAGGTGGGACAAGTTAGGTGTCCCTGAGGTGTATCTATCCAAATGCACATCTCAATGATGAATGTTAGATCAGTGCATCACACACGTACAAGGACAGTCTCAACATAGAGAATATGTATGCCTAAGTATTTTGCTTATCTAGGTCTAAATGGAAATTACAGCTAGTTTGATTATTAACAATTACTACATTTTGTACCATAAAACCTTTGGTATGCTGAAAATATTTGTCATGGAAAAACAATATAAATATTAAAATACACACTGTTACCTAACTTACAGATACTGATTTCTATGATTCTGTGATTTCTTAAATATTTCTCATCTTGTGATGCAATGGATTTAAAATAATATATTTTTTTTATATTTGCACTTCGTTAAACTTTAAAGTAGGATGTGAGGAGCAACCATGTGGAGGAATTTCCATTGTCAATGGTTTAGGTTTCTTTCAGAATGGAATTTCCATAGTACTCAAATATTTGATACCTCTGTATCAGAACTATAGGACTACTCTGACAGAATATTTGTGTCAGAATCCTAGGTCATCATTATTCCCACTGCTTTTGTAAAATATTCCATCTTCCATAATCATTCCTACCTGTTCTTGAATTTAATACTACCTGGATTATTCAGCAATACTTGCTTATGCATAGTGACACTAAAGACCATAAGATTAAATTTAGCATGCACTCATATAACAGAATTGTAATTTGTATGTGAAAATTAAGCACTTGAAAGTGCTACAGAAATAATGCACTTTAATGACTCATCATACATTTAATAATAATCACATTTTTAAAAGATAAACTTCTGTTCTTATTTGTGACCTTGTCAGAGCTGCAGGTTAACAGTCAAAGTTTAGGGATTCTGCTCTGTGTATTGCCAGTGTGTTTCTTGCTTGACTTAAAGCATTTCAGCAATTTTTCTTAATTTTGATGTAACCAATGATAGAAATTGTGCATTGTTAACATTTGCCTCATGAGGGCAAGAATATTTGATGCAAGGGACTCAACATTCAGCCCAGTAATTGTGTCGGAGGGTTTAATTCAGACCAGTTTGGTTCTGTGAACTGAACACCTGCCAGCACCACTTCAGGTACTTTCCCTGTTGTCTGCTTTAATTTCCACACATTGTGCAATTTCTCTGCAATGTAAACCAGAGCATGAAACTAGGGACAGTTTGGAAACAGGAAACAGGCCTCAAAAGCAACTGATTCAAACTGAGATGCTGACATCAACACTCACCAAATAAAAGACATAAATTAAATTGCTTCCAGGTGACCACATATGAGGATACTTGGAAGGTTCAAAATGAGCTCTGGACTCCTGAGTTTGTCCTGTGCTGGAAGTACAAGACCTTCCTCCTTGTTAACAGGGAGTTACAGAGTTAAAATTTGGCAGAAATTTTATTGGCACCAAAGGGAAATGCTTTTAAGAGAAGAGACATCCAGAATGGATGCTGTAAACCAAAGAAGCGGTTTCATCGTGGCATGAGAGCAGCTCTTAAACATTCCTCTTACAAAAGAAATCCACAAGAGACATAACCTAATGGATTTTTATTCCCAAATGAAGGCCAGATACGTTGACAATTGACAAGGGACAGATTTCCCTGTGGCTTTGTTTGTAGCTAGGAATAACTTCAGATACTAGAAGGCAATTTTTACTGCCAGTTCCGCACACCTGGAACTGTAGAACTCCATTGATGTGAGAGAATTCAGCGGTAGCACCTGTCTTCTCAAACAATTTGGGAAACTAATTGTTTTCTAGAAAAGAGAGTTGAAACATTTGAAAATAAACTAGGAGTAAGTTTTATTTCTGGTCTTTTTTTTTTTTTGGTTAAGTACAGGTACTCTTTGTAAACAACTTAAAGAGTTCTTAGTTGCATCGGCTTGCGCTCAGTAGGTGTTTGCTTTTAACAATGACTTGAACTTTAATAAGCTGGTACCCATAGCTTGTGCCATGTTGCTTCAAGAGATGAAAGTTTATGACTAAAATAAAAAGACCATAGGATTTTAACTGCCAGCCAGAAGCAGAATTAGAGTTATGTTAGAATTGTTCCTGTTCTATGTGTTTTATTAAAAAGAAAATAATGGTTTACTTTAATTTCCTCAGCGCTATTCCTTTATTCCAAAAATTCCTTTACTTTTTTTTTTTTCTGTTTTTGTTAGTTTTTGGAGGGGGGTGTGGGGTTCGTTAAGGATGTGCAAATCTGAAGACTGTTAATGCACTGCATATTCTTTGAACTTCTACCTGGATTACAAAACACTGTGAGCTTATAAGTACCAAATGCAAGGTTACAGCCACATGCTCACTGTGTCCTCTTCAGTATTGCTAGCAAAGATGGATGGTTAACGTTAATACAACCATTTCGATTTAGTATCCTCTTCAAAATATCTCTCACTGCCTAGTTCTGAAACTCAGGCAAAACCAGAGGCACAAGGCCACGCTGACATCTGATTAAACAGAGGTAGATCCATATGGCTCTGCAATTTCTGCCCACTTAAGTGAAGGTCCAAATAAGTACTTGCCTATTTACTAGAACTACTCCTGGACTTTGAGCCAAATTGGCAAAATTTGGCTGAAATTGTCATAGAAATATCTATTTTTACAGTTGGGTTGGGTTTTTTTTTAGTAAGTTTGAGAAACCTTTTAATTATAACTAATCATTTCAGATCCTAGTGATAGTGACAGATTATGCATGTAGCTGAAAGTAGAAAATGTAACAGAAAATAAAAATGTGGGGTTTTTTTAAACTATTACTTGGTTTGAACTAACATTTGAAACAATATTTTTGAGATAATTGTATGTGATTGCCTGGTTGGAGTAAACTATGTAGTAGAAGGATGCTGAAAGATGCTATTAGCATCATACTTCTAAAATTATAACCTTATTCAATGCTTGCTAATGAAATTGAACTAAATATTCAGGATAAAATCCTCTGATGTTATACTTGCACCCAAAAGAAAATTCATCTTACTGTCAATACTACTAATACATATTGATAGGTAAGAAATAGAGTAGTTAACTGAAACACGTGGTTGGCATCATTAAAAAAGAGTCCTGTCTCCATGCCAAGAAGTTATTGAATGCAGCTGTATAGGATTTGTTAATTGTGGACATCCTCAAAGGAGCCAGCTGATCCTGCTTTAGTGCCTTTTCCAGCTGCACTGCATGAGGGATATTTGTTTAATATATTGGTGGGGGTGAGAGTGCTAATAGTTGAAGTATAAACTTCTCAACCTGTGTGTGGTGAAGTCTGCGTGTGTGCAGGGCTCGGAACTTTCACGTTTCTGAGAGTGAGTTTTCTTGCAGGGTTTGCTGCTCTTAGCAGCAAGAAGCCGCGGTAGTATCTGACGTGAATACAGCATTGGAGCCTGGGGTGAGTGTTTAATTTCAGTGTTGTCATGGGGTCCTTAGTCTGTGAGCAATTTTTTGTGGCCGTGGCTGTTATCTCTTTGGAAGAGGCAACGGCCCAATAGCTCTATCCAACAGGCAGAGTTAATTACGCGCTGCTTGATCCATATGCTTATATTGGTTGTGCTCAAATATGTAAGAAAAGTTAACTGTCTCCATGTGAACGCTGCTGGTTAGCTGATAACGTGCAGTGACGGGCATTTGCTGAAGTGTAGGGTGTGTTATACTGATGAGGTAGGTATGTTCAACTTGTACTGGTGCTATACGTGAAACACATAAACTCTGATAAAATTATCTAATGATAAAGTATTACTCTTTTTTGCCCACAAACACATCTAAATTTTCCCTTCCCTCACCCCCCGTAGTATCATTTTTTAGGAACATAGGAAGACTTAGATGAGCAATTTCCAGAGTTATTATAAATTGAAGTGAAAGGTAAGGAGTTGTGCTTAAATCAGGATGAAGAAATCATTCAATGTCTTTAATGCTTTTTAAGAACTTTTTTGAAAATTAGGATTCTTATTTTTTAATGTAATAAAGATTTGCATAATGCACAGGTTAAGATCTTTAATTTAACATGGAAATGAACTAAAAAGAAGAGCATTTTACTCTCTCTGAATTTAGAGTATTTAAAATTACGTATTTGCATTTTAATGAACTATCTGCATTTCACACACCTAAAATGAATTTGAAACTAATAGCTGAACCCTCTCCATATGGTGCTCTCATGGAGGGTTCAAAGGAAAACTCTGTTACCTACATATTATATTCTTGGTCTTAGTGGTGAAAGGATAATGCGTACAGTAACATAAATTACAAATAGTTATAATATGTAAACAAACTTATACTCTGTTTGGTACCACTGTTTGGTGTCTTTCATTTATGTCCCAGTTCCTCTTCTGTTTCTAGAGACCAGAGTAATTATGAGACAATGGTGGAACTTCTTTAGGTATCTATGCTAAATTTGGATTGTCCTGCTCCTAGAAGCAGAAAAAGACGTTGTCTTCTTACATATATGTTGTGTAGCCAGACTTTATGTCTTTTGGAGTTAAATGTAAGGAAAAGTAATAACAAGAGCCTTATCGGGAAGTTTTTGACAACTTCAGTAAAAAATGAGTGCAGTCTCCTGTTCAAAGGACTGTGCTTATTCCTCCCCCAACAAGTTGGCTACGTCAGAACAGTTACCAGGCATTGCAGGAGAGTTCCGATACAGCATTGCTCTTTGAGGTTTATGCCACCTGCAAGGTGCTATTCTTAGCTCTGGCCCAGGAGGTGCCACGCACTGTGCTCTGATTCCATCATCTGCTTGGGTTTCCTAAAGGCTCTGACAAAACTTCTTACAAATGTTTTTTAAGGGCAGTAGAGGGAAGATCATAGCTTTGTAAATAACAATTGCAAGCTAGAGAAGGCAGAGTAGGAGTAAATGGGCAATTCTTATGCTGTAGTTCTTACAATAGGTTATTCTTACAATGGGTCAAGCTTACCCACATGTTGTAATGTACATTTGTAAAGGATCTGGAAGGTCATCTGCTGTGAAGCAACAGTTTTTTGACTTCTTTCAAGGCTGTGAAGAGTTAGAGCAGAAGGCCATTACAATGAAGGTGAAATTCAGCGTATTTTGAGGGGCGCACATAGGAGAATTTTTTTTTTTTCTGTTTTAGCCGGGATAGAGTTAATTTTCTTTCTAGTAGCTGCTGTGTTTTGGATTTAGTATGCGAATAGTGTGATAACAAGTTTTTGTTGTTTACTTAAGTCAAGGACTTTTCAGCCTCCCATAGAAACTGAGAGGGAGCATAGAGGGGATAAGCTGGCCAATGGAATATTCCATACCACTGACATAGACGTTGTGCTCGGTGTATAAATGGTGGTTTGCTGGGGGGGACAGGAATCTGTGATCACAACGGATCATCCGGTGTTGAGAGCAGCTTGTGTTGTATCGCTTTATTTTGTATATTTTTTTACCATTAATAGAACAGTAATGGAAGAGGAAAATAATGCAAAACTTTATCTCAACCTGTGAATTTTACACCCACCCCCTCCCCCCCCAACCCTGCATTGGCCTCCAAGCAGATAAAAACCCTTATATCTTGCTCATAATTAATAGTTACTTCCATGTAAAAGCCAGGTTTAGCCATCTTGAGGAAAGCAGGACTCCATCATGCATAACAGTTACTTCAGAAGACAAATGCTGTAACTCCCAACCTCCCTCCCTTCCTTCTCCTTCACCGCAGCCCGGGTATATGAAGGCATCAGGTTTGGTATCAGAGCATTGCGTAGAGCAGATGTCATAGGGCCTTAAGCTACAAAACAGTGCATTTTGTGAGAAAGTAAAGACCAACAAATTTGGCTGGTATGCTGCACTCCTTTCACTGGGAAATCGTGGAACTTTGATTGCTACTGCTTTCATAATGGGGTGTATTTGTAAAATAAGTGCTCCGAATGGTTCCACTTTGACTTTTGCAAACCAACTTCCATAAGCTGAGAGTCAAGATAACTGCTGTTTGCACTTCATTTTACAATTTCCTGATGTTGACTCATGTTCTGAGTCAGCAACCTTTCATCTTGGCTTGGAGTCATCCACAGACACAGGTGAACAGTTTTGGAAATCTGGAAGATTACTTCAGATGTGAGATTTACAGTTGGTGGGTGCTGGTGGAAGTGTTTTAGTCTTTCATAAGGTGCCAGTGCTAATTAGGGGTGCTGGTGTCATTTATTATTTATTGAGGGGACTTGTTTATGATTTGGGGTTGGGATTTTCTGTTTGTGTTGGTTTTTATGTTTTACTGCAAACTGTGCTAAACTCTTGTTTTAGAGCAAGTGCCACAGAACACATCTGGCAAAATGGTGTTGGTTTGTGCAGATTGATTCTCTGCGTTATTGCATCCAATGACGCTATGTGGACAAAAAGGAAATATGAATAAGAATGACAAGATTCAGTTGGCAGATGCTTATATTCAACATGTCTGATTAAATCCTGTATTAAAAGGCTTTCATGGGCTTTGAGTTTTACACTCAGTAGCACATCTCTGTCTCTTTTATGAGATCTAAATTATCCTAGTTATTAGTGGTTTTAGAAAAATGTAAGTTAAATTACAGAAATAATCATAAGCCTCTAGTATTTATTTTTCTCATTACCAAACATGTAGTAAACACAGTAATAACATACGACAGGAAGATGGGTGTTTCCTGATGTTCTTATCCCCAGGTAGCTTGACTGTTAATCTAATTGCCTGGCTACTTAGAATATGGAGAGGAAAAAAGGGGATTTGAGTCACCAAGCCATAGTTTAGCTGGAGTTAACAATTCACACTTTGAATAGATTCTGACTTCTTGTGGTTCTTTAGGTACCTCTGCTATGATGTATAAGTACCTCTCAAATAATTAAAACTGCAATAACAGGTACAATCTCTCACTCTTCTTTTCCAGAGAGTAAGGAAAAAAAAAACCCAACAAAAAAACCCCACCAAAACCAAACTTACCAGCTTTGTACGAATTTTGTATGTAGAGTTCAGCAGACACATTGGCAGACACATTGTCTGTGTTTAAGAGAATGAATTATTTAAGGAAAGGTAATTTAAAGAAATGAGTTCTGCGTTTAGAAATGAAAGATTTTGTATTTTGTTCCAACCTATTTTTTGAAGTTCTCTTTGCTATAGTTGTACACTTTCATGTGTAAATTGCTTTGATACTTTTGGGATAAGAGTCATATCAGCCATTCAAAGCTGTTTCAAAAAAGAATCTCAGGTTTTGTGAAAGACAACTTGACATGCTACCAGTGCCCTGGAATTTGGATTTGAATTATAGAATACCTTTATGAACCAGTTCACATTAATTAATCATTGGAAAATGCCTTCATGTACCATGCATGCTTGAACAATTTATAAGCTTCATAGTCATCAGCTAGATACATTCATAGCGAGCTCATGTTTAGCACCTAATTTAACAAAACATTATGGAAATGAGCAACATCCTGAATATCAGCCTGATGGATTGTTAAAGTTAACCCAACACTAAAAGCAGGTGAATTTCTAGGGGTTTTCTGAGGTTCTGTGTCCGGTTCATGCTTTTGAAGGACTGTAACATTCTATCTGGAAGGCTCTGGACCTTGAAGGCGCAGAATCTTGTTGATTTTTGAATGATGACAGGATAAGTTATTTTGAGGCAAACTTAAATGTGTACACTAATGAGATACAAGAATTACAGTAAGGCCCCATAATATCAAGAAATACCCTGACTGGAAGTACTCTTTTTTTTTTTGGAAACGAGAAACTGTTTCATAATGATTTTATAAGCAAACAATTTTATTTTCATTTCATTCTTTAGTGACATTTTTGATGTGAAGAGGATACTACAGGACTACTTTTCCTCCCTGCTCCTTTATCTTACTGACAGTGATATGTTACTTTGTGGGAAACTCTTAGGACCTCCAAAAAAAAGCTAAATAGCAATGCAGAACACCTCATAAGGTTTTTCTCCTCTCTTTCTCCTTTAATACTAACAAATGATTATGGGAGACCAGATACAGTTTGACCTCTTCTCACCCCCCAGAAACAGTGTAGTGGTTGGTAGTGTTGGTATCAATTTAGCCTTGAGCATCAGAAGAGAATTCTGAAAAGCATCCATAACAGCACATATATGCCTCTTCTCACAAACACAAGTGTCACTCTGTTATTTTAGGCTATAGACATTAAGGTCTAGAAGGTTAGTCATTTGAAATATAGACGCCTATCTATTCAGAATGCCATGTTAATCAAATACAGTATGTATGACTTGAATATTTCATAGTCGAAGGGATATTTTGGTGGTTGGTTGTTTGGGTTTTTTAATAATGCCTATATAAAATAGCGTACCGTTATTACATTTCCCCCTATAGTCAGACTTGGTTTGTGATATACCTGAACTTCCATCATTCCTGGAGAAAAATCAGCCATTACATATTTTGCTATTGTTGATATTTACTCCTTGCTCAGTGTACACATGTAATGGGTATGAACATTATTGGATGTTATAAGCAAACACTTTGAGGCGTACGATCCCACAGAGTAAGACATATAGTCTGTGCCAAATCCCAACACGCATGCATGTAACTAGAAAAGATAAGCTCTAACCCCTGGGAGATGGCTTAGAAATCCAAATCACTTTAGGGCAAACTTCTCAACTGTCATTCATTGTGAGAGATGTCCCTCATTTTGCAGCTAATTTCACCTCTGGCCCACACAGGCTTGAAATTGGCTCACAGTGGCTATTGTGAATTATTTATGGGAGGAAACACTGAATCATGGAGCTGAGAAGATGTAAATCTTATTGTTGGAAAAAGACATGATTAGTACATCACTTAGAAATGCCTTGGTTCTGTAATCTTTTCTAATTAGGTTGCTTTCTCACTTAAAGCACTGGCCATTTAAAAATTTGAAAAGTTTATAAATGGTAATAGAGCTACAGGCTGTTTACTCAATGAAGAATGTGTTTGAATTCTGACTCTGTTCTTCTAATGCTTTATTATGTGGGCCCATTTTATATTAATTTCCAGTAACTGTCCTTTCATTTTCAAAATTGAAACTTGAAAAATTGTGGCAAAATGTAGTCTGCAAGTATGTTCTGAATTTAATACAGTCGGCATCAAATTCCTATTTATGTATGAACAACAAACATCCTGTAAATCATTTTTTCCTAATTGGTTTTCACCAAATTGATACATGGTTGTGTTAACTAATCTGTCGTCTATGGCGAAGCAGTACTTCTGTTTTATTCAGTCTTTTCTAGTACATGTGAGCATGTTTATACTTACTCTTTTTAAAGTTTTGAAAGGAAGATAGCATATGGGGGAAAAAAATTAAAAAGGAAGTTACATTTGCATGGCATTGATTTGAATTCTTAATTTAGTTCCTTTGTTAAAGACCGTGGGTCCTGTGTGAAATTTCTGGCCCCCGATTTCTGATCCCATTTTTTTCTGTACTAAGAGAATAAACACCTACATCCCTATTTAGTAAGGGCACCATTTAGCGACTCGGGAAAGGAGGAGGAACTCCATAATTTGGAAGCTTGAGAAAGTTGAAGGAAAAGTGTGGATTTCTTTCAAGAAAAATATTGCTTGAAGAAGTTTTGGCCAATAACAGGTTCCCCTCCTTGAAAGTAACACATAATTCCTAAATATATATGAACTAAATGTTGCTGTATGGTATATGGACATCCAAAAGCATAACTTTATCCTGTAAATATTAGTCTGCACCCTAGGTACACTTTTCCCCAAGAAACAGTTTCCCAACATTCAATGCTGGGAACACAATATATGGTAGAAATACTGATGAAACTTTACATAAGTCTCAAGACTCAAAGCTGCTTCTGGCTCCCTGGTCAGCAAAACCAAATATATTTGCATGGCTGGGTTGAATCTGAGGACCTGAGCTCACTCATCGGTGACCTTCACAGCTGGGCACAGAGAAGTATTCTGTGCAGAGCCTGCCTTTCCAGGGTAAAGATATCTGGGGGGGTTTACAAGCTCTGGGCATTTTCAGACTCCTAGGAAATGCAATATATTGAAAATCCTAATATGGTTGGGGGGGAGGAATTAATACAGTAATTGGGCACGGTTTATCTATAAATTGAAATTGTTTATGCAGACAAGTAGGCAATAATAGCAAGCTAAAATTTGCAGACTTTGGGACATACTGTTGAAAGGAGCTACAGTCACAGATTGAAGGTGGTAGTGATTCACGCTTCTCTGTTTACCACAGTTAATTTAGATAGATTCAGTGGAGATACTGCTTAATTTCAGCCCAGTCAGAAGAGCTTGTATTGGTCAAATTAATAGAATTCATTACTTCAGTCATTACTTGACTTGAAAATAATGGTTTGCATCTATAGTAACTCCCAGCAAAAGCTGGAACCTAATATAAAGGATCAGAAAAAAAGGTTCTCACTAGATGAACCACTAAACAGTTCTCACACACTAATGCTTATATCCATGTTGCACATACTGAAAAATACGGTGGAAAGAACAAAGACCAATGAAAAGAATGCTTGTATAAAAATAAAATCTTAGAAAAGCCATTTGGCACCTGCATTTAGTAATAGACATATATATCTAGTTTAGTAATACGAATATATATTGGCTTTTTTTTTTGCTGACGAGGGAGCCAGAAGCAGCTTGGAGACTCTTGAAATTTTAGATAAGTTTTATCAGTATTTGTATAGTATCTTGTGTTCTCAA
>JAOXJK010000051.1:35572117-35583680 GCA_025774025.1 Xenus cinereus | reverse complement strand
ACACTGTTGTAATCTTTGAAGAATTTGTTAAGATGTGGCATTTGTAGTGTATGTAATAACAATCTAAAACCAGGAATATTTTTTTTTTTTTGCCTCCTTATTTCTGACTGCATTGGGCTTGCATAGAGAAACGACTTACATGGAAATTTCAGCAGCTAAAAGCCCAAGAGAATAATACTTTTTGCCTACTTTGCAATAGAGAGCACAGTTCACAATATGCATAGCTGCTTATGCAGATACTTGTACACTGATCTAATTGAAAATCTTGATCTGCCTCTAATTTAAATATCAGCAAAGCAGTAATCATACCGGTGAATTCAGTAAAATTTCTGTAACCAGCGTGGAGCACCATAATGTTTTTAAAGCTGTGCTAAGCTTTAACCTGTGTCAGTGGGAATAATTTTGAAAGAAGTATCACTTGTCATTCATTAGATTAAAGAGATTTAGGCAACCTTACAAAAAGGATTGGTTCCTGTGTTTCTTCTGTCGAAGGTAAGTATTGATCAAGCAAACATTACAGAAAATGCACGTGTAATTTTTTTTTGTGGGTACTCTATATCTATATGTGGCTAAAAGGCCTGTTGGATAAAGAAGTCGTACTATATTTTAAGCGGCCGTTCATGAAACGTCAGGTTATGTTTCCAGGTAGTGTGGCTTTAGTGTATATGGAAAGTCACTGAAAATCTGTGCACAGTATCCCAGTCTCCTATTTTAACTGAGGCATTTAAAGGCAGCTTATAGCCATTGGGTTTTATCACTGACCTCATATTTATAACCAAATAAGAAAAATCATTTGATTCCTACTTATTAATTCACAATGGTTCACAGTTCTGATGCTGCATGTCACTGGCTGTGGTTTCAGTCTCTTACATCAGAAGCTACAATATACTTTGGAACCTAAGCACTCTTCCAAGCAGATCAGTTAATACATCTTCATAGACAATCTCAGATAACTTGTAGAAAGCGCAGGGAATGCTGATAGCATCACAATTAGCTACGAAACAGTCCAGGATCCCAGTCCTTGGACATCCACAAGGTTTTTCAAATAATAGTTGAAGCTGGTTTGTCAAATACTGGGTTTGTATTCACTGAATTTTTTGTAGATGTTCAGGTCTTGTTACTTCGTGAACTGTAGTGTTGGTGAAATAATGAAGAAAATGATGCGTTATTCAGAAAGGGGACATTGGCACAGCTGTCTGAATGGTTCTCTTACGCAGTGGAGTGTTCCCTCATCTGAGCAGTTTTAATGCTTCCATTTACCTTAGCTTCCATTTCTTAGGGGCTCTGTTCAATTCTTCTTCAGTGCCTCATGCCAGCAAACTCCTCCTAGTGTTCAACAGGCAATTTCCATTCCTTGCATAAATGTCAAAGCAACGTTTTCTTCCCTTGCTGACTAATATCCACTAAAACTGGTCTGAGTTTATACATTCTGTTAGTTATTCCTGGGAATTTTGTGTACACGTTTCCTGTGCCTTTTCTGGACAGAGAAAATCCTTACTGAATATCTTCCTTTGTACTTGATGTTTCTCTTAGTGTCATGGCTTGAGCACAAGTCTTTGGTGCTCTGTTTGGGATTAGTTCTCTCACTAAAGTACCTAAGGAAGTGTCTCTGGGTATTTGTTGCTTTAGAGGTTTTTACCAAAATAAAAGGCAGGTGCATGATATCTGCTTCAATATGAGATCAGTACACCGTTTTGGAGATAAAAAAGCAAAATTAATAAATGAAAACTCAATTGATTAAATAGTAGGGACTGTGGCCCTTTAAGGATGGGGTTTATATGACAATAAATAGTTTTTACATCTGAGAATTGATCCATGACTTTGTATATCTCATTCTAAAGAAAAGGTGGACTTCAGATCAGGTAACTGACACCAACAGTCCGTTAACTACACAAATATATCTTCACTGACTGTTAAGAGAACAAGTGA
This sequence comes from Xenus cinereus, assembly GCA_025774025.1. Lineage (NCBI taxonomy): Eukaryota > Metazoa > Chordata > Aves > Charadriiformes > Scolopacidae > Xenus > Xenus cinereus. The sequence goes on along the minus strand of JAOXJK010000051.1, from coordinate 35,581,751 downwards.
CTTCAGGCTCTGATATAGACCTGGATTGTACACCTGAGGTCAATTGGCATGAATCTCTCACTCTTTCAGGTGCTTCATGGGCTTAAAACTGATTAGCCCACCTGCCCCAGCTGTGAAGAATCTGATATTCACATGACGCATCACGCTGTAAACTGAGTTCTGTGACATAAACTTGATGCATCTTGAAACAACCCTGTTATTTGAGAGTTATCCTGTGCCTACAGATGGTACTGGAAAGAAACAATGCTGAACATGATTGTGTAGATAGTATCTGCTACTTACTGTGTCCTTAATCCTTCCACTGTAATTATGAAATATAATCCTATTTTAATCTTCCTTTCCAGTTTTACAGACATATTTCTACATATAGTCTGTATTATGTCAATTAATATTTTATCACTATTAAATGAGATTTGGTCCTTTACCTTAAAAGAGGTAAAATTGGATTTAGAACTGCAAACAATATTGGAAACTATTATTCTAATTGTTGCTGAAAATGTGTCACCATTTGCTACTTTCTTCTATTTTTTAAGAGTGAAAACACATGAAAGTAATTGCTCTGCTTCGTGGAACACTGATAGGAGAAGAAGATTTAGCTTGGCAGATATTTTGTGCTATCCATTGCTTTATGTCACAATTTTAAGTCACTGAATAAGATGATTGTAGCTACTACTGCCCTCTTTAAAGATAAACCCTTTCACAATAATCCTGCGGTAATACAGTATTGTCAGGAAATGCAATATGCTTTACCTTCATGAGAAAACCTCTCTAATTGGAATCATTGGACCTTGACTTACTTGTCACAGCTATATTCAGGGTGAAGGTGAAATCTTTGAGAAGCCTGATCATGAAAATTAGACCATAGCTTTTCTGAATAAAAATATTATAAGAGGATACATTCATATGCAAGATCTCTTCTGCTAATTTTTTTTTCCTGATATGTAAGAACAATGGGCAATGGGGGGAAAGAGAGACAGACTTGATAGCATTTGAAAAGTCTGACTTGTTACAATTCAGTAATTAAAATACAGAAAAAAATTAAACAACTACTCTTGTTTCTTGTGCTGGAAGAGTTAATAAAAATCTCAATCTTAAACTTGAGAACAGGTGGGGGAATTGCAGCTAAAGCCATTGAGCTTAATGAGAATTAGTCATGCATTCTGATTGTTCGGGTATTGGATGAGGGACCTGCAAGGCAAGTGCTTTTCCTAAGCTCCTAAAGTCTAGATAATAAATAGAAACAAATCATCTTCTAGTGATTAGTAGATATGTATATAGAGAATTCGTAACAGAACAACAAGGCAGTTACAGTGCGGTGTAACAAAGCCATAGCTGAGGCATCTTTTTCTCCATTTAATATTGCCATTATTATTATTTAAGAAAGCTGGGAGCTGGTTGCTAATGTTTTCCTAAATTATGAACGAATAAAAAGATAATTAGCTCAAGAGCAAGGGTGTGGGTTAAAGTGTGTTGTGTGCAAGACAGCACAGTTGGTGGGGCTTGGCCCAGGAAAGGTAGGAAGGCTCAGAGTAAGCTTTGGTGCTTCAGGGGCTGGCACACACACACAAAGTAATGAACGTCATGAAAGATACAAAATACTTACCGTGTTGATTTATAGCACAAACAAGTTATGGAACCTGTGGTATGCAGGAGATCTACTGAAGATAGTGGAAAACTCCCTGGAGTTAGTTGGTCAATTATTTCACATATTTTTATTTCCAGGAAAAAAAAAATTGATCTGAAGTGATCATTAGGTTATGTTCTGACTTGACTTGAATAACTCTCATCAAAAGTTTAACGCATTGATCGCCCAACTTTTTACGTTTAGTTAAGGCTCTTGATTCAGCTTTTTAATTCCTGACAACTTCTATCAGTAAATTGCATATCTAACTCTATGCATTTTAATTTTAATGTCTTTAATCTTTATAATGCAAAACAACAAGATAATTATTTTATAAGGATGTATTTTCTTGGTTTCTAGGAGACTTAGGTGACTGGTTAGTGCAAACCTAAATAAAACACTTGGTGTGATATAATGGAATTGCATTATGCTGTGCTCAGAAGGTTGGTCTCGGAAGGCCAGCTCAGCAAAAGAATTAAAACTGTTATCCAATTTAAAAAGGTGCTGTATTATACACTTCTAGCCTGCTTGTCACTCTTGCTTGCATGTAATAGAGATGTCTAGAAAGTAAGCATTGATTCTCTAGTGAGTGGCTTTAAAAGGTTTGCTTAGGCTACCAAATTATTATTACTGAGTTAAAGACTAGTGGTAAATGAGGGGGAAAATATAAATTATTAAAACTCGGTGCATGACTTGTTGAAAGTGTACCTAAAACCTCTGCTGATGCACTAAGCAACTCCCATATTCTTAAGTAGAGGTTTTTATGATGGAGCTGAAGGAAATGTAAAAGCATAAAATCAAAAAGAAATTACTAGAGATTAAATAGTGTTTATTGCCAAATCAGCAACACACACAGCTAATGGAAAATATTTTCTGCAGACAGATGGGATAGTCAGCTATCCCAGGAGCATAAGTATGAAGTATCTGTTAAGATTCTTTTTTATACATTTGCATATAAATATAAACATCATTAGTAGGGGCTAATTGCCCTGTAGGAACTAAAATGTGAGCATTAGCATCTTCAGGGTTGCTGTTTGTTGGGTTTTTTTAATCTTTTTTTTTTTTTTAAAGTATCTCTATCACCCATCATGTTTGGTACTGCATGGCTGTAACAGATAATTACTACCATTCTACCATTAAGAATCTCAATCACAAAATCAAAACCATTTGGAATGGCTTCCAGGGCCACCCAGCACAGTAAGTAACCATAGAAAATGACTATATTAGTTGTTTTCCTCATGCATATTCATAAGGGCACTTGATTTGAGTTTCATAGTAGGGGGCTTGTAAAAGCTCGTCCACAGATTAGCCTCTACAGAAGACTGAACATCAAAGGTAAGAAGATATCATACATCATAAAAATCTTTCTGAAAAGCAATGCATAATGCAAAGAATTATGTATTCTATCTCCTCAAAAGAAAAATAGTACTATAAAAAAAAAAGGGATTTCAAGTATTTAGCTTCTTCAGTTTTCCTATTGATGGAAAAGGTCGAGGATTTATGCTGTACAAAGGTTGGTTAATATGCTACGTTACTGGTCAAGGAGCAGTTGAGTCATCTGTCATGAATACCCCTGACTTGTATATAATATTTGGGAGTCTGTAAGATGTATGACAGATGGTGGTATTAGCACAGTGGTGTCAGTTAAAAAAACGTACTTATGTTTCAAATATCGCTGTGTTATTTCACACTTGAGATGTTTGATTTCAATCTTAAGCTTGGACAAGACCTTGTTGACATTTAAAAAACCAAACCAAACAAACCAAATGCCCGTGTTCATGACATTCAGCTAATGTTTGTTGTTGCGTAACAAATGTGTTAAATTATGAATTAGAAATAGTACAAAGAAATCTTCTAGAAATCTTTCTCTTCTAAAAAAACCATACAAACCCAATATTATCTAAAAATGTTGAAGTACAATATCTGCATAATGTAACAGTGGACTTTCTCCCTCCTGTGACCTACCCAATGTGGATGCAGAGCAGAGATCTGAGGGCCACCAGTTATTTACTGGAGTAGGTTTGCAGACACAGCTTTTGCGCTTTTTTTTTAAAATTTGCTTCATCTGTCCATTTTCCAACTCATGTGTCTTTCTCTGCTGCTCTGTCTGGTTTCTTATTTTTCTCTTTGCTACTCCTGGCAGCTTCTTCCCTGTCAAACGATGAATACTTTCTGATACAGTTTCTTAGGAAATAGCAGTGGGGTTGAGGAACTGGGTGCTTGGAATATCCCGCTTATCCTAACTTTGCCTGCATTGTTATTTTCATACATATCATCCTCTTCACATATAGTTGGTCAGCGCCATATGGAGAATTCTTCTCCTACCTTCCAATGCTGCTTGACACAGTGGGCCCTAATCTCAAGAAAGGGGAACTTTTGTGGCTCAGATATATGTGCCAGGTCAGGGAAAGACCTTCCAGTGGTAGCTTTGCTCATCTGTAGTAAAGTAATCTCCAGGAAACGGCAGGAGGGTGATGCCCACTGAAGAGCTGGGAGAACCAGCTTTGCGAGGTTACTTAGAAAAATCTAGCTCTGATTTTTTTCATGCAAAACTTTCAGCAATTTTGTCAAGTTTGTGACGTTTCAAGATCATCAGAGCCATGTTTTCTGACATGCTTTCTGTTCATCAGAACTCGCCTGCCTCTATTTAAAAACTTGCAGTAGCCACCAAGCTGATAGAGATTCACGTGCTAGAGATGTTGTTGGATTTGATTTAGCTTTTCCAGCTTCAGTCCAAGCATGAAAAGATTCTCAGAGACATTGTGTTACAAAAGTATGAAGAGGCTAAGAATTGAGCTGGTAGGACATAACACACACTTAAACTTCTACTGTTGCTTTCCTTATCTGTTGTTGTCTTACCTTGCATTTATTTACACGTTCATACCATAGTTCTTAACACCACGGGGAGTGGGAGGAGGAAAAGATTTTCTGTTGCCTTGTAAAGCACCATGTATTCTTAATAATGTTGCTAAATAAGATGTTGGGAGACATCTGCATTAACGCTAGTGGCTCTTATTTGATCAGCGGTGGGGCTGGGGAGAGGCCCAAGGCTAAAGCAGCCTCAGCTGACGCTGTCACTACCAACACCTGAAAGTGAAACCAGCACCTTCTCGGCTGGATATCCACCTTGGGCCAGATGCTCCCGTTTGCTCATTGCTTTGCTCATTGAGAAATGTAATTGCAAAAAATGCCTGTAGATCCTGTGTAGGGAGTCCAGCTCAGTAAGAGTGTGTATCTGTATGAGCTAAATAGTGTGTGGGGGGGGGGAAGCAAGCACGATCAGTAGATGCGATGGACTGTTTATGTTAAAGCATATTGTTCTCACAACAACATTAGAAGCTACCCATGAAAATTTCTAGTGGAAATCAGCAGTTTCTAACTATAAGTGATATTAAGCAGTGACCTCTGTGACCGGTATGGTAGATAATACTTAAGATGGAGCATAAGATGTTCATGAAAGTGTTTATAAGGTGTAATTCTCTGCAGCAGCAAGGGGAAGAGCACTCCCAGTTGTAATGCACTGTGAGACTAATTTCTGTGGAAGTATAAAGCTTCTGTGTAGAATAGTGTGAGCGGGGAAGTCCTTCAGTCCTATCCACTGCAGTAATTGGAATAAGACATTCCTGGTCTCCTGACAGTTTGAAGTAAAAGAAATTTCAGCGTTAATTGGATGTGCTTCGCCCATTCATGACTTTGAGTACCTGCCAGATGAAATACCTCACATGCAGCTGTATGAATACAAGAGCAGGCCCTGCTCTTGTGGAGGAGCACCGAGTAATGTGACTTTAAAATAGATTTTCCAGATTATTCATGAAGTTGTGGTATGTCATGGTTAAAAACAAACTGCAGTTAATAATTGCAGTCGATGGGTTTTTTTAATTATTTTTTTTACTCAGAACTTTTAATTAATCTGTGTCCAAATTGTTTTTTTTTTTTGTAAGGGTATAATTAATGGATTATCTGTGTAATAAACTCAGCACACTTTACTTTTTGTGAGCGTGTGTGAGAAACCAACTGGTTTATGTGCAGTTGTGTTTGTTCACAAACAATTGTGTTTGCAAGCTGAGTGTCAACTTAGAGCTGTTACTAACTATTCCTTTTTGTGAGTGTAGTAAAATACAGACTTAAAGGCAATTCAGCCTTTATTTGACCTAAATCCTTGTACTTATCTCCACTATTGTTATCACAAGAAAATAGTATTCAAGCATATGGCAGCTGTGTGTGCGGAAAACATGGGAAAGGGAGCGGGGGAAAAATAAGTTTATAATGTAGTTAGAGTGCTATCAATAGCCATAGGTTTAAAAAGTGTATATTAAATATGTTAATTATATAATGTAAAAACATTTCAAAACAACCTGCCATCCTATGCTTGTATGATTTCACAGTCTGGTTGACAGAACATCATCAATGGGAGACAATCAGCAAACTGATGTTCGTATTGTGTTAAAGTTTGCAGTGCTCCACTCACCTATGGCTCAGCCACGCAACGCACAGATCTTCAGCTCTGTGGAGTTTAGACTAAAATGGAAGGCAGATGCATTCAAGAAGCAAAATATCAATGTCACTTTGGGTTATTTATGTGCAAGTTAAAAAGTGTGATGTGTTTAATTGTACACATGAAAAGAGAACATGAGTTCTCTCTCAGTCACGGAGAAACGCACTGTCTGCTTGATCCAAGTTTTCTGGAGATGATTATTTAGCGTAAAGATCTTAGGTAACAGCACAAGTTGTTAAGTTCTTTTCACTTCATATTTTGAAATTATTGCTCGTAATCTGATTTCACAAATTAGCAGTTGCAATTTTACGATAGCAGTTTGACATGTTAATCCTATAAAAAAACCTAATTGTTCCAAAATTAGGACAAAAGGGCACATTTTCAAGAATGTCTGTAAAGTTCCAGACTATTTGAATTTTGGTGTAATATCAAGACACTTCACTTAGGCTTCTATATTAAACCAGGCGATACAGCATATACCACTAATGCTATGTATAAAGACTATTCTAAAGTATGATTTAATGTCATGTACTAAAGAGGGTTGGGTTGTTTACATTTTGAGAGTTTTGAACATCAGAACTCTATTCCTAAAAATTACTTTGTTTCAATAATGCAGTTTATGTGGAAAACTATTCCACTGAAAAATTTTGCCTACATTTATTCTCCAGGTTCTCTCATTCTCGGTGCCATCTGGTCACATCATTTTGTCATGTGAAAGTGCAGAGACATAGCACATAGAATCATGTACCTCTTCAAGTCACGGCAAATAGATCAAATTCTTGCCCTACTGGAACTCTAAGTGGATTAGGGAAAGTGGATTAGGTGGTCAGAAATGACTTTTTTAAAGTGCTCAGGCATTGCATTTTGCAGATGTCAAAGAAACTATTTAGTCTGGAAATTGTTTGCTTGATAAAATGAAATGTGAATGAGAGTTAATGGAAGATAGTTCTAGTGTATTTTTGGGAGGGAAGAGAATATTCCACCTTCTTTTCCTGATACCCCCGTGCACCAGCCTCGGCACGGTCTCCCACTGGTACTGTCGCTCAGCAGAAACATCACTGTATCAATACTGCACACTAAAATCTAGGCTCAGAGCTTTAATGATGAAGAGGCTTAGTTATTGCTGGAGAGTTTCCAGGGAGATGTGGGAAATTAATACAATTATTAGAGTTGTGGTCTGCGTGAACTCTTAAACTCCTGCGCACGATCCATATTCTGGGTTGCCAGATGTGGTGAAGTTTACTGCAGTACTGTATGTCAAGTATTTCTTCATCAGTCTTCCATATTGCAAAGGTTTTTAACTTGAGGATTTTCACAGAATCACAGAATTTTCTTCAGTTGGTTGCTTTGTTAGGAGGCTGTTTGTTAGTAATAATCAGACTTGTATCCCTCCACTAAAAAACGGGTGGAGTTCTGGAGGTAGACATCTTTCATTCTGTTACCTTCATTGCGAAATTTGAAAATCTCATTGAAATATCTGGCGAAAGGACTGAGTGAGATTTAGACAGTTGTATAACAACTGAGCACCTAAATGTTGTTTTGGTTTGGAACCTCTCGCAGTAAATTACTGAGGAGTTAACATGAACTGAAACAAAGCAGGAGAAAATAATGCTCCCTTTCCAGTCTAAGCTGTATGAATCCAATAAATTCAGTAAGTTAGATTCACAGAAGATTGCATGATATTTTCTGGCTGGTTTAGATTCTGTTACGTGTTCAACAAAATTATTTCTGTTTAGCTACTCACCACTTTGCTTTGACCACCTTAAAATTACCGTAAAAATTCTAATTCTCTCAATTTTCAGAATATGCTCTGAGTGAAAATTCTGTATCTTGGCAACCAGGAAGGGACAGTTATCCTCTGGAAAAAGTCATCCGATCTGCCAAGATGAATTTATTATCATAATTCTTGCAAAGATATGTGATTTTATTCCATATTTCGTCTTTGGCTCTCTTTACTGTGAGAGAGATCCCAATTCATTGATATTGAAATTGTGTAAGTTACAAAATGTAGCCCTTAAATGAATCTTGGTGAAGTGAGTTTAATTCAGTTGTAAGAAGTTCATGCTGGTGGTACAGCACAGCTCCTTATAGCAGTCAAGATTTCTTGTGCTTAGAGAAAAGCAGTTCTCAATTTAAGAAATCTTGAATTAAGATTACTCTGTATCAGAGTATGTACAGCTTGGCGTTTTTATATTTTTCCGTGTTGGAGAGGTACAAAAGAAATCTTGTGGACATGGAACTACCCCGGTAAAATGGCAAGAGATTAAATGCAAAGGATCTTCTACTTTCATTAGATAGCTGCTATTGCCTAGGAAAACAGTTAAATAGCAGTACCTTTTCTTGTTCTTTTCTAAGTCTTCAGTCTTAAATTTAAATTATACAAGGAAATATTAGTTCTTTGTATCATTGTTCATTTAAATGCAGGACATGGACTTGAAGCAGAAAAGATAGAGGGATATGTGAAAGCGAGTCTGAACTTCTGAATTACATTACAGAGGTTTAAATTCTTCTTTGAAGGATGAAGACAGAAGCAGACTTAGGTCTGTAAGATTAGCCACAGGAAATCATCAGCTAAATTAATAAGTAATTTGAGAACGAGTGAATGGAATAGTAGAATTTTAAAGGCAGGCATTAGCTGGTTAGCCTATGTTAGACTTTCTTTAGAAATGGTAATAAAACTTCCTTTCCCGGTCACACCATAATGTGACCTTCTCATGGTGCTGATGTAAATCTGAGATGAATAGACAGGGAACACAGTCCAGCACAAAAGCACGGCCTGAATGCACTTGGCCTTCCCACCCCAAGCTCTGTGGATCTCTTTCCTGTTTTGGGTTAGATTATCGCCTACCTCAGAGAAAGCAATAGCGCTAAGAGAAGCAGGACAGGAAGAACTTGATTGTTGTGTTTTATTGTTTCTTCCCATTAAAGGTAATTCTTACTCTATTTAAGCTATCAAAGGATGTGGCGATTACAGAAGAGCCTTGCCTGACAGAAAATCTTCTGGATTTCCTCAGCTGAGCGTTTCTCAGCTTTGAGACAATTTCAACTATGGCAAAAGCAGTAGTAGGAGCTCACTAGCAGAACAGTTGTCTTCATGGGGAGATGGGGGTGTTGGAGTGCACCATCAGCAGCGGGTACATGGTGCCAGGCTGCTGTGGTACCTCCTGGCAGGGGCCTTGCCCCGGCTCCCACCTTGTCCCGTAAGTAATCACAGCCTCAGCTGAACAACATGAAAACTGAACTCTGCAAAGACTCTGAAGCAAATAAGTGGCAAAACATATTCATATGCAAATGAATTTCAATCAATTTCAAAATTAAATTCAGTCAGATTACTTCTTTCAATATTCCATACTTGTCACTTGCTCTCTCCCTATGTCTGCTACATTTTACACTCTAAACAGTTGATTATAAACAGGAACAGGGTTTAAATACGTCAGCGAGGCTGGCTGTCAGTAACTGGATGGCTCTTTACCAATTCCTACTCAAACCTCTAAATCAAAACATATTTTTCGTAATTT
>JAOXJK010000051.1:35559165-35572017 GCA_025774025.1 Xenus cinereus | reverse complement strand
AGTGTTTTCTTTATGGTGAGAGTCCTGTATTTGATTAAAAAAAAAACCCAAACCAACAACCAACCGACTAATTTTATGTGAAAAGAAATAGAAATAGTTATGAAAAACACCAAAGCAGAGTTGGAGTTTGTATTTGAGTAAATACTTGTTTAGGGCATTTTACTCAGTGTTATTATGTAGTACATTTGAATAAAACAATACAGGGGAATTTATCCAGAGCTTAGCTTTAAAGGCTGGACAATACATTATTGCCATTTCAATGATTTTTTTCATTACCAAGTTCTTACAGGTTCGTGCTTACAAGTATGCAAAGATAGATATATATATATACACACACACACACGTGGTTATTGGTTTGGGGGCAGTCGGCTCTTAATAGCCTGACATTCAGTGTTTTTAAATGTGTGACCATGGTGCAAACAGGTTTAATGAAGCAAAATGTCTATACTCATTTCAAGATCAGTTACGGAAAAAAAGAAGACAAGCTGGATGCCCTGCACAAAAATGAAAAACATAATAATAAGCAAAGTCAACTAAAACGTTAATTTGGACATTTGTTCTATATCATTTCAATCAGTCAAAGAATCAGACTGATATATTTTAACATACTTAAACGGATGAGTAGTTTCCAAGGAGGGAGCATTGTTAAATACCTTTTTGCCAGTCAGGAAGGTTGGTTGCCTTCTCTATAATTCACTTTATTTGTAAACCAGGCTACTTACAGTACTCTTCAAAATGATAGCACCCTCTAGTGTGAGAGGATGCAGTAAAACCTCTAGTAATACAAATTGCATTACAATTTTCTGTGAATTTTAGCTCTTCTCCAGTATTTTTTTAGTATTCTTTAAATACTTCCTAAAACAAGCATCCATTTATTGCTGAAGTAATTTTTTGGATACATAAATTGCTTCCTGTAGGTTTGTCAGGAAGTCCTTAGAAAGTAATAGTAATATTACTTAATATTTACTATTGTAACTGGATTTTCTATTAGATCTTTGCAAATGAAGAAGTGTCACAGTTAATCTTGACGCATTTGAATTCCTGTGTGTTTTACCTTTCTTCATCCTTAAAATATATATTTTTAATTACCCAGGAACTAAATGGTAATGTGCATTTTCGCAACGAATAGTAAAACATAATGTTCTTTAGAAATTTGTAAGAGCTATCTCTTTGGGTGTGATGAGTAGTGTGAATCAAAAACAGTGGGTTATTTATTTATTTAATATTTTCTTTCCTTTGGGACAGCTTGATAGTGAATCCAGATAAGGATTTCTTTTATACTCCTTTTGTAATATAAAAGCACTTTCGTAAAAATGTAAATAATGCCCAGAGCATGGAGTTCAGGTCCTCTGAATCATTGTCAGAATACAATAAAAGGGTTGCTTTTGTCTCCCTTAAACTCCCTTGAAAACTCAGCTCTTGTTCACATGTTGGACCCTTGTACAGTGTGAACTTTGATCTGCCATGAGGAATGATAAAAGACAATTACATATGCCCTTTTAAATACTCTTTATCCTAGTGCGTGGGAGTGTCTCTAGTTCTTCCCAAGCATGGGCAGTCTCACCACTGAGATGGCTGTCCTAATAGTTGATAGGAGTTACTTTCATGTAATCAGCGATATAGACAACACTTTAAGTAGTGAGATTTCCAAGTATTTCTTCGGTTGTTTGAAAGGAAAAGTAATTTATGCAAAAAAATAGCAAGAAACTCTAAATGAGGATTGGTGCCCTTTTGTGTTCAAGGCAGGATTTTCTCAGTCAACCTTTCTTTCCCAAATGGAATCCAACAAAACAGAAGTGCCTTTTTTTCTGTGCTGCTTAAGTCTCTTATTGTGACTGGTGCTACTAGTTATTTCATGGTAGTAGGAACCATTAAGACCTGATATTACAACTTTTTAAATATATCTACTTCCACTTTTAAAGCTTATCTCTTTGTATATGTATGACTGAAATGAAAGTTCAAACCAGTGACTCACTGTCATGGAATAGGTTACTGGGTTATTAATATTTTAACATTTTCTTTTGGCAAATACGAGAGCAATCATAGTTCAGTATAAGACTTAGAAGAAATAAACTGCTTCTGGATACAAGTAAGGTAATTGTTGTCTGATCCAGTAGCACTATTTTGAGACTTACATATCAAAGGAGGGAATAATATTTCTCATACTCTAATAGGACCTCTTTCTGCATGAGTCACATCTGATAGAACTCTCTTTGAGAAAAAGATCAAGTTCATCTTAAATAATAATGATTTGCATATTTCTATTATGACAGCTGCATTATTCTGAAAAGTGTGCTGTTCTATTTCTATGGCTTCTGAAAACAAAAAAGGTGAATTTCAGACTGTAAAAAAAAATCAGAACAAATGTTCTCAGCATGTAATTAGGCCATGCATATCATGAACATTGTTCTTGTGACTGCTTTTATAATTTTTACATAGTTATTTCAGAAAGGTTAAAAATTATGCATGCGTTCTTTATTATATTACACACATAATTTGGAAAAAAGCATTTCTCTGCACTAAAAATAATAAATTAAAGAAATAGATTCATTGTGTCGAGAAAAATGTATTTCTTGAGCCTCAAATAATTTAATTCCTTTTTATTCTATGCAAAAAGTAATTTTCTCCTAGGGGGAAATTATTGCTTAACTACTGTTATGTATTCACTGGCAGTCTTAGCCACTCAGCCAAAGATAGTTCTAAAAAGGAAGTAGAGAAAGCAGATTGAAGTGAAATCCTTAAACTAAATATGAAAAATAGAAGACTTAAGGCTTTATATGTTCCTTTCATAAAGAATCCGTAATGTTCCTGACATTACAAAACCATTTATAATAAAACTGCAGTGACTTTATCATTGTCCCATCATGATTACTGTAATCTCTGATCATTTAGATGTTTATTCCTATGAGTACTGTACTCATTTCCAGGATGGGGGAGGTGGAAAATGAGCAGGAGTGAGGAAATTAATCTTAAAATATTTTTGTCCATTATGTATTTTGCTTTTGTTATTGTAAGATGAGGTTACTAACTGGGGAGGGAGGGGACTGCTAAACTGGTTTTAAGTAGAAACAATTTTCATAGTGGTCATTGTTGACATGCTTGGGTACCAGCATTAGCAGTTGTTATAAGCTTGTAATAACCACCCACTCGTGCAGCTGAGACTGCTACTAAAAACTGGTCATTTTGGAAGGGGTCATTCCACTTTGCCATGGAAGATGGCATTTAAGTAGACCACTAAGTGTTGTACCAGCCTGTCAGGTGCAGAAATGTGACTGGTAGATGGAACTTTCCAAGTCATTAACTGCCAGCCTTGTTGTATTGCCATTAGGATGTATGGTAACACTGTATTGTATATACTTGCATAGGGCCTATGGATTGTTACTCAAATACCCCAGTTGAGTCCTAGTGCAGATTATTGGTCTCTCCCTCATTCTCTGCATCAGCACATATGAGACGAGATTTCTTTCCATCTGTACAGGTCATTTGAAGGTGTGGGTTACCAGAGAAACCACTCTGAAGGATGAGTATTTAACGTGGGTGTTTAAGTAATGCTTATGTGTAATACTGATGGGATCTAGGTGAGCTACATATATGAGCAGTATCTTTAGTACAGAAACTGTAACTATCCAGGCTAGAAATCTAGGAAAAGTCAAAGAACGATCACTGAGATGTTTATATGTAACTAGGATAGGAAAGTAGTATACTTTCTTGGTATGGTATAAAATTTAATGCTAATTGTATGACGCAAACCTAGTGAAATAATAGTGCTGGAATACAGGTAACAGGGTATGCTTCTCAGAGAAAATAGAAATAAAAGGCAAGAAGGGAGCATTAAGGATTTATCAACCTTACACACTGCCATAACATGCATAAAAAGAGAGCCAAGCTATTTTCAAGAGTAATAGAGTCTGTTCAAGGGTCAAAAAAAACTTGATGGAAGCAAAGAACCTAATTGTTTTGGAACCTGGTATGTTTACAGACAGGATGATAGTTATAGCTTGTGCTTGGTGATCCACTTCTGTGTTTCTGTATTCGTACTAATCAAATCTGCTTGGATATGGGTTTGTTTCAATTTCCTTCCAAGAAAAATCATGGCATTACATGCAAAAACTTGTACCTAGTGATTACTGTAGGTATTGATCTTGATTTAGATGAAAATATGCTGGATTTAATAAGCCAATTTTTCCATCTCTATATTACAGAAAAATTCCATTTTTAATAAAACTATTAGTACTATACCAGTACCCGAAGTGAACTCTTCTTCTCCAATCTTGTTCATTGCTGAAGAGGATGCCTGGCTAAACAGGCTTCATCCTGTTGTGAAATCATAATATGCATTATGACATTATATTTTGTTGTCATGGAAGCAGTTGCAGTGATATTCTTGATTCCGATGTGAATCTTAACAAGTCTTTTACCAGCCATCAAGTATCCATCTGAGGGGCGGGTTCTTGCTTGTTTTATGATTTCCCCTTCAGAGACCCTCTTAGTCATTGGTCACCAGGTCGCGTGTCTGATACAAACCAGCAATGCCACCAACCTTCACAGCCTTACGACCTTTCTATTCTCATCGCAATGTTCAAGTGACTCAGAAAGTCAGCCACAGAAGCGTCTAGCAGGACAAAACAGGTGTTTGGTGCCCGGGCATAATTTTAGGGAATACTTGTGCATGTTGAGCTACAGAGAAAATGCGGGAAATCCTTGGCTTTCTAGGATTCACAAGAGACTGCTTTACACATTTTTATGTTGGCATTTATAAAACGGAGGTTTTGCACACATCACAAGAACTTGATGTGCTTTCTGTTAGAGGCATTATTGAATCTCTGTTCTTGGCACAGAGATATGGCTGCACCTTGGCAGTGCAGTAGGTGACGAGATATTGTGCTCAACTCTCAGTACTCAGTGCAGACTTACAGTTCTCTCTTGGTTTCGTTATAAGAAGAAATCGATTGGGAAAGACAACTCTTTAAAATCTCAGCCTTTCCAAATGTTTCTCCTCATCATGCAGTGCGTGTGACTTTGAATTTCATATGGCTATACGAGTGCAACTGGGAAACTAGGGTTCATTGTCCTTTTCTCATGGCTGTTAAACCATTCTGTTCAGAAGAATAGCATGAATGCCCTCCTGTTCACAGAGGTTATTAGTGTTACTTGGATGTGTGTGAATTCCAAGCTTTGGCTATGTCTTATTGGCTGCCCTAGCTCACCTCATCCTGTCAATCTGCTCCCTGCACCAGGGCAGAACTGTTCCTGGCAGATGGCATGGAGCACGAGTGTGAGAATGCTGCCCTCGTATCCCCCTGCTGACCTTCTACACGAGTATGAGTTCTGCGTAAATAATTCATGGGGAACTAACAGGGATTTCTCTCCCAATTTATTTTATTGTTTAGTCCAGAAAGCTATTGACATATCAAGGTGTTTCAGTCTTTAACATGCAGCCAGAGAAGTCATTAGAATATTCGGTTCACACACTGCTTCAGTGAAGCATTAAAAATTGGTTTAGGTGGCTAGATAAATTTGGGTTTAAAGAGCACATTTAACAGGTCTGAATCCCACTGAAATCTTGAAAGCCTGTACCTGCCAACAGTCAATGGTAGACCAGGAAGGCCGGGAGACTTCAGGTTGGGGCAATGTAAGCTGCTTGATTACAGAACTGTGTCATTCATTCGTCATTGGCAGAGATTCAGTTGTATATTTTACTATTTGAGAAGATGAAAGCTAGAAACATTTATTTCTTTTTGTTTGGTTGGTTGGGTTTTTTTGGTTGGGCTTTTTTTCGTTGTTGTTTTTGACTGTCAAAATGCTCTGACAATACAGAATGAGTTATTAGGCCAGGTCTAAACTACATATTTCTCCTAACATAAAAAATATGTAATGAAAAGGTTTATACTGCCTGTGCTTGCAAAAGCACCACCGGGTACCTGGTTACCCTAGCAAAACTGAGCTTTATACACGAGAGCTTATTCAATCCAGAATAATATTTTCACTTTCTGATACTGAGCTTATTGAAGAATAATAATAATTCTAGCCAAGAGTGTCTGGGCAGGACGACACCCTCTTATTGCTGCGCTACCAGATACTTCAACTGTAGTCTCTCCACTGTTGTAGTCACGCTGAAAGGCTTTAAAATTGGATTCATTGACGCTTAGGTCTCCTTCATGTGATCTGTAAAGAAGGAATTTTATCTACCTGTGCAATGATCTTTTCAAAACCCTATGCACTGCTTGTTCTTGATGATCATATGATGAGGAGTGACATACAATCTCTTTACTATTGATGCATTTTCTCCCACTAAGACCATGCACCAAAGCTCTTCGGTAGAAAACACATTTTCTATTAAGATGCAAGCTAAGACTTGCAATATAGGATGCCATTTTTGTAACCAAAAGATGCTGTGCTTAGCTCCACTGTGTGATAACACTTAAGCATAATGGTTGCAGCCAACTGTAGGGGAATGTAAACTTCAACTTACAAATAACTTGCTGAAACAAAAGTTAGTTTTATTCCTTAGGGAATGTATGTTGACTCCAAAGGTGTTCACTACGTGTTCTCTCACATGTCTAAGCTATTAATTATCTCATTTTTCACAGTCAGTATTAAGTTTCTCTAACTTAATCTGAGATCTAAAGAATGGGTATTATGCATAAAAGTGTATCTGTTTTCCCAGGGAAATCGGTTTGTCTAATGAAAGATGTTACTTCTTTTCACAACTCTTTCTGTACTTAAACCATCAGAGCTACAATGACACAGCAACTATGATTACTTTAGTGCAAGGATGTCGTCACAATGCTTTATTGAAAATCTGCCTTCCATGTAGGAAATGTAAGCTTCCTAATCTTTTCCTGTTTCAGACCAACCCAGAAATAGTTACATTCATATTACTCATAAAATTATTAAGTCTAACAGTTAAGAGTGCAGAAAGCAATACTATGTGAAAAGTACTGAATTTTAACTAGATATTCTTCTTGTATTAATGGACAACCCACCACAGTGCTTTAAGCTTTTCATGCTTTCCTGCACTTTGAAGTTCAAGCTAAAAAAGTTACTAATGTATTGTGCCTCTTTTTTAATCTATACAAAACAGAGTTAGATTCTCTGTTAAGAATGTCATAATAACCAGAAAAATAGTAATTCAACAACCATGTATTAAGCTCACTTCTAAATTATTAAGAAATTATTTTGTCTAAATTATTTTGAACGAAGACTGCCATTACTATGGGATGCAGAGTGTAGCTCTATTTCCCACAAAGTCATATCAAAAGTCACTTGATGCTCACACTGTTATCTAGTAATATATTAAGTGGAGGAATTGCTTGAATGTAGTATCATGAAGGCGTAACAACCACAAAAGTAGACCCTACATTAAAGCTTTGTATAATAAATGTTACCAGTACAAATGATATCTCATTAAAATGTAATCGTGCTATTTCGAAGGGCTGGGGTTTTT
The DNA here is from genome assembly GCA_025774025.1 of Xenus cinereus. Lineage (NCBI taxonomy): Eukaryota > Metazoa > Chordata > Aves > Charadriiformes > Scolopacidae > Xenus > Xenus cinereus. The sequence continues at coordinate 35,564,570 of JAOXJK010000051.1, read as the reverse complement.
TTATTTTTTATTTTCCCCCCCTCAACTTCTTAGAATAAAATAATAATTCATATCCTCCACAGACTAAACAGACTTATCATCAGGAGTGAGATGTACTAAAGGAATATAGGGCTCCAACCTGAAAACTTTACACCAGCATATTAGAACATTGTGGCTTAATAAGCATCTAATATGTCAGCAGCATTTGGACATTTCGAATACATGTCATCTTTTTGGTATTGAGTGGCACTGCTGTAATAGGAGGTGTTCAGGGAGTATAAAGTACTGCATCTACTTGGAAGTACAAAAGCAGATAAACTGCACCCTTGAGAAGTAATGAAACACATGCTAGGGCAGAATAAATATGCTTTGGAATGGGTACGCTGTATACTTCCCCCTTTTCATTCTCCTATTTGTCTTTCTAGAATGCCTCTTTGTGAAGGAGAAAAAAAAAATTCTTTAAAACTGCTTTCCCCTATACAGTATAGAGGTTTTGTAGGAAAAATGAAGCACAGAAAGAGATACAGTGATCACAGCCAAAGGCATGTTGTATTGTATTTAGCATTGGCGTATGCTTTTTAAAAAAAAAAGTTACCTGAAAAATCTTTTTGGACTGAATGGTAAAAGCTTTCATTAAATCGGGTGATCCTTGTATCATGAAAAAATGTTTTTTTTCTTTGCCTGACACCCTCTTTAGGGTCTTCTCAGACGTGGTCCTTTTATAATAGTAGAATAAATAGTTTGTCACAGCTCCACAGGGTCTTTGAGAAGACTCGTAGTCTGAGAGCTTGAACTGAACTCTCTGTTCCTCTCATAACTTCCTTTTTGATTCCCCAATGTCATAGCTAATTTTCATTAACCCATTAAGGCCTTTCCTTGTATAATAGAACTTTCAGGTATTGGATTCACTCTGAATGTATCTCATGGTCACTGCTAACATCCTCTCGCTGTTCTCACAAACTGGTCGGCATAAAATGAAACCGCATGCCTGATGGATTATTAGTCTTGTCAGTACATTCAGCCCTTCACGTGTACGTATTCAGCCATCGCTGTTTTTAACACGCTCTGTCTCCCTTTGCCAGGGAAACACGTACACATTGTTTGCTTCTCTGATATATTAATCAAGTGTAATTATCGGTAGCAAAAACAGTTGTATGCTGTAGCTCTTATGGAAATAATTTGATTGTCATAATATCTATTTTGAACTCTATGGACTTCTCATTTACTTATACGTAATCATCAAGATAGATTATTGCTAGCAACTGATCATAGACTTTTGTGTCATAAATCATCCTTCAGTTTTTTTAAAGTTTTATTATGACTACAACTAAAACAGGCTGAAATTTTCATTTCTTAAATGAAATCATAGTGCCTATCTACTCAGAACTGCGTACAGAATTAATAGTATCAGCAGTGTTACCTTTGATTTTTAGGCGAGGGTATGTATCTAGCAGAGTAGAATTCAAGAGTAATCCAGATGAACAAATATGATACTAAGGAACAGAAGAGCCTGAGGTATAGCATGAAAGTTTAAGGAGACATCACTAACTAACTAAACCCAGTGACTTAAAAAGAACCTAGGAGTAATCTCAGGATCTGCCCTTGATTAACCTATTTCAGTAGTTTTTTCATTTCCAAATATTTATATACTGTGAGTTTCCTGAACTTTTTATTGAAAATATTATTTTTCTAAATATTAATGATTTGTTCATTAAATAAAATGTGCAGGCTTTCTGGAATTGTGTAAATAAATTGAAAGAAGAGGGTCATTATCAAGACATAAAAAATTAGTATTTGATTTGGAATAAATGGATTTCATTTCTCTTTTATTATGACGAGTCAGTGTCTTAGCAGTTGCAATAAAGAAAAACACTAACGTAGATGGAAAGTTAAAGGAATAATGTTATTATTGCTAATAATACCTGCGGACACTTACTGAGTTAAGGCATGTATTTATAAGATGTATGGTTTTTCACCAAAAATGTAAACTACACAAACTGCACATGGTTTTCACTTATGTTTGGTTTAAAAGCAAACTCTTGATTTTATATCTCTCTGTCAAATCAAGTCCAGATTTTCTGAAACATACATATTTAATTTTATGTTTGGATATAAAGAGAAATGAGATTTTATGCTGAATTTTGAATTAAGGAAAAATGTTATTCAGAAATTTCTCAGGTATTTTTCATCTTTATCTCTCTAGATTGCTGTTTTAACTCCATTACCATGGAAAGAATCAGTCATAAAAATTCTTATGTATAATCAAAATGAGGTTTGAGGAAAATGAAATGCAGAAGGCATTTGGTGGAGAAAGACATGTGCTTCAAATAGGGTCTGAAGTCTGGGGGCTTCCAAAAGTTAGAATATTTAGGTAGACTAAAATATTATACATCTTGTTAAATGCTCTCTAATGTTTAGAAACCATGATAAGAATTCTTTGTCTTGATGCTAAATCATAACTTCTTATTTTTTGATGCTAGATAAGTATGAAATTTTCAAAATAGGTAGACTTATCCTTGCTGATTTCATAACTGCTGTCACCTCGTTAACATAAGTTGTTGGCATCAGAAGTCCAACACAGACTTCAGAGTAGTTGCTTATGTGTGTTAAAAAAAAAAAGAAAATCATGCTAAAAGGATTTAAATAATTGATAAAGACCTGAATATACATCATAAATATTCTCATAAACATGCGATTCATGGATTGTGATGAGGCTGTGAATGATAAACTTGACTACAGTGAGGCCATGTTTGTGCCAGCAAAGCAAAGTGGGTTGTCCCACCCCTTCATTTCAGTTTTAATAGTTGATTTCTCCAAGGAATAGACAAATGTTTTGTGACACCCCTGGAATTACTATTGCCTTGATCCCAAGAGAAGCCCAGGCATTCCTCCTTCACCAACTTGAGATAAACCCCAGGCATGACTGAGAATGTGATGCTTCAGTCATCCTTCCCCTACGCTTCCTTTTCCTGTCCTATTTCATACATCTACTTTCCTAGCATCCTCTTTTTTTTAATGCTCTATTTTAGAAAAAGCCCTATTTAGCTGGTCAAAAGTGTTTGTTTTCATGCTCTTTTGACCAGCCAGGAATGTTTACCCATGTTAGAAACAGTCCTGAGCTGGTACGCAGTAGCTGCTCTCAAGGAGCTGATGAGACCCAGTGGTCTGCCTGTCTTTCCCCAACAGTTTGTGAGGAAACGAGAGACAGGTCTGAAAAGGCGAGCTGCTGTCTTGTCGATCTTCTCTCATCTCTATTGTGGTGTTTTTCTGGTTTTGATACCAGTGGAAGACAGCTCTACCACACCTTTTGGTAATTTCCTCCTGCCCTGAAAAATAGCAGCTGTTATTGTCTTCTATACAAAAAGTAGAAAAGAACGTCTCTCTATTAAAGAGGTAGGGGAAAGGGTTACTGCTAAAACCAAATCCTGCTCAATTTGTTGTACCTCTAGTTCTTTAAATACTGCTGCTACCTTTTCATCTATATCCTTAAAAAAGGTTGGATGCACTTTAAATGGAAACTATTTGCCACAGAACTAATTCAGCTGAGGTCTATGAACTCAAAATCCAAAACTTTATTGAAATATTTGCTAGAATACAATGAGAAGGATCACATTAATACCTTTTATCGCTCTATTCTGCCAAAATCAGCACAGTGTGAGCCGATACAAGCCAAATGAAATGGTGAAAACGGAAATATTTACTTGTTTTCAGTTCTTAATCGTAAGATGTGGATTTGCGGGATGACTTGGTAAATCACCTTTAAACGGAATTAAAATGCTGACAGCACAGAAAAAATGGGGAAGTTGGGGCTTTACCCTGATGAGCTGGTAAAGAGCAGCTGGAAGAAAGCCGGGCATTGCTATGAGAGGACATGGATGAACCAGGGTATCTTGAAGAGGAAGCATCGTGCCTGTGGCTTTCCTCCTGCTCAGTGCCCTGAGCTCACTCTGGTCGGGGGAAGATCTCAAAGGAAGTCAGCAGCACATTTCAAGAAGTATCCCTCTCTCTAAACCTTTCAGGGGTATGTCAGTTATGCCTTTTCTGTGCAAAGCTTTTTTACTTGTTTTTTGTTCTGTGTCCAACATCACAGCTGGTGTTTCTCAGTAGAGTTAATAAAAAGTTATGTCTATAGTAGGGAATTTAAAGCAAATGGAATTTTCAAAGAGGAGCCATTCAATGAAAGGACACATTTAAAAAGAGTGATTTATTTTAGGCATTGAATGAAGCAATACATGTCTTATGGAAAATTATAATTACCTTGAGACCTTTCTAACACATGGTTAAAATGGATGTGTGAATAGCACCATCCTGATTGCACATGGAGAACAATAATAAATATGTGGTAAAACATATACTGCCTAAAATCTGCTGTAAAATGAACTGTGTAGTCAGATCAGATACATGTTACGGAGATTTCGTTTACAACATCACTAGATGTTTCTGTTGTGCTCCCTTTACATGAAAATTTAGATGACTGTTATTATTATGCTTTTCTTATTAAGAAAATTTGGCATGTGAATGACAGCAACGGAAGTTAATGTCAGTTTATGACTAGTGGGATTATCAGACTTCAAAGCTATTTGGGTGGAGCAGACTTGAAATATGGAAATACAAAAACATACTAGTATATGTATTTTTAGCACATACATTACCATAATGCCACCAGTTTCAAGAGTTAAATGTGTTTAGCTGATGATTTTGTTACTCTCATAAATGCAATGCACAGCTGCTTAGAATTGATAATTTGTTGTGATTCATTTCATGTATCACAAAACCTTTAATAATATCAGAGGTTTAACTGCAACAGATGAATTCAAGCTCTTTTTCTTAAATACAACAAGTGAAGACTGACAGGGGATAATGATATAAAACTTGAATACAATAACTGGGCATCATGACATCACGTGAATTTTTTTGCTGCTAAGAACTGCAAGATGGGGCAATAAAGCACCGAGACTTCAAAACAAAACAACTGATTTACTTGGATGGTGTCTAAAATGTAAGTAGGACACGAGCGGTATGCTCTACAAAGGGTGGCAGGATTTGACTGGTCTGATAAAGATCCTGAAAGGTGCGATTTCTATGAAGGACCTGTGAGAAGTTTATGGATTGCTGTTTAACAGATGAATTGCCCATTGGAACACTTTCTAAGATGATTTTTCAAAATTATGAAGCTTGGTGATATGAAAACAGCAATGGCAAACCTTTGGGCTGAAAAGATTCCAAATTGATATTCAGCATGAGAAGGATCCAGGATTTTACCTATTAATTCTAATTCCATCATTACTAAAGCAAGCAGAAAGCATGATCATCATGCTGCATCAGGAGAAGTGTGGCCAGCAGGTCTCAGGAGGTGATTCTACCCCTCTACTCTGCGCTTGTGAGACCCCACCTGGAGTACTGTGTCCAGCTTTGGAGTCCTCAAC
>JAOXJK010000051.1:35532071-35558771 GCA_025774025.1 Xenus cinereus | reverse complement strand
AACTTCCTAAGGCCCTCTGCCCCCCCCCAAAAAAAAAAAAAAAAAAAGAAAAGTGAAAACCAGGCTTTTTTGGTTTTTTAAATGTGAATTTTCACATATAAAAGGTCTGGGTTTTTGTTTCTGTAGTTGTTTGTTTTTTAACTAAGCATCAGTTACTTCCTAATGGTATTCCTTGTCAGGAAATCTTTATTGTTATTCATGTGCTCCCAAAACAACAGAAAACAGAAAGCTCAAAATGTAAGTTTTAACCAAGAAACAGACATTACCAACAAAGCAACAAACAGCTGACATTAATTGTTTGCTGAACTCTGTTGCCTCAAACAATATTTCTGTAGGGTGTTGAGTAAACATGATTGAAGTGAAGGCAGTCATATGGCACCCGGCACTGCAGCATAGTTGTCTTAGAAATGAAGATTTTATGCCATCAAGTAGTAGACGCTTAAGAGCAAACACCGCTGGTACTTTTAGGATGTGTGTAGTAATGGGATGTATGGAAAATCATTGTCTGTAATGAATAAGGTTAGGTTTGAGGACTCCACGATGCTGCAAGCTTGCTGGCATGATAGAGGTAGTAAGGAATTCTCTGTCATTGTTTTTAGAAAAATACTGGGTATATATGAAGAATTAAAAATGGTATTGTAGTAGGTCTTCCTGAAAGCATGTACGTTGGAAGGAAGTCATATGGTCTGTCTTGTGCGTGCGTGCTTTTGGATGAAGTGAAAATGCAAAATCCAGTATTCTAACCAATAGTAAAAAACTGAACCCAAGCTAAAACAAACCTGTTCACAGCGTATCTTTAGCATAAAGAAAACATTACATCTCAATGTGATTTGTGTGAAGCGCTTCTGGAACCCTTAATCAGCCTTGCCAGGTGAGATTCCTTGTGGGAAGAGAGCTCTAGCTGTGCTCGTGGGATGGCCTTAAAACAAGTCTCCAGATGTATTCATACCACAGGGCATGTTTCCACATTTACAGAGCGGGTTTGTGTTGAAATTGGAGGAAGGTATGAGGTTTGTGCTGAATCAGGCTCCCAACACAGCCTTTGTTTGAGCAGAGAAAGTAATTGACTGATAATATTGAGTGCATTAAAATAAATTTTTCTTAATCTTCATGATAAATCTAACTAGTCACTGGTAAACTTTGATCTCTTATACAGGATGTTCATAATTTCATCACTTGAAGTGTATTTGTCTTCAAAAATATAGTAAAACCTTCAGCTCATAATAAGACATACTGCAGAAAGCGAAAGTTGTCAGCTCAACTAAAATGTAGATGGTAAACAGATAAAAAATACAGATGCAAACCAGAAATGTGTACATTTTTTAAAAGTTTACTTTTGTTATTTCAGTTGACATTTTACTGAATGTCACTGAGAGTGAATAAACAAGCTAATGAGGTTTTAGCTAAATCTCTGCAAACAAGTTGTGAATTAGAAAAAAATCGCTCATCCCTTAATCCCTGACTTCCTATTTTGGGACTGTTCAAGTGTCCCCTGGTTTGCAGTGATGCATTCATTCAACATGTGATCAGCAGCAAAGGCATGAAATTCCGATTAACCATTTTTTTGGCACCTCACCTCTTTCCAGTTTGCACTTGGAATCTCCTCCGTGCACAGACCGCTAATGAGGAAATCCTTGCTTATGAATTCAATGCAGAATTAGAGGGTTGTTTTTTTTTTTTTTTCCCTTTGCATAATGTCTGCTTTGAAGTCAGGCAGCCCAAGAAAGTGATTGATCTCACCCAAGTTCATAACTTTTTCAAAGTACTGCCGATATCATTAAATTTTAATTAACCCTTTGAGCTCCTTCTATGATGTAAAGATGAGGGAACATCAAAGGCTTGTGTGTTAGAGCAGCAGTGAAATCTTTTGAGCTGCCTTAGCCTTATTGAAGAAATCTAAGCTGCAAAATATTCCAGTTCTGTAGTCAGCTCAATTCTAGTTACTGCCTCTGCTCTGTGTTGGAAGAGGCAAAGCAATTGTTACATCCTCAGCTAGGGCTATTTATATACTGTCATACTGAGCCCATATTCCTGTAAATGTTCTTCCTCCTACTCAAAAAAGTAGTCCATCCTAAAGCAAATGTATAATATAATGCCTTATTCTTTCTTTGTTCATTTATACTTTCTTTAGTTATTATTATCCTGGTTTGTTGTCTTAGAAAAATGCACTGTAGGATTTAGTAGGGATTAAACAAATAATCTTCCATTAAAAAAAATTTCTAGGTTTCGTATTTTAAAATTCATCCCATGCAATTTCTCGACAGGCCAATTTCAGTTAAAAGCAAGCTTTGTATACTTCTAACTACATAGTTACTTTCTTACAGCGAGTGGATGGGGACCTGCAGAAGGCTTTGAGATGGGCTATGTTTTCAGGGCAAAGCTCAGTTTTGCCTCTATGCTGTGAAATTATTTATAGTACTGTGAAGTAGGTTTGAAAATATTCTGAACCAGCTGTACATCACGGTAAAGAAATCCACAAAGCACAGAGCAGCAATAAGTAGTTTTTGCTTCTTGGGACAAAAGGAAAGACCTGGATGGAGGAGCGCTCTGCTCTTTAATATCAGAAAAGGCTGTTTGGGATGCAGAGAGCATCTTGAGCAAGAGAGGAAAGAGAAGGAAATACTCCCCAAATTGTTCAATTTAGGAAAAAGGGAAGGTCAGGAAATGGATACCTTCTGCTGGATATGGCAGCCTTTGATTTAATTTAGTGCTGATTCTATTAAGGAAATTAGTGGTGAGAAGATGAAGAGGTCTATTCTTCTTCAATAATCCTGCCGTTAATAGTGATAGAATGAACTTTTTGGTACACGAATAAAATATACTAGTCAAAACAAGCCACTTCTGAATAAAAAAATAATGCATTACTTTTGGTGATTCATGGAGAAACGGATATGTTGGAGGATATTTTATCAGTCTAGGGAACTTCTGAGGAGGATGACTTGCCACTGTAATGTGGCAGGTTGCTTGACAACACTGGATGACATTTACATCTTACCTTTAATTGAAATGTAGGTTAAATGTGAAATGCTACATTCACATTTAATATAACATATATCTCTGGAAAAAAGAAAAAAAAAAGTTGGTAAGCCCAACATGATTTTTCTTCTCTATTCCTGGCACATCCAGCACATGCTGAATTCAGAGAGCAAACTCTAAGGTGTGGAAGGGCGATTCCTGGTGTCAGCTACATCTGCCATTACAAGCGAATCAGTTCTGGATGGATTACACAGGCCTTTCTGTTGCTCTCAGCAAAACTGAAATTAAGGCAACTGTTGCAGTGTTACTCCAAGAACAGGAGGCTTAATTTAGCTTGGCCAGAATAGAACTGATTAAATGAGTATATTAGCAGCAGGGATGAAAGTTTTCAAAAGGATTGTTTAGCTGGGACAAAACTTCAGATATTCCTCTAGCACTTTCTAAGGTGAGAAGAGCGTAGGTAACAAAGGGATTAGTGAAATTACTTTTTCCACCTGTCATTCTTAAATCTGTTATAGGATTATAGAAAAGAACAGCATTGAATCTGCTTTGTAATGCATGAATAAAAGTGAAGTTGTGACATCTGGTAAATATGGAGTGAAAACAGACATATGGAAATGGAGGATTTGTAAGGAACCGTCTCCTTCCAGAGTCAACATTTTCGGAGTCATCATAATGGCCTGTATGTGTGTCCCCACATACATACGTGTGGGTGAAGCAGCATTTGTCATGTACTGCTTAGTACCATTTTAAAGTTCCACAGCAGAACCTATTTTTCAAAATGCTCTTAATTTATAGAGAATTTTATTGGGTAAGCATGTACAATGCTTAGGAGGATCAGACAGAAAAAACAGAATGCTTTCCAAAAGGGAAGGTGAGCATAGAGGTAGTTGGAGGGGTTTTTTCCTAGGCTTTAATGAAAAACTTTCCTTGCTGTAGAAAGAGGTGGGTGCTGGTGAACGTGTATGTATGAATGATCTGGGAAATGAGAACATTTGTTTGAATCTGCCTAATGTTGATTTCTATTTTTTTACTAATCGTAGCTTTCAGTAGAGGGGAGAAAAACAAAATAGCTGAGACAGTACTTCGTTACGTACATGTAATATATCAGTCATAGTTCTATGATAAATAATGCTAAGTTCATTTAATAATAGCTAACCAATATCGAAGATAACGTATACTAAAAAAAAGCCCATATCACGGATTAGAGAAACTTTGCTTTCCATTTGTTTGAATAGGCATGTAAACTTACATTGGCATATGCAAATATATTTGCAGATTATTGTGACAAACAGTTGGTATATTAAAAAAACCCATACTATATGAGACCTCTAAGTTACTATGAAAAAAAGATGATGACTTCTTTTTTCTGTTGAAAATATATGATCATTCTTGTGCCAGAAATTTGAGGGAAGCACTGCATTTTTACTGAAGATTTACTCCCAATAATAGTTTCATTCAGGCATGGAAAGTCCTTTTTGACTACTTTCAGGGATCATGAATGGATTCACTGTTGCAATGAACAGTTCCAGCAGAAGCTTTGAGATTCAGTTTATCTCAAAGTAGAACTATGTTAATCAAAGACGACTGGTCAGTGATGAATTGGAAAGATGCAGGATAAATAAAGGATAAAAAAAAATTGGTTTTGCCTAAGCCAGGCTGAAATCACTCCACTTTCAGTGAGCGTGTTTGTCTGTGGTGTCTTCATAGGCCATCTATGTTATCTATTTCCTGATACAAAGAAAGAGCCAGCAGATCTGAGAGCAGTAGATGAAGCTACAGCATATTAAAGAGGATATTCAGTTTTTCACTACTATGGATGCTGTATACCTAGTTCCCTAAGCACTTTTCTTAGAAGAGTTACCCAAATGTCAGTAGGTGACACCAAAAGAGGTCAAGTAACGCTTGTTGTCAATAAAAGCATTATTAGAATGGAAGACATTACAAATAAGAGACACAGAATATCAGAAATGGCTGCTTCTTGTTTCCTTTCATTGGTTTTATTTCATAAAAGGAGTTGAGCACTCGTTAAAGATGGTGGTTTGACAAGCTGGGATGCTTGTATTTTTTTTGGCAGGAGTGGGGATAGGGGTTTTTTGCTGTTTCTTTGTTTTTTAAGCAGCAAGCACTCCAGTTGCTCAGTGCTAGCCTTCCTCTGTGCATCAATGCTTATGTGGCTAGGTGAGGTAAAAAAATAGCATTAACTGTTATTCCATCCCATACATACTCACATATAGTATTTTTATTATTTATTCTTGGTCTGTAATTGCATTTTATATTTTTCTGACTTTAAGAAACTTCCTGACCCTTAAGAAATTAGCGCGTGACTTTGTGAGATGTTTTTGGATTTAGAAAGCTACTGTTTTCTAGATAACATGAAAATATTATGAGGATGTGTCTATGTGTAAATAAGAGCTATTTTAATTCATTCTTATGGGGTACTTCAACAGAAAAGACTGAATGCAAGTAGACTCTATTTAGAAAACAATTTTGCCCTTGAGAAGGTGTAGAGACTTCAAAAAGGACAGGAAGGAAGCAGAGCTCATTACAGTGATATGAATTACACTTATATTAGATTGGCTGGAAAACAAATGGCTGCGTTTGCATTTTGCTGCTGTTGTGCATTTCAATGATCATTTGCTGCATTAATATTGCAACTAAACTGCTACAAAGCAATTTGTGTATAGTCCCAAATAATCAAGAATCCTAAATCTAGCTAATGGCAGTATTATTCACACAATTCCAAACTTCATGTATTAAGAAGCATTACTGGATATAGAGGAATATTTATGCTATTAAACGATCAAATATTACGCCATGTCAGTCACTAGAGGACTAACCATCAATGTTGTACAGTTCTGTTTTCTTCCATGTTCACTCCTATTCTTCCTAAAGAGATTTGTATTTCATTTAAGGTAATTAAGTACATCAATAACAGCTTAAATACAAGTCCCAACTTTGCTACATGTAACTCCAAGGACAACAAATGTCATGTCACTTAATTCAGGGAATTCGGTAAGTTTTCGTTTGGTAAAAAAATATGAAATTTTAAGTGCTGTGACACCTCTTATGGTGGTCTCCACCTGCTTGTACTTTGACTTCTGACCACCATCACTCTCCAAGTGGTTTTCCCAGACTCCAGTGGAGAATTAGCTACCACGTTGAAGTTTCTTTCCTATTAGTTTTTCAGAAATGTAAACAAAATATCAAAATTGAAGCAGTTCTTTGTCCATGCACAGCTGCGGCTGCACAAGGCTCTTTCACTTCGATCCATTAATGTGTTACAAACAGACCAACAAAAGACAACAATCTTTTTCAGCCCTGCATGTTCTTTACTCCCAGGAGGTCCTGCCTCAGGGCATCTTGGCATGTAGTCCTTATAACAGCCATATTCCCGTTACCTGGTTTGTAATGTGCTTCACGTGAACAGGCCAATTTGGTTACAATCCTGTCTTTAAGGCTGCATTGTCTACAGAAATCTTTCCTGCGGTTTTGTCTAAGTAATGTTCTTCTTTTTTGTATTGTATCTGTTGTTTATTGTCCCTGATTCACCAAGCGATAGTCACATTGTGATAGTAGGTTTAATGATCCTTTGATGTAGCAGAGCAGTATTTAAAGAGTTTGCAAAGCAGTAGTTTAAATCTCAGTTTGAAACATCATATTAATAGTATTTACAATTCATGTTTAACTGAAAGACATAACAGAAAGCTGAGATAATTTTAAAGACAATTATTTTAAATGAATTACTTATTCTGTGTAACTGTCAGGCATTTCCTGAAAATGTCAGAAAAATGTGATTATTTAAAATCTCTAAAGTAAGTTCAAAGAGAGAAAAAAGAAATCTGAACTTACAGCATGACATTTATTTTTTTTTCTGGAATAGAGAAATAGCAAAATCAAAATATGTGAAAATGAAGAATGATAAGACTTCAGTATAAATATTTCACAACTTACATAAACAGTTGCTCAATGCACAATCTGCTCATGTTTTAGGTCTTGTAATATATTTTTGTAAGGTTGTTTCTAACCAATAGGAGGAAAATGACAATAGGAAAAATTACAGAGGGCTAACTAATCTTCTATTAGAAGTCTATTGCTATCCCCAGAGTTGTGTTATGAAATTTATCCTTTAGTTAAAGGGGTAATATTAAACATCCGTTATTCACTATTAGAACAGCACAATTACTAGGTAGCTCTATGAACCCCGTGGGGGCAAAAATACTACTGCTTCTTGCTACAAGTGCAAGATAGTGTGGATTAAATCAGCATAAAAAGCACTAGGAGTATCACTGTACCTTCACCATAAATACGCTGTGTCATAAAACACCACTAACACTGAAGCACACGGCTAAATATTCTCCCCGGACTACTTGTTTTCTTTTAAAAACATTGTGTTAAAGCCATCTTTTTCTTATTTGCAGTTGCTCACAAATGTGAGTAAATAAAGTGATTTATAATTAGAAACATTCCATGGATATTCTGTCCATTATCCATGTGGCACTCGGGAGGCTTTTCTACAGGTGTTTGTGCCCCTCTCCCTCACGGTGCCTTCAGTGTTAGTCTGGGACACGCAGGGGCTGCAGGATCAGTCCAAGACTAATAATGTTGACAGTGGTCATAAAAACTTACAGCAGGGCTAGTGAAGGCAAACTCTTACTGCCTGCTTACTGAACATTGAATTACTAAAGAATAGTATTTGAGAGATTTTTTTTTTCTTCCCATGGACAAAATGAATCTTCAGAGTTAGTTTGTCCTGTACACATACTTACAGAATCATGGTATGATTACTTGGTTTATTTGAACATCCGTATTGCCCTTCTAATCTGTTTGAAGTTTTTTGTCTTAATAAAAACGCACAAAGAGAGGGATATAGAGCTTGAGATGCCTATTTCAACGGAGCACACAAATTGAATTGATAAGGCACCTGGCCACCCACTGGAGGGAGTAGATCCTATAGGAGGGGGGAGGACAAATCAGCTTTATGTTTACTGCCCTGAGTGGTTACTTAGGTAGGGAAAGAAATAAATTCCAGGTGAATTTTCACAGTATTTTCATGTTCTTCTGAAGCATTACTGAGGGGCAGCAGGTTGTGATAGAAGTGACACTGTTGTTTCATATAATTTGTAAGATTGTAACAAAAATTTTCTTTAGAGCTGAATGCAAGCTTAACTAGTTTACCACTTAGTGTTGGTCAAGGGAAAAAAGGCAGTTAGCTAAAATACAAGCAAGCTGCCTTCTAAAAAGGCAGCTTCTCTTCTGGCATTACTAGCTTCAAATGATGTGCCCACTGAGAGCAGCTTAGTTTGATGTAGCCACTTTTATAAAGCTTATTCAGGATTTAGACTTTAAGTAAGTCTTCAAAAACTGAATATAAAATAAAAAATAAAGAACAATTCTGAAGGTTTACTACAAAAAAAAATTTTTGATGTGGTCCTATTTTATTTATATTATTTCTCTCATGAAAAGCACCTACAATTTTTTGAAAGTATTATTTAAAGACTACTTAGCTGACTATGCGATGTCTACAGCTGGGGTTCCAATAACTAGACATGTTCCTTAGACCATCAAAAGCTCAGCCTCTGACCTTTTACTTTTTCAGCTCATTAGAGACATGTATTTATTTATTGTAGATTGCCTAGATTAGCTTTGATTTTTGCATCTTGTCAAGCTGTGCTATATAGAACTCTGTGGAAGTCAAAGGAAAACTGTGGTAGTGCACCTCAGTACTCTTATTCTTGGCCATTCCAATTTAAGGAGGCATTTCTGAATTCCCATGTGACAGCAGGCAGGACGGTTTGATTATACTGGTACATATATATACACACACATATTTCTTTATTCACTACTGCAATTGTTAGGATGGAAAATTCCTTAATTTTTTTTCCAAAACCCAACTGCTCAAATTACATTCATGTAATATTTGGGATGGGTTATTCAACAAATTGAGGTAACCGCTTAAATGAGACTTCCACCATAAGTAAGCCCAACCTCAAACAACACTATCGCCCCATAGCTCAGCTGCATTTATTCTATTTAGTTTTAGGGACAAATAGAGTCCCTAAAGTTCTAGCTTACTTGGCTGGAAAACATTATAATCGTCTATGCAGAAAAAGCGAAGTACATGTAAAGCATTCTCCAGTTTTTCATAATTACAGTAGCTGATTATCCAAAGGGCAAACTGTCCACAAAAGATTCAGATCAAATACTCTCTCTTCCAATTGACATTTACCTTTATATTTTAGTAACTATGCTATTTCCATATGATACATTTTTATATGACGTGCACATAAGAAAATATTATTTGTGCACCACAATAAAAATATGTTTTTGTGAGCCACCAACGTTCTGCTGGCTTAGAAGCACTTTAACAGAGAGGAGGCTGAACCAAAGAGGTGAATTCTGAGAATCTAAAGATTTGCAGTGCTTGCATCTAAATTTTATCCAATTTTTTACCCACAAAATAAAATTGATTGTGTGCATGTCTGTCTATGTAGAGTTGCCTGTTCAAGAGGCAAATAGGAAATGTAAAAAAATTAAAAAATTACTTGTTCATAAAAAATGTTAATAGCCAACCTATTTAAAGACAGAAATAAACTAACAACTAAACAAAAAAGTTCTAACAGATATCTGTCAGGCTTCAAATGAAGTGCACTTTCTCTAGCTGTGCTAGCTTATAACATCTAAAAGTGAGTCTCAAGAAAAGCTTCAGTATTATTTATGGTTTTTGTGTATTTTAAGTCATCAGCTGCCACATAAAACAACATTGGATGTACCTTGCTTTCAGATTCAGCTCTTTGCCTGTCTGTATGCTGTATACTTATGGCTTATACTTTGTCTAACGGGAACTGTAATAGGAGAACCAACAAACTGACATGGATGTTAGTGTCTGTGTGTTTTTGTATGCTTACTTGTTTAGTATAGAAGGCAAACTTAATATTTCAGCTACATTCAGGAGGAATTCCTAAAATCAACAACCATCTTGTTCTTCTCTGATATGAGATCCAAATGGTTTTGTACCTCTTTCATTCTTGACTAGGCTAGGAGAATCTTTCTTTTACAATTAATAGACTTAATCAGAAGGGAACATTATATTTTTTCTAATGGGTATGATTAGGCTCTAAAAATGGAGATATCAAAATTTTTTGCAGTTTCTGGTAAATCTATATTTAAGTAAGTACAAGTCCTGTTGAAAACTTTGGAGTAGAAGTTGTTTAGCGACACAGCCAAGACAGCCTAGAGATTTGCTCAGGAACACATGCAAGACAAGAAACCGTAATTGGTATTGGCTTGGAAGCTGGCGAATGCATGAAAAGAGAGGACGACTTGAGAGTTAGAAGAGGTAGGGAAATGGAAAGGATAAAATAATGAGAGATTATAAAATAGAGCACAGACATCCCCCTTTTGTGAGTAGCTTCCTTTATACTTCACTAAGAACTTTGTCTCTTAAAATATTTCAGGAGAACATGGTGAAAAGTTACTTTCGTTTTCATCCAAGATTATATTTGATATTAATTTCAACATTTGTTCCCAGAAGAGTACTAGATATTATTAGGTTGCTGATAGTATCGTCACACTAAGTCTTTGTGTCAGTTGTTCCTCTTAAGATAGAAACTTTCTACCAATGGATGATCTTTTTTACTACAGTTTTTGAACAGCAGACAAGAGTTTACTGGGGGGATTAAAGAAGTCCTGTCCCATTCTGCCTATTAGCATTGCAGAATGTGGCACATGCTTACTGTCACACAAAGTCATTTCTCAACACCTGAATCACTGTCACAGCAAGTTTCTGGTTTATGACTAGAAATCCTAGATGCTCTGGTAGTACAAATAATAACTATAAAAAATTGTATCTTTTTTTTATTAAATGTCATCCTAAATAGACACTTCAATTAAGTAAGGAATAAGGAAGGACATCTTTCATCTTCTTCCTTACACTGCTGGTAAAATGCAAACCACAGTTTAAAGAGTAGAACTGAATATGTCAATCTTTCATATCAACCCCTTGCTCAAGTGATTCTAGAAATGACTGTTTGAATTAAGGAAATAGGTTTTACCTGTCACCCACCCCTAGACCTTCTTGCTGTTCCTATAGATTTTTTCTTTTTCTTTTCCTACATACACTTGATTGAAAAACCAACTGTGTTTCTGCCTTTTTGTATTCCAGGATTCTTTGACTCTTTACAAATGCCAGCAGTCACACAGCTGTGAAAGAATCTTTTGATATTCACATTTATTGTAATATAGAATTCAAATTTATTTTCATTCTATCTTTCATGCTTCTCAAGCTTTAAATCCTGTAGAGAAAAAATATAGATGTGAACACAGAAGAAAAAAGAAATCACTAGTTTGAACTCGAGACTGTAGCCAACTCAAGCAGTGAGAATTATTTCATTTGGGCTGAGGTGTGTGTGCATCTGTGATGAGAGAGATGGATGAAAGGAGATGAAAGTGGAGAGAGAAGATCTATATATGCGCGTGTTAGAATGTGTATATATTTATGTATATAGATATTCTTAAGTGTACATACGTTCATAGTCTACATAAAACAGGGTACATCATGTGAATAACACATCCTATAAGAGATATTGGGCCAAATTAATAACTTTACTTCAGTCTTCTATATCTACAAGACATTTGTATTTTATAAAAATGTGTAGCTGCAACTGGTTATATTTGTGTTATATACATTCAGATTCCTAATACTTTCTTATTTTTCTGACCACTAAGTTGATTTTTTCTGGGGTTTTGATGATGTCTCTCTCGGGCTCACAACTCCTAACTGGTCACTATTCTGGGGAAAGGAGCTTTTTTTAAGAGCTTTTCTGTCTGTGCAGACATAAAGGCTACTTTCCAGTTACGAAAGTGCATTGTAAGTAATAGAGTTTATACTGATTTACAGCAAGTTACTGTGAGGTAACGGGAAAAGTTTTCTACCTCTACTAGTTTAAGCATAGTATAAGCTGAATTCATCAATATAGAATCAAACCTACAACATTACATAAAAAGGCTACTGGCTGTACTATCCATCAGACAAGCTTGCCATGCTGTTCAGACCTTTAAACTCACTGAAACTTGTAATTTAAAAAGAAAAAAATATTCTGGTTTCATATCACTACATTTCAGGATTTTACCAGTGTAGAAGGTTTCCCAAACGACTATTTCAGGTGACGGATGACTTTGCTGTGCCCCTTCTAAACAGCATCAGTATCCACTGTTCTGTGGAGAATTTTCTAAAGAAAGCACCCTGCCGTCATAGACTATGCAAAAATTGTGACTGAAGTACAAACACTGCATTTTTTAATACTATGAAGTCTTTTTTGTTTAGAAACAGCTTCAAATTGTCCCAGATGCATTGTCAACTTGAAGTCAACCATGGGACTTTTACCTTTCTTTACTGAGGACTCAGTTTTGTATCATTTCTTTAAAGCCACATAGAGTTGAGAGGGGAGATGTAACCTAGGACAGTTTATGAGAACAAAACAAAAATGGCAAGAACATCTTCATATTGAAAAATATTTAATGAGCAATATAACATGTTTCTGCAGTTTTTTCTAGGGATACTATATATGCAGAGTGTAAGCAGACAGAGGCCTGAGTATGTTACAATCCAGAACAGAGTCACTTTCTGCTGCCAAGATAGTCTTGTTGATGGTTCTGCCTGTTGTACTGCTCCTACCTGCCTAGAGGGGTAGGTGTAACACCCACACAGAGTGTATCACACAAAGGGATAGTGATAGTTTTTTATAGCAAAGACTAAGTGTTAGTCCACCTTTGACTGCAAAATATACATTAAAAGATGGGTCTCAGCTCTGAAAGCATTTTCCAGGCAAGTGACTCAATGTGCAGTGTAACACTACAATGCTTTAAAAGCACTGTAAGGAGGGATATTAAATTAATGGTTCAAGAAAATAGAGTGTATTTGTCTGGAGTAGGAAAAAAACTAATTTCCTAAGGGAAATCCTTCAGTGATTCCAGCATCAATTACATGGTTTGTCACTTACTGCAAATAAAAATAATTAAATTGTTTTTAGAGTAGGCAGAGTTTATCTGATCTTTTCAATCTTCATGGGCACCAAAAAAGGTCATGTTTTCTGTGATACTGTTACTGGAGGAGGGAAGGGAAAAAAACGGAAGCAGGTAATATCTGATGTTAAAAATCCCATTTTTTATTGCTATATGTTTTCTGAAAATCCTTAGCAGGTCACATAAAAAAGGAATATTACGTTACTTTATGGGATGTTCTGTAATTATCTGATATTAAAAGGACACGTAACATTGAGATTGGATATGAGGAATAAAACTTTTTATGATGAGAGTGGTGAGACACTGAAACAGGTTATGCAGAGAAGGTATGGATGCCCCATCATTAGATATGTTCAAAGTCAGTTTGAACGGAGCTTAGAGCGACCTGGTCTAGTGAAAGATGTCCCTGCTCATGGCAGAGGGGTTGGACCAGATGATCTTTAAAATTCCCTTCCAACCCAAATCATTCTATGATTCTAAGCTATTGGTGTGTTGTCAGTGTTAATGAGAATTTGTGTGGTAACTGCCTGTAGAGTTGGTCAAAGTATTGGATTGTTTTTTTACTGTTTTTAATAGAAATAATAAAAATATGTGATTCTCCCTAATTACAAGTATTTCCTCAATAGAATTCTGCATGACTAAGTCCTGAAATCCAAATAAAATGTATTAGTGTATTGCTCCCCACTTGATTTATCCTAAAGTCACAATAGTCTTTCTTGCAAGTATGTCATTCACTGGCAGGTTTTATTCATTTTGCAATTAGCTAATCTGCATCTTTTAATCTCCATTAACTTTCAACTCTCAAACTCCATCAAAATTTCTTTTAATTAAAAAATTATCAAGAAATATAAAATTATAGACTCTTACACTTCTTCACTTTTACTGCAACTAAGAACAAAAGTTATTTCATACTTCTTGATACTATTTTTGCCCTTTGCACAGTGAAAGAAGTTTGGACTGTGGGCAAGTTAGTGCAAACTGTCTTGTGCCCATCTTTCTTAGAACTAGCACCCTTTTGAAGCAGACTGGTTGCATCCACGTGGATGTAACACGTAGCATGGGTATGCTTCATACGCCTATATAGCCTTGAGGAAAAAAAAAAATATTTATTTTTGTATGGTTTTTCTATGCAAAGCACCTGGATGAATGAGGGGGCAGTATTACAGCCCACTGATGTAGGGTTTGTAGTAACGTGTCAAAGGGTTTGTTTGGGAAACCCTGAGCATTTGAAAGCACAGACCTCCTATGATTTTATTGTGGCCAAACATGGTGCAGTCACGTCCAAGCTGCGGGTCTGGAGCAGAACCTACCACGAACTACATTAGTCAGCTTTTCTGGGAAAGAAGCCCAGAAGCAAACGAATACACATTTTCTTGCAGCCTTCAGGGGATTAAGACGTCAAAGGGATACTGGGAGTAAAGCAAATTGACAGGATAGACACTAAGATGCCTTAGGACTAGTAATGCTTCTGAGTAATCTATGAATTTCATTACTCCTCTGCCGAGGTCCCCCAAGATCAGTCTTTCAGGACCTCCACCATTGAGGCTCCTTCTGTCCATTCTCAATATCCAATGTAGCTATTTCCTCATCAGCTTTACAGTTCGTGAATTAATCTCCCTGTCTCCAGTAGTACTATGTGCCAGTACATCAATGCTCATCTTGCACCTAGGTGCATTATCTAGTTTCTGGTTGGTGTGTCTAAAACTCAAATCTTGAGTTACACTGATTTAGACATTTGAAATCAGGTAGAAAAATTTCTCCAGGTCAGACTCATAAAGAATACACAGAGATTGAAAGGGGAAGTGGGAAGAATGTTGTCTTCCTAGCTAGGTGGGGATTATGTTTTTGATGATTGTCTGGGATTTTGCCCAGTCCTGCAGGGATGCTCTTGATTATTTTTTCTGCTGTGCCATACAATAGTTCAGCTGGTAGTTCTGACTTGATCTGAACTTTGTTAAAAAGGTGTGTAGCTGCAAAGTGTTACTGAATATACGGCACATTTCTGTGGAACATCTTAAACTAAGTATTTACTGCTTATCTTTACTGTGATTGAAGGGGACTGATTTCAGTAATTAAGGTGGCTCCCTCTCGTTTTGTATTTATATGCTTTTAATTAGTATCATAGAATAGTTTGGGTTGGAAGGGACCTTTAAAGATCATCTAGTCCAACCCCCCCGCAACAAGCAGGGACATCTTCAACTAGATCAGGTTGCTCAGAGCCCCTAAATGCTCAGAGAAATCTGACCTTGATTGTTTCCAGGGATGGGGCATCAACCACCTCTCTAGGCAACCTCCATCCTTATCCTCCATCCACTCAGACATGGTAGTCTCGTGCCTTCCTTTCTTGTTTTCTTAAACCTCTTGCACTCTATGGAAAGCATCCTTAAAGATCAGCTAGCTCTATCCTGCTCCCTTGTCCCTGAGATCAGTTTCCCAGGGGGTCCTATTGAATAACTCCTTGAAGAACTGCAAGTATGCTTACTCTGCATTTAAGTCATACCGAGATTATAGTCACCCTTGCTCATGTTTTCAGAGTACTCAATGCCTTGATCTCTTTCACTCTATGCACCATTAAAAAATCCTTTCATTTATATTGTTTCATTTCTTTTGCAAAATCCAGTCCATTAGGGTTTTCTTAATTTTACATTTCTGTAATGGTTTCTGACCTATTTTTTTTAATTATTTCTTCTTCGGTGCTTTGTAGATTCACTGCTTATTCTTAACATTCTGTTTGTAAAGTATACTGTGCACTTTGTGTTTCCAGTTCTTTGGAATGCAAACCCCAGATAGCATTAGAGCTATGGTCTAACAGGAATTCAGCATTTGTTCACATTCAAATTGATTAAGATTTAATTTTTCATGTTCGAGTAATTTTGCTTCTTATCTAGCCAACTTAAGTTTGTAATTTTTGTAGTCTGACTCTTAAATTGGAAACTTCAAGTACTGACTTGTGTCTGTTTTGAAATTCAGCATGAACTGAGTTATCTGGTATTTAGAACTTCAGGTTTGTAGTTTGTAATAATAAAAAAATAAATATATTGAAAGACAAAAACATGGGTTTGTAGAACAAGATTTTTTGAACAAGTAATATTAACCTTTTTTCAGAATTTTAATTTTAAGGTTTTTTTTCCACGATGAAACACAAGGGGCAATTGCTATTTAGTGTTTCACACTTTTAGAAACCTGAATTCTGTGAACAATACTGGTTTCTGAGGGGAGATTAATTTAAAACTTAGTGCCATAATTGGGAATCGTCTTAGCTATGTCAGTGGACTTTGGACCAGGCCATTTACCTACAGCTGGGAAATGCATATCCTGAGAGGATTTCAAGAGAGCAGGAAGCCCTCAATAGGAAGCGTGGAGGTTATGAGAATTAAAAGGTATAAAATGTGCAAAATCCTATTTGTCAAATTTGCTGATTATATATGCTATATGCATTTGTTATTTAATGTCTTTCTGAAGATTAAATGAATGCTAAGTCATCATGACATAAGATGGCCCAGCAGGTAGCATAGGTGCCCTTTAAAACCATAAAAACTCCAAAAATTCAAGAATAGCAATACAAGAAGAAATTGCTACCCTTTAGTCACCAACACTTCCTAGATGGAAGCACATGGTTAAGCACAACATGGTTAAGAAATACCTTGCTTGTGTAAAATATTTGTCTGATCCAGCATTTCCAGCAGTCTGCTATCTTATCTGTTGACCCCTCAGTCACACTGCTAAGAGGATTTCTCTAAACCAGCACAGCAGTGGACTTCGTAGCTCAACAGATTAGTCCATAGGCTTTCATCTCTGGAACCTAGTTCAAATTCAGTACTGACCAAATGCACCATAATCTTTCTTCTGGCATTCTCACTGAAGAAGGGAGTATAGACTATATTGTCTTCTATAACTCAACAGGAAGCTGGCTTCCATACAAATGTCATTGCCTAGCTCACATATACAACTTTTTTTTTTTTACTTTTTTTAATTAAAAGATATCAAACAGTCTTTGTAATGCATTTGTTTTTCTAGTGCCTCTACAGATACCAATTATAATCTATCAGAAGTTAACAGATTTGCAAAAAAATTTACAGTTTCAAAACTTTTTCATTTTGAAATCTAATGAAATCAAAATATTAGAAATATTAGAATAAACATTTCAAAATGAATGGTTTTGCTTGATTTCAATTTTGTATTTCTTTTTTGTATTTTAAGCTTTTATTTCTACTTGATAATGAATATAATTAAATTTTAAAAAATGTTCACATACTGAAATTGTCAAATCAGTCCATTTTAACAGTTTGCAAGATGATTTCTCTTCAAAGCCTTCAAGAAACTAGCTTTCTAAAGCTTTAGTCTAAGATGTGTTTATATAATATATAAATATATATAGAAATAAATGTATTTATATACGTGTCTAACGTGATGCACAAGTTGTTTCACTTACTTCAGAGACTCTTTCTGTATATGCAGGCACTTGATGGATTGCAGCCTACATGATTTTTTAATCTCCCCATACAATGACCTGGTCATCCGAGAAGAGGAATGAAAGGACACTGATTAAAATTGATAATTGGCAGGAGAGAAAGATAAGATCAAGGTAAATTGTGGTGGCAGGATATGGATATAGTATGGTTTGCAAGATGAGAGCCAATCATCACTCTAATTGCATTGCTTCTCTATTAATTTGCACTGTCCACACAACAGACCTAATTTTCTTTCAGATTTTACTTCCCCAAGTACCAAACACATTTTTTAAGACCTTGTTAGCAAACTTCAGGATAGCAACTCAGAATTAACACTAAAAATAATTCAAATATTTATCTGCTTGTCCATTCTCAGCAGATGCACTTTTCAGTTAATTATTTATATTCTGACTTGATTTTATTTGTTGATTGGTTTTAGGGGGAAAAAAAAATCTATACCAGTCTTTCTTTCAGTCATTTCCTACTGGTGAGCAGCAGGCATCGTATCTGTTGTGTTCATGTTTCATGATTTGCTGCAGCTCTGATTAGTCTGAGAATAGCATTAAGCAGAACTAAGGACCACAAAATTACAATGTTTGTTCTCTGGAAACCCACAGGACAACCACACCGCTGTTAGAATGTGAGGTGTTTCCCATCTTTTCTCATGTAGGGACTGTATTTGAAAAATAACTGATCTTTTATAGATGATGTCATAGCAGTACACTAGATGCTGTTTTTCATGTGAAGTGTGGATTAACCCTTTGGGTTTGTCTCAGCAAATACCTGCAGCGTGATGCTGGGCTGGTGAGCGTTAGCCACAGGCTGACCTGTGAGGGTCCTCTGTGCTCCCTGCCCCTTAAACCGAGACGGAGATGTATCACCACTGCTAGATACAAAATGGTTAGGAAAGTAGCTCTTCCTCACAGTATTTTTGAGCTGTGTCTATCTTCAGGTGAGAAGTCACATCAAGTGCCAGCCAGACGATCGGCCCGCGCATGAGCTCAGAATTGCCACTGCAGCTTTCTGTGGGGAGGGAGCATGGAAGGGCACGAGGGGCTGGCAGATAAGAATAGGGCAGTTGTTGGGTATTTAGAAAATAAGGTTTAAGAATCCAGGTGTTGTCACTCCCACTGCTCATAGAGTAATTTGTTAACAACTAATATAGATGTTACCAGTATTAGATAATAAATCACAAGGAACTAGAGTAATTATATGGTATTATAAATTTAAGCTATTTTATAACTAGCTAAGCTAAATTTGTCTGTTGCATAAAAAATAACTTTGTAAAAAGCTACTGTATATTGTTGTTAATGATATTCTATCTAGCATATAATTAAGGTAGACCTCTCAGTGATATTTTGGGAGCTGTATGGAAGAGGTATTTTTCTCTTACATATTTTGTATAATCAGAAGATACCACTGAATACATCTATATTGTCACGTTTCTTTATTTTTCATTTTCTCAGCTGAGCTTAACTTATTTATTTATAAAGGTATAAGCATACTTTTCCTCTGATCTGTAATGAACCAAATAGCAGCCTTAGTTGGGAAAGCTAATACAGAATAGATGGCCAAAATCCATGCCTTGAAGGCAATACATAATCCACAGTAGCCATCAGAAGCAGGACTCACTTCCTGGTATGCTTAAAAAGTAACACTGTAACTGTAGCCTTTCCTACTTCAACCTTCTTTTAACCAGCCTTTTTTTCCAACTTCTTATCTGTAGATGTTTTTGTTGATCTAACAATATTTATTAAATACTGTTACTAAGTAGTTGAATTGTATTTTATCCAATAAGTCATACTTATAGTACTTTACAATGAATTCAGTTTCAATTAAAATAGCAATGTAGCGGTTGCTGAAGACAGTGCCTTGATAAATTGACATTATAACTGAGATCCAGCTCTACTATTTAGTTCTTATTGTTCTTACAGTATTAATTAGCTCAAAAAAGGATGCAGACTCTTACTATCTCCCCTTATAAATTGTGCATACCTCATTGAAATTCTTACTCATATGTATATTAATAGATATGAATGTGTCTGTGTATAAATTCACATACACCTTTATTCATTCCCTCCAAAAAATTGACTTTCTGCTTCTCTTTCTGACTGATATATTTATTAATTTCTGGAGATCTAGTTCTTCTGAGGCAGACACACCCTTTTTTACTTGAATGTGAAATCATTATGTCAAGGAAAAGGTTTCTATTGATGATGTAGATGTGCCTTGCTGGATTGTACTACTGGTATTTTTTGCTGTAATTTGCTCTTTATTATTGCTTTGTGTGACTTAACTCTATTTATCAATTACAAGTTTAATGAAATAGTTTCATAGATTTAGTTTTTCCTTCTCATGGATTGTGAACAGATGAAGCTGATGAGGTTTGGGGGGGAAGTGAAGAGTTCTGAAGTATATTCAATGATAAATTTACATGTACTTTTTTTTTATATATCTTATGGTAAAAACATTTCCTATCTGAAGATCTTGTCAGTAAAGAAACACTTAACAGGCCTTTTCTGTTATTATTAAGTCTGTGAACTCATGAAAGCTTTATGGAATATAAAAAGATTGCCTAGGATTACAGATCTGTGTTTTCTTGGGGAAAGTGTACGCGCTCCATTGAGAAAGGCCCAAACGTATCTTTTGAAAGCATCTCGACTTCATATTTACTGTTATTTGTGACTGTGAAATGACTGTTACTATTGAAGGGCCCATCATTAACTGGAAGAGTTATACAGAAGCTCATTGTCTGGCAAAAGGCTAGGTACCATGCTAAGAAAGCCCTCCCACAATACTGCATCTCAGGAGGCCAAGTCACAAGTAAGGTTGTGATCTTTTAACCAATTCCAGTACACCCAAGAAGGGCATAGAGAATATTAGAGAAGTGTGACTATATTATTTCATAGCTGGATTGACTTATAAAAGTTCAGGAAACAGAAATGCATTTCTTAACTGTTGATAAATGCTAAAATCTGTCAGGGTTTTGACACCATTGTCGTATAGTCCAGAATAAAGAGAAAGCTCCTTGCCCCAGTTACTGTAACATATTGCAAGGGTAAATAGTTTCGTTGCTCTGAACAGTGCATATCCTTTGCAGAATAATGAGTTAATCTAATCCACCATTTTAACATAACACCAGCATATGGTTAGGATGGGTCAGGTGACATGGCAACTAGTGACAGATAGGAATAGTGTGGTTTTTGTGGAGAAGAAGGAATTTTTCCAGAGGCAAATGACCGTAACTGGAGGGGCAGACTTTCCTACGGTCATGAAGTATGAGGTAAACAGAGCTGTTTCTCAGTTTCTTCATGATTTTTATCATGAAGCATACAAAATGGTTAGGAAGCAAGTTGTAGCTAATGTGGAATTTATAACTCTTTGGGGTTTTTTTCCCACACCTTCGTGACTATCACAGTAGTACCCGATGCATTTTTTTTATAGAGGATAAAATAAAACATTACATAGCTTTACCTCATTTTATATTCAGTGTCTAATTTTTTATACAATGGTTTCTCTTTAGAAAAGCCATTATAGTTCTAGCTTCAAATGTTAGTATTAGTCTAGTGATCCGGCTCTGCAAGCTGTTTAATAGGCCCATTCTACATCTGTTGGTATAGATGAAAATCTGCATGGAAGTAGGAGCTGCACATATATGGATAGCTTTGCAGAGCAGAGGTTGCAAGCTTGCAAAGGTTATTCTTGCCAAGTGTTATTGCATTTATTGTGATGGGGTCTTTGTTGAATTTCTCCTTTGTCGAATGCAGCTCCTCCCCCGCCATCCATTTGATTTGCAAATGAATTCTCTTCAACTGTATTCACACCCCTTCTGTATTTGCTTTCCAACAGTATTCCAGCAAATTACTTTCCTGGCAGGAACATTTAGTGAACCAGCCAATTTTAAGTAAGTATTGCAAGAATATTCACAAAAAGCAAAATTCTCATTCATAACTACAAGTATTCACATACACAGTTTTAAAATAATCCGAATCTTAAAAAGTGAGTCACTGAGCACAAACATTTCTTGTAACTTATGGTTTTGGTCAAAACAACTAAACTTTGAATGTAAAATTACTTTTATGAATGGTCTGTGTGGATGCTATAGATCACAGAATCATAGAATACCAGGTTAGAAGTGACCTCAGGGCTCATCCAGTCCAACCTTTCCTGGCAAAAGCACGTTCTAGACAAGATGTCCCAGCACCCTGTCCAGCTGAATCTTAAAAGTGTCCCCCCCCCCCCGGCAATGGTGGGGAATCAACCACTTTCCTGGGGAGATTATTCCAATGGCTGATTATTCTCATTGTGAAGAATTTTCCTCTTGTGTCTGATTAGAATCTCCCCAGGAGTAACTTGTACTTGTTAACCCTTTTTTTTTCCATGTGACTCCTTGTAAAAAGGGAGTCTCCATCTTCTTTGTAGCCACGCTTTAAATACTGGAACATGATGTTAAGGTCTCACTTCCCTAGGCCACCTTTTCTGAAGGCCAAACAAACCCAATTCTCTCAGCCTTTCCTCATATTGTGGGCTTCCCCATCCTTGGATCATCTTGATGGCCCTTCTCTGGATACTCTCCAGCCTGTCCACATCTTTGTTGTTTAGGGGGGACCAAAACTGAATGCTGTTGAGACTTACTGGCAGAAACGAAGTTAATAAAAATTACATCTGTTTTAAGATAATTTCTGATGAGAAAAAAATTACTTAAATAATTTTATCTTCTTGAACCTAATGTGCCAGAAAACAGTAGAACTGGACAGAATAGTCTTTCTTTTTCAGTGGATAAAAGAAAATAATAATATTCAATGACTGGTGAGTTTTGGATACTATAATACAGTTGTTGCTTATCTGATTTACTGTGTTTTCATTGTATCCAAATGTGAAGATTTGAATATAAAATATCACATATTTCTTTAAATATTAAAATTTGCTTTCCATAGTCACTGATGTGAGTCAAAATTAATCAGTGCAGTTACTGCTTTAATTAATGCTGTGCCTTTATTGTCTGGAAATGCACTGAAGACAAAATACTGTACTTTGAACCCAAGGGTTACTTAGAAGCAACTGACAGCAATGAGTATGTGCATGCAGCTTTGTTTTTTTAATCTGTGGAGGTCAAAATTCTTTTGTATTTTTCATTTTAGAATTTTTATTTTTTGCTAAGGAAAATGTATGTGGATGTATGAATCTAGCTTTTATTTTGAACATTTTCTGGTTCCTGTCCAAGTTTTCTCTTTATCTCCTGCATACCAGCTTCCAGGTATCTGTCTCCTGATGGTAGAGATGTGTAGAGGATTAGTGTCTTGATTGGCAGGTTGGCTAACATTAAAGTTCTGTTCATATGGAGCGTTCTTTCAAGTTCTAAAAAACTACTACAAGCAGGCCAGAAAAAATCCTGTTTCCCTTGTTGCAAAACAGCACATGCAACCTTAAAATCAAAATGTAATCTGAACTGGGATATCTTCATATATTTCACATACCAATACAGCTAGAATTATGGGTGAAATAATCATTTTTGTTTTCTTGCTCAATAAGTTAGAAGAAGGGCAAGCTGTGTAACTCACAGAGGGAATAGCAGAAAGCTCAGGATCATCGATTGTACCTTATACTGCTAAATGAATAGATCAGAGTCCTGCTTCAATAAATAGAAACATGAGCATTGTTTTTCACAATGCAATCTATTCTAGAACACTGTCCATGTGTGGCTACAGATCTATGAAATACAGAGGGACAAGCCATTTATAGCTATGTTTACATGTTATTTCCCTACATAATACCGTTTAAACAGGATCCAATTGTATAGAAGATATGTTGTGTAAAATAAAAGTTCAATATTATAATCAGCCATCATAAGCAAAAATTCTGGGATGATTCGCTTTTCATAAACTAACTGTCTTTGCTCCCAATAGGGAAAACTTGCTAAAATTCAGATCACTGTCAGTCCTAATGCATTCCTGATCTTTTCCATATATGCCAGCCAGGCACTGACCTCTCTCAGGTAAAGTAGCAAATAACGAAGCAGTGTTACTTTAATCATTTCCCCAACAATGCAGCCAAGAAGGGATTATCCATGTAACATATGAAAGTAGGTCCAAGAAATGTCTTGCAAGCAAAACTCCGTTTCATTACAAACTGATGGGACAGACAATAGCCTGTCTCTGGTATGACTGAAAAGGAGCTTCATGGCTTTGTATCTCACTTGCAGATGAATTATGCGTGCCTTGTTTTTGTGCAAAATGAAACCATTTAACTTACAGATACAAAGCAAGGGTTCTAACTAAGGTCTGCAGACTGATACTGATAGTGAGAGCTGAAATACTCACATTACTATGAGATGATGAGAGCACTCCAGAATCAATGGCTTGTATTCTGTTATCTGGATCAGAAACAAAAAGCATTGCTTGGTACAAAAAGCCTATACCCTCAGTTCACGAGTCTAAATTTAACCTTTTTATAATGCTATTACATTTCCTACTGTACAACTGCAACACAGCTGTCCCTAACTTCCATCATGTTCCACTATATCATATTTTCTATTTTAGGCTTTAAAATTAGAAAATGCCATCTCCCTAGAGCGACCATTCTATTAAAGTGAAAAAAATATTTTCATCACACTATCACCCTTCTCCATGGAGGGATTTTTTACTTTTTTTTTTACAAACTATTACTTTAAAGAATTTTTATTTTTTACCTCTGTAAAAGTATTCTGTAAGCCCTGTATTAAAATGCAGAAAGGAACCAAATTTAGAAAATTTCTTATCTATGAGCATCTGAGTTACCCGAGTCATTCATTTGTTGTCGCTTTAGTTTTCCTTCAACCTTATTAATTTCTATGAATTTCACTATAATCGTGTCAGTTTCCATAGTATCTGTCAGTTTTATGTACTTATTTCTAGCTGTACAGTCTATGGCTCTTTTGCCGGTACCTTCCTTCTCAGACCGAGTTATCAAGTTGAATGGAATGGGAAAGTCAACAGAGTTTCTCCTCTGACTTAAATGTAAGCAGTCCATTGCTGTTGACTTTTAAGTTTCCTTGTGGGAAGAAACAGTTTTGTTGCTTGGATGGTGCTATTTTGAGGTCTTTCACTTGGAACTCACTGCTGGCTAGTTTGTAAGAGATCAAGGAAGGCTGCATATTATTTATACACTTTATATTGTCAGACGCCTGCTTAAATTTGTAAGACTGATAACTGAAATAAACTGAGATTTGAAGTGGAAAGTGGTTCCTTTAACAGAGAATCCTTTAGGAGTTGCTTTTAGGAAAATTCCATTAACCTTATCTTTGCAATGTCTTTTCCAAATTGCTTTTTTTTGCATGTGGAAATTGCAGTCAAGCTCTTTGTGAATTTGAGGTTCTAACACAGATTCAGTCATGAAAGCCCTATGCCTCCATCGTGCAACCTCCAACGCTTGCACCTCGTATCATTGACTCTCCTGATTGTTGTTCCTATCTACTTCTCATTTAGAATTCACATTAAAGGTCTCCGTTAGAACAAGGGTAGTAATTCAAGAAACAAAGGCATCTCTGTGCAATAAGTTTTTCCTATTCTCAAACGTATTTGGATGAGAGCCGTTATCCTACCGAGTGGCTATGTGATTTCTCAAATGTGTTACAGGAGCAAAAACTATAAAAAAAAAAAAATCTTTTTGACTGTTTGGATTGCAAAATGACCGGGTAAGAACATTACACTAAAAAAGCAGATCAATTGCAACTTCAGATACAATGACCACACACACACACACATACAACCCCCTCTGCCAGATCCAGTCTTATTAAGTTGATAATATTTGATTCATTTAAATGACCCTTTTGTACTCCGGGTGCTTTCTGCACTCTGCAAATTTTAAAACGACTGCAACTTTATTTAGGTCCCCTATGGGATGATCCATTGTTCTTCTCAATAACTTAATCAGATCTATCTCTCAGGAATAGAGCAGGAAGCTTTGCTAGTAGGAAACTGAAAACTAGTGAAATATTGCAATAGTACAAAGTACTCCCTTGATAATTTTCCTAATTAAATTGTTATGCAAAAATTGTCAAGTGATTTAAATCCCGAGGGAAGACTTGCTGGTTTTTTTTGAGATATTCCTACAAGTAGCCAACCTTTAGAGTACTCATAAAACATTATGTTTCATGAGGTGCAAATTAAGATTTGTTGTTTTGAAGTTGCATCAAATAATTGATCAGAAACTATAACTGGGATTATAGAGCAAGATCAGAAATGAAATTTAGCAAATAATTGCAAAAATAATTGAAGTTACAAATCCTGAAAACCGGGAAACATTTCCTTTTAATGCCCACAGGGATGGGACTTGTAGCTTTGATAAGGATTAACACTAGGAGATGGGGTGAATGTTGAGAACAGAGGGAGTTTTAGATTTGATTAAAATTATGACATAACCTATTTTAACAATGAAAACAAAACTTTCAAATCCTGTGCAAAAGTAAATTTCAAGATAAAGGAAAACTATTATTTCCATTTCAAAGACTGCAGCTTCTTAGCAATACTTTGCTCATTTAGGAATGGCCAGCTAGTAAATCCTCGAGTGTGATACTTCTAGCAGATCTTTTAGTTTCTCACTTAAGCACCTTGAGTCTGCTTGCTGCTTGATCTTACTGGGTCTATTGTTCATTCATCCATTAAGTAAGTTGACTAAATTTCTAGTTATGTGGAAGCAAAGAAAGAGCTTTTTACTAGTCATTTATTTTGTCTCAGCTTCCGGTCACTTTTGACAAATGCTGCAAACCTTACCAAAAAAATTTGGGGGTTTGGTGTTTTGGTTTGTTTTTCTTTTTCCTAGAAAATGATTCCTTGGATTCTGTTACCAGCGATCTAGTTGCGATCCTGCTTCTGTTGAAAACAACAGAACTATCACCATTTATATGAATGAATACTAATTTAGACTCACTGCTATAGATCTGTGAAACACAGAGACATCATGTCAGCCTGCTCAGTATTGGCAAATTGTGTTTGGATTTAATTTGAACAGTCTGAGGAAAACTCATCCTGTATGTTAATGAAATGTTTTCAGAATTGCACATATGAAAAAAAAAAACAACCCAAAAGTCATAAAGCAGGAACACAGATATTGTGTAGAGCCTTGTGCATTTTTACATTTCAGTATCTTCTCTCACAAATAATATTCCACAGAACTGGTAAACATTGGGTGAAATTCTGCCCTTATTAAGTTCAGCAGCAAAATTATAAATGATTCTTATGGATAGGGTAAAAAAAACCAAACCTAAACAGTA